>JAHSPW020000015.1:4477500-4927500 GCA_019985065.2 Arctostaphylos glauca
CACCTAGTGAAGCCGAATCTCGTCACCTATTTTGGATGTGGCAAAGAGGGCCATATCAAAACTCAATGCCCATCTAATGCCATCGGAGCTAACCAACAAAGAGTGAGAACCGCTCTAGCTGGACGACCTCAACAGCGAGCACCAGGACAGTGGCAGCCACGAAACAACTTCAGGAATTAGCAGAGGCCCGGCAGAGCAATCAACCCGGACAGAACAGAGGACCAACTGGGCTCAAGCCGAACAATGGAGGAAGAATCTTTGTCCTTCAAGGAGAAGGAGAAGCGGAAGCCACAGAAGAAGAAGTGTATGATCCTTCGGTCATACAAGGTACACTTGTACTATCTAACTCGTGCATTACAATTTTATTTGATACGGGTGCTTCACATTCGTTCATATCAGCTGCATGTGTCAGTACTTTAGAACTTGTACATGAACAACTAAGAACTCCTATGTGCATTACCTCACCCTTAGGAGGACTAGTTTCTATGGGCTCAGTTTGTAAAAACTGTGAGATAGAAGTCTTAGGATTGCGCCTAACATGTGACCTTCGAGTCATAGCCATGGCCGATTTTGATGTCATCTTGGTCATGGATTGGTTGTCCACTCACTGCGCTACTATCGATTGTCACTAGAAGACAGTGACAGCCTACTCCTTAGATGGAACTTGTTTCAAATTTAAGGGGGATAGGCAAGAGCTTTCGTCACTATCAAATACCCGATCTCTATGGCATGACAACCTAACTGGATGGTTAGCTAGTCTGACATTAGGAGAAGAAGATCGGATGGAATTGGGATTACCGCGCATAGTTTGTGATTACGCCGATGTATTTCCCGATGAGCTACCTGGACTACCGCAGACCCGAGAGTTGGACTTCACCATCGAGCTTCTACCCGGAACAATACCAATATCCATGGCACCATTTAGAATGGCACCAGCCGAGTTGAAAGAGTTGAAGATACAACTTCAAGAGCTTCTGGAAAAAGGATTCATCCAACCGAGTACCTTACCGTGGGGAGCCCCAGCACTGTTTGTGAAGAAGAAAGAAGGAACGCTCTGACTCTGTATTGACTACAAACAACTCAATCGAGTCACGAGCATGAATCGATATCCACTACCTTGAATTGATGACCTGTTTGATCAACTTAGAGGAGCAACTTGTTTCTAAAAAATTGATTGATGGTCCGGATATCATCAGTTACGAGTTAGGGATTCCAACCTACAGAAGACAGCTTTCCGAACAAGGTATGGCCGCTATGAGTTTCTAGTGGTGCCTTTTGGACTTACCAATGCCCCAGCAGTGTTCATGTATCTCATGAACAAGATCTTTACTCAGTACTTGGACCAATTGATGGTAGTATTCATCGACGACATATTGACCTTCTCAGCAACAGAGGAGCTACACAAGCAACACTTGAGAACCACACTTTAGATTCTACGAGATAACTAGCTTTATGCCAAAGCTAGCAAGTGTAACTTTTGGATGAAAGAAGTCAAATTCCTAGGACACGTTGTGTCAGAGAAAGAAATCTCCATCGACAACAGCAAGATTGAGGCAATCAAGGATTGGAAGAAGTTTACTTTAGTTTTCGAGGTTCATAGTTTTTTAGGACTAGCTGGTTATTACAGGCGATTCATCATGGATTTTTCGGCTTTGGCCAAATCGATGACTCGGCTAACTCAGAAGGGAATGAAGTTCAAATGGAGCGATGCGTGCGAGAAGTCTTTTTCAGGAGTTAAAGACTAGATTGACCAATGCCCCTATTCTTATCGTTCCACAACGAGATATTGGGTACAGTGTCTATTGTGCCGCGTCGAATGATGAATTAGGTTGTGTACTTATGCAAGAAGGAAAAGTCATAGCCTACAGATCACGCCAGCTGAAGATACACTAGCAGAACTATCCAACTCATGACTTGGAGCTTGCCGCTGCGGTACATGCGCTTAAGATTTGGCGTCATTACCTTTATCGTGAGAAGTTCGAAGTTTTCACGGATCACAAGAGTCTCAAGTATATATTCACTTAGAAGGATCTAAGTATGAGACAACAACGTTGGATGGAGTATCTAGAGGATTACGACTTCACTTTGTCCTATCACCCAGGAAAGGCTAACATCATAGCAGATGCACTTAGTCGCAAATCCCGAGGACATGTTGCCAATTTGGCAGTTTGAGAGTGGAAACTGATGAACCAGATACAAGAGTACAGATTTCAACAGAATGAATAGCAAGGAGGAGCTTATCTGTGTGCAGTGATAGCTACGTTGGCACTTCATGAAGAAATTTTAAAGGTACAGATCCTTGATTTAGAGTAAGATCTTGTCAAGATCTGACTAGCTAAAGGAGAAGCATTAGCAGGATAGACTATTGGAGTAGATAGAGGATTGACATATCTTGGACGTATTTTCGTGCCAGACTTCAGTACGCTCAGAGAATCAGTATTGAAAGAGTTCCACAAGTCAAATTTTGCTATCCACCATGGAGGGAATAAGATGTACAAGAACTTGAGGCGAACTTATTGGTGGAGTGGAATGAAGAGAGACTTGGCCAAGTGCGTAGCCACTTGTCTCACATGTCAATAAGTCAAGGCAGGACATTAGAGACTTGGTGGAACGTTACAGCCGTTGCCTATACCAGGATGGAAGTAGAAGCATATAGCGAAGGATTTTGTGATAGGACTACCGAAGTGAATTCAGGGACACGGTGCTATTTGGATCGTCGTTGACCGTTTGACTAAGTCGTCACACTTCTTACCTATCAAGATATCTGACACAATAGATTCACACAGCCGATTGTATATCAAGCAAATTATCAGATTACACGGTGTACCAGTATCTATTATATCCGATAGAGACCCAAGATTCACGTCCACTTTTTGGCAGAGTTCACAGAAGGCCTTGGGAATTGATCTTCCTATGAGCACAGCTTTTCATCCTTAAACAGATGGGCAGTCAAAGCGAACCATACAAACCTTGGAGGATATGCTTAGAGCGTGTGTCCTAGATTTTCGAGGTAATTGGGAGAGATATCTATCATTAGTAGAATTCGCTTACAACAACAGATATCAGGCGAGTATCAAGATGGCACTGTACGAAACACTCTATGGACGCCCATGTCGATCATCTATATGTTGGACTGAAGTGGGAGAAACTAGCCTTTTAGGACCAGATCTTGTATGAGAGACCATAGAGAAAGTGAAAGTCATCCGATAGCGACTTCTGACAGCGCATAGTAGGTAGAAGAGCTACGTCGACAAAAGAACCAAACCTCGGACTTTCAACGTTGGAGACCACGTTTTCTTGAAGATCTCACCGCGTAGAGGAATCATCAGATTTGGGAGGAAAGGGAAGCTATTGCCACGATATATAGGATCGTTCGAGATATTGTAGCGAGTCGGAGAAGTTGCTTATCGTTTAGCACTTCCACCTCAGATTGATCGTGTGCACAACGTGTTCGATGTATCCATGCTTCACAAGTACATGGCGCATTCGATCCATATCCTCAACTGGGAAGATGTCACCATTGATGAGCACACCACTTACGAAGAGCAGCCAATACGCATCATTGATCATGGAGAGAATACTTTACAAGGAAAGAACATCCGTCTTGTCCGAGTCTTACGGCGTCATCGCAACATTGAAGAATTCACTTGGGAAAGAGAAAACGTCATCCGAACCAATCATCCACACTTTTTTATTTTTGACACTTTGTAATTTCGAGGACGAAATTTGCTAAGGGGGATAGGTTGTAATGACCCGAACTTTTTTATCGAATAAGAAGTACTTCAAACATTTTATTTCTACGCGTATTTTTCTCGCTACGTATACGCATGTAAATATGATTTAGTATTTCTTTATGCATTGTATGTATATACTAAATAATTATATATATAAACTTTATTTTTTTTCATTGCTTATAAGCTTATATTATTTTATTATTCTAACTATTTTAATACATATATTACATAATTCATTAGCATTTGTATTGCAATTTAAAAAAAAAAACAACTAACCAAACTTACTCCTGTAGCCACACACACACACACACACACGATACATACATATATTAACAATTCTAGGCCGCCCCTCTCGACAACCCGCACACACGCCACCCCGTCACCTATGCCTCCCATCAACCACCAGCCATCACCTCTTACCCCTGCACCAGCCCCCCTACCCCTTGCCATAACCAAAAGCTAGAAATTTTGTGCACCGTTGATCCTCCGTAAATTACTCCCCACCATGGATGATGCCCTCCTATTTTACCTATAAAAGGAGCTCCCCCCTTTGTATTTGGACACACCAACACCCACTGAAGAGAGAGTTGCAGAGAGAGAAGTTCATGGAGAAGACGAAAGCTCTCCGAAGTCCATTGCCGCTGCCATCACCGAAACCTCAACTGAATCACCTCAAAACATCGCCGAAACTTCGAACTAACGTAAGATTCCTATTCTAGAGTCTCCAATTTAATGTTCCTAGGTATTTTCAATTTGTTTCGAGATGTTTTGAGACCTCGTCGAAGCCTTGTCGGAAAAATCAGAAAATCTGGAAATGGTTACTGTGAAAACGGGTGGGAAACGTTTTTTTAAATAGAACAATTATACCTTCCCCCTTGGTTATTAGTTTATTGATTAGTTTATTGTTATAAGCTTATATTATTTTATTATTCTAACTATTTTAATACATATATTACATAATTCATTAGCATTTGTATTGCAATTTAAAAAAAAAAAACAACTAACCAAACTTACTCCTGTAGCCACACACACACACGATACATACATATATTAACAATTCTAGGCCGCCCCTCTCGACAACCCGCATGCACGCCACCCCGTCACCTATGCCTCCCATCAACCACCAGCCATCACCTCTTACCCCTGCACCAACCCTCTACCCCTTGCCATGACCAAAAGCTGGAAATTTTGTGCACCGTTGATCCTCCGTAAATTACTCCCCACCATGGATGATGCCCTCCTATTTTACCTATAAAAGCAGCCCCCCCCCCCCCCCCTTTGTATTTGGACACACCAACACCCACTGAAGAGAGAGTTGCAGAGAGAGAAGTTCATGGAGAAGACGAAAGCTCTCCGAAGTCCATTGCCGCTGCCATCACCGAAACCTCAACTGAATCACCTCAAAACATCGCCGAAACTTCGAACTAACGTAAGATTCCTATTCTAGAGTCTTCAATTTAATGTTCCTAGGTATTTTCGATTTGTTTCGAGATGTTTTGAGACCTCGTCGAAGCCTTGTCGGAAAAATCAGAAAATCTGGAAATGGTTACTGTGAAAACGGGTGGGAAACGTTTTTTTAATTAGAACAATTATACCTCCCCCCTTGGTTATTAGTTTATTGATTAGTTTAAATTGGATTTTTATAAATTACATATAGAACCCAAATCTCAAAAATTTAATTTTTACTAATTGTTATATTACACTACGATCCTATTCTTTTTATAAAATCACATATTGGTCCCTATTTTATTTGATTACAACTTTACCCTTAAAATGCTTAAATTACATATTTGTCCTAATTTATTTAATTATAAGTAAACGTATTCTTTCTTAAAAATAAATTATAATTTGATCACCATAAATATTATTATTATTATTATTTTCACCTTAGACTAAGGTTCTACCCTGTAAACATATTTTTAAATCATAGCTCGCGTTAAATTTTACTTAATTCACAAACACGCTTTAAAATAAGTTACATTAATATCCTTGTACTAAATTTTCATAATTTTGGATAAAACTCTATTAATTTGTATGCACAATTTAATTAAGTATATTACTGTCCTCATGTTATATTTAAATAATTAAGATTCGATAAATTTTTATTAAAAATTTTAAGCTCACTTAATTTAAATTTGTTACTCTCATTTTATAATTACACAAATTATTTTAGAATAAACTTTTTAGACTTATATAAAAAAAAGAGAATTAAAATTGTATTTACTTATTATATATCGAATCTTGTCGTTACGTGATTATCATTTCAATTGTTGGAAATAATCGTTGAGCATTAGATACTATGAATACACTCTAATTACTTAAGCGATGATCGATTTATTAATACTTAGGGTGTCCCGTGGATACCCGAACGTAAACACACTGACAATATTATACGATTAGTTGTTGTGGTTTATGTTCCCCGTGAGAATATTATGCGTGTCTTGTAGCCGTGATGCGACATGAGCCGAACTTTGACTTTAACCAGAGGATGTGATAGACTCAAGCTTTTGTATCACCCAAGCACTGTAATTTAGTTTTGTCATGCGTTTAGTCAAATTTCACTTGAGCCGAAGTTATATCTAGTTCTATCGTGCCCATCTAGTCTAATGGTCTTTTAGTATAAGCTTTAAACTTATATTGTCTGACACGGTAGTAAAATGATATAATGCTAGGGAAAGCGTATTGATTTGGAATATGACGATCAAGAGTAGGGCAGTTGGGAAGCATCGGTTAGTCGGACGGTCGGGATCGTTATCGTTTGGGAGCACCATACTGGACTTTATTGATTTAGAAATGTTGGTTCGACATATATGGCGAGGTCATTGATGTTAGAAAAGCTTATTCAAAATATATGATGAGATCATTCTTGAAACAATAGATGAAATTATATGACGTGGTTATATTTTACAATATTTGATTCGAGTCGCGTACTCATGGAATATTTCGAATTGATATACTCTGTGATAGTTATGACTCCAATTATACTATTTCAGTTAAATCTTGCACTTAGTGTTTTCACACTTATTTTATTGCATGATGTCCCTAAATCTTGATTTCTTCTATATGTTTACACATTGCATATCATATAATGACATTAAAAAGAAAACTAAAAGGTAGGGTAACTTACTGAGTTTCAAAACTCATGGTGTAATTTTTTTCTGCCCCTGGTATTTCATAACCAGGTACTGACGATGATAGAGTCAGATCAAATTATACACCATACGATGAAGTTTATCCCGCAGAAGACATGATTGAGCCGTAGATTACTTAGACTAGTTTAGACTGCTCTGACTTTACTTTTAAAGTCTTTTTAGATGTAAATAGTTTATTTGAAATGTATTTTGATTATCTAATGTACCGAACTCGTATTTCAATATAACGATGGTATATTAGTTACTTTACTCTTTTATTAACGTGTCTGAAATTCGGGGCGTTACATAGTCATTCTATTTTCAATATCCATTCTTTTTCTCCATCCTAAAAGCTAACTTAAGCATCGGAGGATCAAAACTGTTTTATTAGTATCGTTTCTATTATCAGTACGGTAGGTATGTTTAGACATACTCTTTCAAATTTATCACTTAACAATAATTTTATATTTTTTAAATAATATTTTCCTACTAAAAAAGTATATTAAAAATAAAATTTGATGAAGAAGGAATTGCCTCCTTCTCTAGGGCAACATAATTTTGGAATATAATTACGTTTTTATTCTGAATATATGTGTAATTTAAAAAATATTAAAAATTACAAACCGGTCAAGACCCGTTAATATCTCAGTACAAGCCGGATCACCCGGCATTGACCGGACCATCCGGTATTAACCGGTAAATTTTCTATTACGGTATGCTAAGTTAAGATACAGTTTTTCTTTTCATACGTTATGGTATCAATGACTATGCTCTTAAGGTCATAGTTACGCGAACTCATATCCTATGTTTTTGTTTTTGTCTTTATTTCCTATTTAGAGAAAAAAAGTAGAAAAACTCAACTACATTTGGAGTATGAGAATTTATTAAATTACTTAATCAAAATTTTCATTTGTATATATGTATATATTTGGAAATACCTTTTAAAGTAATACTAATGTCAAATATATTAGTAAAAGTTGGGAAAAAAAATAATTTGAATTTTAGCGGGAAGTAGTGAATATTTGAGGTATGTGACTTTTTTCCAAAAAAGAACTTAAAAAAACTCACATAGCTATACAAAAGCTCAATAAAATAAAGCCTCCAAAAATCCAAAAAACGAGTATATGAATGACGCATCCTGTTTGACACTCAACAAAAATTGCTCTCTTAAAAATATCTTGGGCCATGCGTCCAGACGCAGGGATGGCTTGTTCGGACGCCCTTCCCTTATGATTGATTTCACATCAACAAAACATACGTTCTCGAATTGTGAACGAAAATCTCCTGCATTTTTTCATTTTAATTCATAAACCTCTCTTGAAATCTTGATCCAAACAACAATATTCAGAACATAATATATTCCCACAACACCACTAGTATACAATCAACTCAACAAGCAGAAATACTAAAAAGATAATACTGCAAAATCTACAGAATGATCCCGAATTTTGTTGCAGGTGTAGCATACGCTTATCATTTTAAGAAACATTTTATCAATAACATCTTTATTTTAAGGCCACCTTTTGGGTACACGATAAATACAAGTGCGTGCCTTTTATGTTTTACCAGAACCATGATCAATTACAAGAACAAAATGTGAGATCTTAAGAAGTAATTCACAAAAACCAGAATTCTCTCTTCTTGATCCCAAAAAATAAAAAATAACTCTTTCACAGCGCGGATGGGCTGAAAAACTTCTTCCACCTTCCAAGCTTCTCTCTTCCCTGAAATAGAAAGTTCATACTAAGGCAAAACGAAAACATTATCTCCGATGTTATTTTATGGCATCGGACTTCTTACAATTATTTTCTCACTTCTTCCTCGAGATATTCAATATGAATGCTACCCACCCTATAGTTTTCATGTCTCCCCCACAGGCAAGTTCCTCTCACCTCCCCGGAAGATATTCAAAACTCTAGTTTATTGATCATCTCTGTCGAACCTGCCACTTTTGTTGGAATTTGTGAACCAAAATAAATTTGGTAGACTTTAAGCAGAACTTGGGGATATAAACAAAATTTCTGAGGGGATACGGCTGAATTCAAGACCCTTTTATTTTCATCGTATCGGCAGATACTAATTACAATATTTAAGTCGTATCTTCTATTCTTAGATTTTTTTTTTTTTTTTTTTTGGGGGGGGGGGGGGGGGGGTGTGGTATAAATTTCTATTCTTAAGATGGTTCCTCATGGGTTCAAGCGTCAGACCTATTTCTCAGGTTCATTGATTTCTTTTATGGTTTCTCCTTCTAGGCTCATTCTCAAGTTTGTTTTCACTAGGATGCATAGCATCTGAAAACTATCCACCATGTCCTGAACAAACCATCAGCATGCTGAGGTGATGTGCCGGGCAAAATGGGGGATTATGCAGTGGGATTTGTGACATATCACTTGGGTAACTTTCTCCAGACACGGTGACACTTTTCCAAATTTTGGATTGCATACTTATCGGGCACACCGCTGACACAGTGTTCCGGACCAATGGAAGAACTGCTGGTCATGGTCAGTTCATGTGGAGTTTTCCATGTACCAGAACAACAATAAATATTTCATATAATATTCTGTTCAAAATTATCCATCTCTATTCGCGCTAAATCTTATCGAGCATCTTGTGAACCTTAATGACAATAAGAAAATACCACCCCATTATCAGGACTCTTGGCTCCACCCGAGTTCCATTAAAATAGGAAGAAATATTTAGAGATAGTCCAAAGAGGGATAATACCGCATATCTGATTAAATTACATGCTGAATTCATGGATCGGTTCACATACCTTGCGAGCTCCAATAGCCAAGTCATTTTCCACAATGGATACTGCTTTAAACCCCAGGGGATGCAGCACCTCTTCATAACTACACTGACGAAAATCAATTACGATTGGTGCAAAAGAATCCTGAAATACTCTAAAGACTTTGAATGATAACAAACAAAGGGGCAGAGTAGTACTCAGTGATTGACACTCCGTATGGTGGTCCCCCAACATGATCGCTAATCTGCCACCAAAGCAATTTAATTTATCCATAACTATGGGAAGCTAATTAACCAATTGTAGTCTGTTACTAGAAGCATTGATTTTTTGAAACCTTTACAGAATGACGACAAATCTTTAAATCCAGGACATGGTACTTCTGTTGTTTCAAGATTGGAAACAAAATATTTTTCTCTGGTTAAATTTAACTTTCCCGTGATGAAGTTTCCACTCTCTCAGCAATCAGCCGAGTAAAGTTAGAAAGGGAAAAAAAGGAGGAAAGGGGGGCGAGGCTGTAGAGAGAGAGAGAGAGAAGTCACCGGAAACATTAGTGTTATTAGCTCTCCATCTGGTTTTAAAAGATATTGCATTCGGCTTGCCCAAGCTGATCTCATACCAGGTTCAATTGCACAAAAGAACCTGCAAAGTTTTCCATTAAACCTAGTATCAAAAGTTTCTTGCAACAAAGAAACCAAACCCAATAAATTCTAAACTTACGTGTAGTCAAAAATCAGATCAAACAACTCAGTAGGACGCCAGGTAAAGAAGTCTTCCTTTAAGAAGGTGAAATAATCAGCATTCGGCAACGACAACGACAACTGCATTGAAGATTTGTGCAGAAAATAGAAGTGAGAATATTCCAAAAAGCACCAAAACTTGTGTTGAACACTAGTTTTGCTGAAATTCTGAAAATAGCTAATCCCAATTCACTCAGCACTAGTGCCTGATGGTCTTCCACGTTTGCTCGGTCTATTTCAAACACAAATTGAACCTTTTAGCTCGTGTGCATAGTGTTAAGCTGGCAAGTAATCAAGATTTTGAATGCTCTTTATTAGGTTAAACAGATGCATACTCTGATACTTACGATACGTGAGGTATCTTCATAGTTAAAGCAACATTTAAGTACACCATTACTAGCAAGCACATTACTTATCAAAACTCAAGAAACCAAAGACACTACAGTGATAAACTAAGGATATCAGTTCTTTTGGTAATAAGAACACATAATGGTCGAATAAAAAAAACAAAGCTAAAATTCTATCATGAGGATGGCAAATTAAATAAGGTCTCGTGGATGGCTCAGTGACAGGCAATCTAGGTTTTATAATTGTCACTACAAACCATTAATTAAAGTCCCAAAGAAACTAGAAGTATTTGACGGTGCATTTTTAGTGGAAGATGTCACTTTTATCAGGATTTTTGTCGGCCGGAATAGGAATCAAATAATCGCGTTCGTTAAACTTATCCATTCAGTTAAATCGCCTTTCAGTGAGAGGGAGGTGAGGGGAACTGCTTAGATATGTCTTAGTTGGTTAAGGGGTTACCAGATCAGTCAGTCAAGAAAGAGAATAATTCTGCAGATTTTTTTCTGGAGGCATTAGAGTTAAACCAGATTAACTAAATTTAAGAAGTCAAAGTGAATGGCACTTTAGATGACTATCACTAAAGAGCCTCAGTAACATACATGGGAGTGCAATTAGCGCTCACCTCTATTGCTTTCTTAATTGCTTTGTCTGATAAGTCCACTCCAACAACATAGCGCTCAGGGCACGCAAGTGCAACCACGTCATAACCCTATCACATTAGAAACCGATAGCTGAGCAAAAGACAATAGAGGGAAAATGAAATGAGAAGTTACTATTAGCAACACTAAATGAGCAGGGGCTAACAAATAGAGACAAACAAGGATCGTGTTATTCTAGCACATGAGAATATACTATGTTCACATAAATTTCCTAAATGTAGATACAATTAACATCCATTTTTTCTACAAAACCAATTTTCATTAACACAGGTTAAAAGAGTGGATAAGGTAATCCAATTCTAATTAGTGATCAATTATTTTTTACTGAGCTTCGTTCTTATTGCCCCGTATTGTTATTCTTAACTCTTTGGTTGGGTTCAAGTCTATTGGTCTGATAGGATGGCGGCGCAATAGCAATAGACGTGGTCTAATTTCTTCCTTAGCCGAGTGTGAGAGGTTACCTTTGGATTTGAATGAGCCGTAGGAGGTGAAAATCTCAACAAATGCTGTCTCACTAGGATATGTATTTCAATTAGGAGATTTCGATTATTTTGTTGATTAGCAAGGAACCGTATATGGTGAAACTCTCATGTGGATTAGTTTGATCCAAAACTTAAGATAATGGGCGTAACCCATCTAGGTGCAGCATTCCACTGCTTCCTTCAGTAAAAGCATGAAAAGAATGGCTCGGCACGAACAAACATCCAAGTGTTTCGATTTAAATAGTCAAGAAGGAAAAGCTCCCCTACGTCACTGCAAGTCAAGGAACAACACCATCCAAGAATAGGGCTTTTGACAAAATTTTATCCATTTTCGAGAGCCTGTTATGTGCTATCTCGTTCTTACTAATAATTATTGCCCTTTACGGGTTAGGGATATTACAAGGCATAGGTTCCTATATCTTGTTGCACTCTTCCCATTAGGCATATCTTACAATAGCATTTCAGGACTGAGAGGACTTACAATGCAGCAAAATGATGAAAGAACTTACGCTGCCACATCCAGGGACCAAAGTCCTGCCTTTGGGAAGAGCACCTGTCTGGTGAAGATGTACCAAAACCGGTGTTGGCTGTCCCAAATCCCACGGGGTCAACCCTTGATCCCAACATTTCTCCCAACCATCTGAGAGAGGATTAATAATTAAGCAGGAGGAGTCCTTGCACAGTGTTCAAAATCAAAAAAGTATGAATAATGTAGAAGTGCTAAATTTGCTCATTTTAGCCACCTCAGATCACATCCTACACAAACCTACGATTTCTTTTATGTTCTTTCTATGTCTTCTCACTAAACAAAATCAGGAAATTGCAGTGTTCCCAAAATCGGCCTGGCGGCACCGTGCCATCTCGACTTTTGGTTTGGCCATTTTTTAGAATTAATCAGAAATTAATCAGCGCCTAGGCACTAGGCGATGCCATGCCGTCTCGATTTTAGGTCTAGACATTTTTTTTAGAATTAGTCGGGACCTAGTTGCCCTAGTGAGGAATTCATAGAGTTGGTACTAGTTGAGACTAGTCGGCCTAGTCGGGAACTAATCGGACTAGTCGTTTTAGGATTAGTCGGTCTAGTCTTTTTTGTAGTTTTTTGGGTAAATAGAAAGTTTTTAAAAGATAAGCGTAAATTAGAATTATATTAAAATTACAGATTTAAACTGTAAACTATGAGTATATGATGTTTCACTATTTGAGATTTTAAGTATTAGTTTCCTAATTTCATTTAGATTTGAACTTTGAACATTGAAAAATCGACTAATCTTTATTCCCGACTAGTCGACTTAGGTGCGCCTAGCGACAGTAAAATTGTCGTCCAAAAATTGACCCCAGTATTTTACCATTCTCCCATTGCATTTTGTCTTCCCAGACTACGCTAAGGTATAGTTGTATCAGAAATAAAGAAAATAGAACTATCAGTTCTCTATGACTTCTAGCCGATTAAATATTCTTTCTATTCCTCCGTTTGTTGAATTCGTTGACCCATGGGGAATGGAATTCCTTAAAGCTGTTCAAAGAAATTTTCAATTTAATAACTTGAATAACCTAAGCATGTACAAGTTCGACTTAAAGTTACTAAATTCTGTCATTTGGCTGCATTGAAGACCTTCAAAATCATAACCCAATAGTTAAATCGAATCAGTGATTCAGAGGTGACCTACAAGACAAACTTCGAACCAAACTGGTAAACGCAACTGAATTATAACAACTCCACCAACGAAAGAGGGAGTAATGTACAATTACCATGTGGATCGGCTTGTACGAGTTGTTGCATTTTGTTGACATTGGGATTGAAATTGAGCGGCTCTTGCAGTTGCTGTGCTGGTCCGTTTTCCATCTCTTTGTTTGATTGTGTAGTCTCCGAAGTAGTTTTTGGATTGCTATTGCTGCTACGGCTGCGGCGGCTACTGGGAATAAATGTGTTGGAAGTGCGGAGGTATCGTGACGGCAATGCTTGATATGTACAACCGAACGCGACGTTGGTGAATTTGAAATTGAGTAACGACGAAGCGAAACAGGCACGTAGAGAAGGAAGGACGGCGTGCATATATACTCCAGCGAGTCGGTCGACGAGCACGCTCAACCCCAACTCCCGCTCCTGATGATTATCTGCACACACATATCTTTTTTTTTTGGTACTTCGGAAAGTCGCACACACATATCGACACACATCGAACACTACAAAAAGATACTTCTGTTCGTTTGGATTGAGTGGGGTTGATTTTTTTAGTTTGGATTGTATTTTTTTAAAAAAAAAGTTTAGTGATGAGAAAATAAAAATAAAGTGAAATAAATTAAATAATAAAATTCATTATAACATTCATTTCTCTTTCTTAATTGCTAATAATCAAACACGAAAAACTTTTAAATTCTTCCTTTCTTCTTGTTAAATAAAATAATGTTTCCCTATCTTTTCTTCCATTTATTCTGATGAAACGGATTTGGTCGTCTTCTCGTCTGACCTACAAAAAGAGCTTGACACTGGTGTAGTATCTCACCAACACCCCTCCAATGCCTAAGTTAGCTTTAGGGAGAAGGAATTGTACGGAAAAGTAAGAAGAATTATCTCAACAGAATGTTCGTACCTTGTACTGTAGAGACTCCTTTGTTATATAGAGATTTCCTTGGCAAATTTCTAGGAAGGAATCAAGATCTTTCCCTGAATTAGTGAAGCGTATAATTGGTACTTATCTCCGTTTTAGTAAGTATATATTTCCATCGTTATCTTTATCCTAAATTGGGGGATTTGATGATGATTCCCCGTATACAGTGGAGAGATTTTAGGAATCGCAGCAGGAGCCTTCTCTTCTTGAGAGGGGACGGCCTGTTTAGGGTAGGAGGTCCCAACTGGGTAGAATACCTAGTTGTGACTGAATATACTTGAGCCGAATAGGCCATATGTAGGCTGGGCCGAGCAGACCGTATGTAAGCTGAGCCGAGCAGAGCACTAGTCGGCTCAGCCAACTTATCACCACTCATCAGTTACTCTCCTATTTCTGAACGGTTGGCCTACCTTACGAGAAGAAATACCAACAGTCTGATACCTTGAATTCTGGCAGTTTTGGATTTATTTTGATCTTTACGCTGCATTTAATACCATGTCAGAGACGTTTGAGAGCCTAAGACGCGGCGTTTAATCTGGGTGTGACACGTGTGCATGATCAACGGCCTGTATTTGAAGGCGCTTCATGGAGAGCCTATAAAAGGTGCTCGCTGGGACTTCCAGGGGTTTCCCTTCTTTTTCATTGTTCCAGCAGACATTAGCAGATTGTAAGCTTCCGCCTTTGTGTTCGACTCCAAAACCTTGCGATTTACCACTCACACAAGAGCCTGCTATTCTTGCTCTTAGGTACGTTCGTGTTTTATTTTCTTGATTCTGGCTGACGAAAGTTCCACCCCAGATCCTAGAGGTTTAGGGCATTCCTGGGCCTTTTTCTTTCTTAGGTTGTGTCATTACCTGTATTACCATTCCCACTGTCCTTCTTTTGGAGAGTTTGCCTACTCCCCAGTCGTTCAGCATTACTATCAGGATATTTTCGATATTATTTGTCATGCCATACCTCATTTTCATAGAATGACATCCCGTCGACAACCACCCAGGCCTTCAGCCCCAACCTCTTCAGATTTAGAAAAGGAAATAGACGTAGACCAAACATCTCGTCCTAGCCAGGCGACTACCACTGTCTTTCCTCCGCCTACAGGCGTGGCGCTGAACCTTAAGCCTATAGAGGCTGATCGGATAGTTTCAAGCGTCACCGAGGAAGAGTTGATGGCATTAAGGGCGAAATGCCAAATTCCCGACTCCATGTCGATGAGAGTCTCAGGTCCGACCGAGAGGGCGAACACCCCTAGGTTAGATGAGTTATGCCTATATCTGGCTGACTTCAAAGCTGGGCTGAGACCGCCCTTTCCTCCTTGTGTGAGGAAGATACTCTGGTACCTAGGGCTATCTCTTGGGCAATTATTACCAAATTCCTGGCGCATCCTGGTCAGTTGTGGCGTGCTCTGGGCAGCCGCGACAGACGAGAAGGCCACTCTAACCAAAGAAGCCTTCCTCTACTGCCACCAAGTGAGCATGTCTGTTCAGGGATGGTGGTACTTCTCGAAGAGGGATGGAATACACCCTTTAGTCGAAGGTCTGCCCTCAGCCAACAAGAGATGGAAAGACAAATTCTTCTTCATTTCTGGAGAAGGATGGGAATTTCCTCCTTGGGAAGAGCGGACTGACTCCTCCAGAATTCGTTACTTCTGGGGAGAGCCTCATCCTTTCCGTGAGCTTCTCGTTCTTTCAAACTTTATTTTGTGATAACATTTTTTTCTGAAATTTCTTGATATTTGTAGCTGACCTCTTCTTATTGGATTCCGAGTATGGAGACAAAGGCCTGAGATCTCAGTTGAGATAAGTGAGCAGCTGAAGGTGGTAAGGGACTATCTTGACCACGACTTCCGAGTACTGATCGCACCAGAGACCTTGGCCAAGTTTCTGTTCAGACCAGAACCATCAAGTGAGGCCCTTGCCCTAGAGAGAGGTATCTCTTCTTCTTTGTGTTTTCCCTTCTATGATCTCCATCTCACAGTATTTCGTCTTTGCCAGAAGAAGAGGGAAGAATGGTGAAGATCAATAGGGACAAGTTGGTGGCCCTATTCGAGCGTCAAACGCACGGGGTCCTTCTTCCAAACCGAAGAAGACCCAGAAGAAAGCCCTTTCTGACCCTTCCACATTTGTGGACTCTGGGATAACTTCCCAAGGTCAGCAGTCTACCTCCCCTTCTGCCAAGAAGTCCAGAAAGGACCTGGCCGAGGCGAGCCCGGCACAAGAGCTGCCCCCTATTCTTGAGGGGCAGGCGATGGAAGTTGAAGAGGTCGCCGCCGGCATGTCTGTGGTGGAAGAGCCTCTAGCCAAAGCTTCTACTGAGGGAGCACAAAAAACGAAGAAGAGGAAAAGCAAGGAGGCCTCCTCTTCGGCCACGACTCCAGCTGAGGGCGACCCCTCAGCCTCAGCAGCAGAGCCCTCGATCCTGACGAGCAACAGGTTCGCCATCGACGCGCTGGGCAAGCTCCCCACTGAGAGGGATTGGGACCTGATGAAGGAGATGGCCCCCGGGAAGAAGCGATCTCGCCTCCTCATTCATCTGGCCAAGGTAAATGCCTGCATACCCTTCTGTTTCCTTAAGATTGGGAAAACCCGAATTCTGATATTTAATCTTCTGTTTTGCAGGCGGGTGCATATGGCGAAGTCATGGTGCAGAACTCCCTAGAGGATGAGGATACAATATCCGCTCTGAAGACAAGGCAGAGGACCCATGAGCGCTTGTCGGAAGAGCAGTTCCAGATCATCTCGAAGCTAAAGGTCGAGATGGACAAGTTGAAGGAAGAGAACGTTGTCAAAGAAGCTCAGGTCTTGAGCTTAACGGACGCGTCCACTGCCCATGAGCAGAGGTCTTCTCAGCTGGAAGACATGCTCACAGCCAAGCAAGCCACGAATGGGGAACTGAGGAGGGCCCTCGCTGACTCCAACTCAGCCTTGAAGATACAGGAAAAGAAGGTCAGGGAACTGGCTGTCAAATGCGACGAGAAGGCCAGGCTACTCTCAGAGCGAGAGAGGGAGATCAGTTCCCTTAGAGATCGGGTCGCCCAAGGCCAGTCTCTCTAGCTAAATCAGATGAAGGACTCCCCAGCCTTCATTGACATGATGACCAAGTATTACTTCAGCGGTTTCATGTCTTTGAAGAGAAGGATAAGCAGCTCATCCAGAATTGGACCTGAGCGCATTCAATGCTGAGGACGACAGCATAGGTCTGTAGGATGGCTCTGACCGCTCTGGTGACGAAGAAGAAACCAATCCCACTACAGCTCAGGAGGACATGCAAGTGGGAGGGACGACCGATCAGGATCTCATAACGGCTGTGTCTGAGCAAGGCGGACAAGGTCTTGCTGAGCTACCCATCGAGATCCCTAACGAAGAGGACCTTCCTACCCCTTCCACTGAGGTTGACCCTGTTGTGGGCATGGTTGAAGGGATCCTAGAGGGTGTGGCTGACACCCTAATCTCAGAGATAGCAGATGAGGTCCTTAAAAAGGGCTCGCCTGAAGAAAACACAAGGGCTGATCCAGCGTCCTCAGATTAGCCTCCTGTGCCTGAGCCTGCTGGGGAGATCCCTTAGTTTTATTTGTCTTCATTTGCTTGTAAAGTGTTGCTCTTTCTTTTTTCTTTTGACTATGAATGGATGGACTCATCTCTTGTACTCTCATTCCCTTTCTATGAATGAATTTTTCTCCTATCTTTACTTTGCATGTACTTCGTTTGCATCCGTTACCCCATTGGTAGCATACTTTTAAACTCAGGACATCTCTTGAGAAGATAAACAAACGATATAGCATCCGTATTAAAGCTGAAATAGTCGAGCATAGTCGATATCTTTATACCTGATCCTGGGGAACACATGCTGAGCAGGCGAGGCTGCTCGGATACATGGTCCCAGAGGACATGCGCTGAGCAGGCGAGGCTGCTCGGATACATGGTCCCGGAGGACATGTGCTGAGCAGGCAAGGCTGCTCGGCCATTATTGGTTATTTTTAGATACACGGCTCCATCATAATAACAAGGCTGGCCTTTTTATTGGACTTCAATAATAACATTGTAAAACAAATAATCCTTGCTCAAATAAAAAGACAAGATAAAGAAATGAAGTTCATTGGAAATACTTATTCAAATGCTCAGCGTTCCAGGGCTGAGGAAGCTTTTTCCCAGATAACGTGACTAGCCGATAGGATCCAGCCTTCACATGCTCTGCAATTTCATAAGGACCCTCCCAGTTTGGTCCTAGATGCCCAGCCTTCTTCCCAGTGGGATCCACCTTCTTTAGTACCAACTCTCCTGTTCTGAAGCTTCTTTCCTTGATTTGGCTGTTGTAGAACTTGACCATCTGTTGCTGATAAGTTGCCATTTTAATGGCTGCCTTCTCTCTCTTCTCTTCCAGGAAGTCTAATTTTTCCAAGAGGCCCTGGTGGTTATTCTCCTCTGTGAAGCCTTGAATTCTGTGGCTGAGCAGACCAATTTCCACTGGAATTACTGCCTCTACCCCATAAGCCAAGGAATAAGGGGTTTCCCTTGTTGCCGTTTGGGCAGTTGTGCGATATGCCCAAAGCACACTGGGTAACTCTTCTGGCCAGTCTCCTTTTGCAGCTTCCAATTTCTTCTTTAAGTTCTTCTTAATGGTACGGTTGGTGATTTCCACCTACCCATTTGATTTGGGATAAGCTTTGGAAGCATAGTGCACTTGTATTCCCCTCTGTTCACAAAACCAAAGGAACTGGTCATTGTGAAATTGCTTTCCATGATCAGTAATAATCACTCTAGGCAGTCCAAATCTACTGATGATGTTCTTCCAGATGAAGCCAATCGCCTTTTTCGTAGTGATGGTGGCCAGGGGCTCAGCTTCTACCCATTTGGTGAAATAATCCACAAGCACTATGGCAAACCTGTTCTGCCCCTTACCAATAGGGAGGGGCCCAATTAGGTCCAATCCCCACTGGGCAAATGACCAAGGAGAGGGGATGGGAGTTAACAAGGTGGGAGGATGATGAAGAATATTACAAAACTTCTGGCATTTCTCACATCTCTGGACCATCTGCATCGCGTCGGTCTGCATGGTAGGCCAATAATAGCCTGTTCGGATTAACTTCTGTGCTAGAGCCCTTCCTCCTGAATGATTTCCACAGGACCCTTCATGGACTTCTCTCAAAGCGTACTCAGCTTCTTCATTGGTCATACATCGCAGAAGTGAGAGCGAATAGCTCCTACGATACAGTACCCCTTCAAGGCATAAATACTTAGCTGCCTTGAGCCTCAGTCTTCTGGCCAAGTCTTTGTCAGTGGGTAGTCTCCCTTTTTCCAGATACTCGACAATAGGATCTGTCCATGGGTCCTTGTAATCGACTACAGCCATTTCCTGAACAGACAATTCCACACTAGGTTGCTCCAATCGCTGGATTGGAACGAGGCGGCTCAGTGCTTCTTCCTGGGCTGTGGCCAAACGAGCGAGCTGATCTGCTTCTTCATTTTCTGTGCGGGGGATTCTCAGCAACTTTAAAGTGTTGAAAGCTTTTTGGAGTTGCTTTACCCTGTCCAAATAAAGCTTCATCCTGTCTTCCTTGGCTTCATAATCTTCCAACACTTGTCCCACCACCAACTGGGAGTCACTTCCAACAGTGAGCTCCTTTATCCCTAGGGATTTGGCTAACTTGAGCCCAATCAAAAGCGCCTTGTACTCAGCTTCATTATTGGTGGCTTTGAAGTTAAATCTGATGGCGTAGAGTAATTTGATCTTGTCAGGAGAGATTAGGATGATGCCTGCCCCACTGGCCTCTGTATTCACAGACCCATCAACATAGAGAATCCACCCTGTTGGCTCACCAACTTCTGTGCTCGGCTCATCATTATGTACGGAATCTGCAAAATCTGAGGGAGAGAACTCTGTCACAAAATTAGCACGGGCCTGGGCTTTGATGGCTGTTCTGGGACAGAATTCCAGATCGAATTCTCCCAACTCCACAGACCATTGAATTAATCTCCCAGATGTCTCAGGGTTATGGAGTGTTTTCTTTAGTGGCTGGTCAGTCATAACCTTGATCGAATGAGCCTGAAAATACGGCCTTAGCCTACTTGCTGCTGTAACCAAGGCAAAGGCCATTTTCTCGACCTTAGGATATCTTGTCTCTGCTCCTTTCAATGCCCTGCTTGTATAGTAGACAGGATGCTGTACATTAGCTTCTGCCCGTATGAGTACCGAACTAACAGCATGAGGGGAGACAGCCAAATAGACATACAGATCTTCTCCTCTCCTAGTGCGGCTGAGCAGGGGAGGTATCATCAGATATTCTTTCAACTGTTGGAATGTCGTTTCACACTCGGGAGTCCAATAAAAAGCCTTCTTTAGAACTTGAAAGAATAGATGGCATCTGTCGGTTGCCCTAGAAACAAAATGGTTGAGAGCTGCTATGCATCCGGTAAGCTTCTGCAAATCTTTAACGATTCCATGTCGAGAATTGCTAGGATCTTTTCAGGGTTGGCCACTATACCCCTTTGAGAAACCATAAAATCCAAAAACTTTCCTGAACTGACCCCAAACGCACATTTGCTGGGGTTAAGCTTCATTTGGTATCTTCTGAGAGCCTCAAAAGTCTCTCTGAGGTCCTCCACATGATTGGATCTATTCAGCCTTTTGACGAGCATGTCATCGATGTAAACTTCAACATTACGCCCAATCTGATTCTTAAACATACGGTTGACCAGCCTCTGGTAAGTGGCCCCAGCATTCTTAAGTGCAAAGGGCATTACTTTATAGCAGTAGAGCCCTCTGGCCGTAATGAAAGATGTCCTCTCCTCATCTTCTGGATGCATCTGAATTTGATTGTAACCAGAGAATGCGTCCATGAAGCTGAGCAGCTCATGGCCAGTCGTAGAATCCACAAGCAAGTCAATCCTGGGCAAAGGAAAACTCTCCTTGGGGCACGCTTTATTGAGATCTTTAAAATCCACACACATGCGCCAATTTCCCTTTGCCTTGGGCACAAGCACTACATTTGAGATCCATACGGGGTATCTGGCTTCCCAAATGAACTGTGCTTGCTCCAACTTCTCCACTTCTGTAGCAATGACTGCGTTCCTCTCTGGGGCAAACGTTCGCGTTTTCTGTTTGATCGGACAACAAGTTCTCTGTCCACATTCAGTTTGTGCGTGATGATACTGGGGTCGATTCCGGGCAGATCTTCATGCGACCAAGCAAAAACATCCACATAACTCCGTAAGCCTGATAAGAGCGGCCACCTCTTCTGATCCCAATTCTGAGCCAACGCGGAGCATCTTCTCAATCTGCCCCTCTATGGCCGGTATCTCGATGAGCTCCTCGACCGGCTCCCCTTGTTGGAGCTTCTCCTCATCCCTTGTGTCGATCCCACTAACAGATAGGGTCTCCTTCGATCTCATGGAGGTGATATAACACTCACTTACTCTCTTCTGATCGTCCCTGACTTCGCCAACACCGTCTGGTGTAGGGAACTTGAATTTAAAATGATAGGTAGAAACCGCTGCCTTGAATTTGTTGAGGGTCTGTCTACCCAGTATAACATTATAAGCCGAAAGGCAATCCATCACTAGGAAATCGACCAGTGCAGTGGCATTCCTGTGCTCGTCTCCTATCATGATAGGCAGGGAGAACCCCCATGGGATGGGCAGTTTCTCCAGAAAATCCCACTAGAGGGGACCGCACGGGCTTGATTTTATCCTTCTCCAGTTGCAACCTTTCAAAGGCTGGCAAAAAGATAATATCAGCTGAACTCCCTGTGTCCACAAGGACCCTTCTCATGGTCCAATTGGCGAGGGAACTGTGATCACTAAATGGTCATCATCGGGATGAAGCACCTCGTCAGCGTCGTCTTCAGTGAAGTGAATGGTTGGGACAACCATATGCGTGCATTTCACGGGTCTCTCCACGCTGAGCACCTCCCTGGCATAAGCTCTCCGAGCAGATCTGGTTTCTCCACTAATTCCTGGTCCCCCAGAGATCATATTTATCTCTCCCATCGAACGATGAGGAGGAGGTGGGGGGGGGGGGGGGGGGGAGTTCTTTCCTAACCACGATCAGCTAGTCCAGCTGCATGCCATGCCCTCTAGTGGAACTCACCTTCTTTCCATGAATGTTTATGGCAATCTTAAGTTAATTTTTAACCCTTCATTGAAATCCATGAGCTCTCTCTCTCTCTCTCTCTCTCTCTCTCCCTCTCTCTCCCACTAATCATTTCTCCAACTTTCGCATTCAACTATACTACTGCTTTATTAGATTAATTGAACTACATATTAAAGTTGATTGTTTCTTAAGATTTTTCTTTCTACAAAGATTACGAAACCTTTGGTGTTGTTAGACATTATGATTGCTTTTGTCTACAGTGGTTATGATATCTTTCGCATTATTGCTAGTAAGATATGACCTTGGCACGGGTTTAATATTGCTAGTAAGATATGACTTTGGCACAAATTTATTGTAGTTTGGTATGACATAAGACAACCAACTAAATTTAGTTAGGTATGACTCGCCTTTCTTCCTTTTGCTCATCTTTATATCTATTTTTGGTTCTTTCCATTGTTTTCAAAGTTGAAAATAACACAAAAAAGTTGTTTTAAAGTTAAAATAGCTGTAATTAGCAATATCTGTAATCCGATTATTAAGAGGACTTAATTCAAGCCTCTAATTTGTGGCAATATGTTTCTATAAATTGTACATCCAGCCTTCCATTCCTTGCATTCATCTCGATAGTTTTCTCTTTGGTGTTCCCCTCTACCAAGATCACAAGGCACAAGGAACGCGAAAGAATTCATTATACATCAACATGGCGGAGAAAAGTGGAGCAATGATGGTGGCAATCCTGTGTATAATGGCAAGAATGGTCCAAGCTGCTCAACAAGGCAAAGGGACTGTGGATTGTATGTCGGAGTGCCATTTTCGATGCATGAAAATTAGGGTATTTACGTGGAGCGAATGCAGGAGCGTGTGCGTTCATGCTTGCACAAATCTTGTTCGAGATGCCTTGAGAAAAGGTGGTGTCCAAATGAAGCGAAAGGGAAGAGTGATTGAGTATGGCATGTCTTTGAGTTTCTTTTAGTTGAACATGCGAAAAGAAGAAACAAAAATAATTTGTATGTGTTTCTTGGAGCCAGTTTAGTTCTGATTACTCATTTGCTTCTTTCTTTTAATAACCCTGTACATTCATGGACTCATATATGTTAACCAATGTGCT
The DNA here is from genome assembly GCA_019985065.2 of Arctostaphylos glauca. NCBI lineage: Eukaryota > Viridiplantae > Streptophyta > Magnoliopsida > Ericales > Ericaceae > Arctostaphylos > Arctostaphylos glauca. The sequence goes on from JAHSPW020000015.1 coordinate 4,501,143, forward strand.
CTTATTCTATTCTATTTTATTAATTGATTCTAGCTAGGCTCCTATTTTAATTTATGGGAAATCATATTATTTGGATCTCGAATAACATCTGCCCTCGACCACTCACTGGATCCCTTCCCCCCTTACCCAACTCCATCCCTTTTTCTTCTCTTTTCGATTATGCTCATGTATCTATTTTTGATAAGCTATGCAATATGCACCCTTTCATTCCCTTTGAGTTCATAACATTTTGGATGAAAATTGTTCAAAATCTTAAATTTTGTAAATTATATATCAACTAGCGTATTACCCGTGCCTATACGAACGAAATTAAAATCACGAATTTAATTTACCCGTGTTGAAATCGTGTTTCAAATCCATTTACATGAAACACCTATACCTATTCTCAAATGAAAAACTGTCGTGAAAATAGATCATTAGACAAATTATTTTAATTTGAATGTCCAAATTTTTAGGAAAGTACGTCAAAAAAATATTTCAACCAATAATATAATTTTTTCAACCTCGCTTATGAAGTGATTTATGAGTTTATGGTTCCTCTCCCAATGCCCATTTGCCATGATATCCTTATGATATATACCTCGCTTATGAAGTGATTTATGAGTTTATGGTTCCTCTCCCAATGCCCATTTGCCATGATATCCTTATGATATATCTTTGGCATACCCATGAACTTATATTAGATTTAAAAAAGATTAGAATTTCTACCCATCACATAAAGACAATATCAACACAAAAAGATTATACAATGAATCATACGATATATACTCACGCCTAAAACACTTTGTACGAAATTAAAGCTACGATTTTGAATCCATATCAATTGGTCTATTGATCACATTAGCTCTTAACCGGTCATAATCCCCCTTACTTTTGCATACCCATAAATTAAAATAGAACTGCACAAAAAATATTTATACTAATGCTCAAACAAACCCATGAAAGTTTAATACACATTTAAGTTTAAATCCACATATTTTACTTATCCTTCTATCCAACCTAAAGGCAAAAACGAGAATAATTGTTCAGATCCCTAGCTACTATCCCCTCGGTCATACACAAAGAGAAGGCTTGTTAGAGCTTTTATCCATTCCCGTATGCAAATGAAAACTTGGAAACACAAATTGCACCTCTTCTACCATACAGTATTTGTCATTCGAAACTAACTTTCATCAAAGCAACAGTATAATATGGATAGATGACAAACAAATAAATGACTTCGAAAAGACAAATAAAGGAAGTACTTCAGATTAATTCCACGCTTGTCTTCCACGGAACTATTTTCCATACCGCTGCTATTTTTTTCCTTTTGGCTTCTCAAGATCTTGCTACCTTAGCTCCCTTGGAGCAAGAGGCATAGCCTTCTTGTGCACTTTCTGCCGATTGCTTGAACCACTTGTCTGTCCACAATAAAAACATCTCAGTGAATACGAAATGCAAAAAGATAACATTGCTAATGAACTTTGAAAGAAAATAGTCAAAACAAACTCCATTAAAAAACTTGTTTGATACAGAATTAAAATCGAACATTGACCGAACCATTCCAATTTAAATGTCAATCCAAAATGGTTTCACTAACACAATAAAAAAATAGGACATTGTATCACAATCCATACAAATATGGTCTAAAGCATCTTCGGTTAGAAAATGCAAAAGGCACAAAATTTATTTTTCATTACAAAAACCCAACAATATCACATGAATCGCATGATTCGGTTGTTTTCATTCATCCACTTCACAGTTTAAAAAAATATAGAAACCAAAAACATATGTTCGCAAACTTATTTGTCCTATTCCAACTGCATAACATAGAATTAGAATTTTGAAAAAACTCTTACCCAAAATTAATTGAACAACAGCTAAATGGAATGGACAACAAAAAATAAATCACAGCCAATGGATTGGAAAGAAAGGAACCCATACTTGGACATTTCCCTTCTGATAACCCAACAGATGTGTTGGCAATTCCATAACTCCTACGGTACCATACAGCATGAAAGAATTCTTCAATCTGCAACCCAACTATAAAAAGGCATTCCTAACTTTTGTTGTAGGGCTCTTAATTAACCACATTTTGAAACAAACTCCATTCAACAAATGGGTGTTAGCTAAAAAATGAAAAGAAGATTGAACTAACAAAACTAAAATCTTCAATTAATCTAGGAAAATGGGAGTAAGTGATAAAACAAACTTAGCAAGATTTCAAATTATTCAAAAAACATGCACATATAGTCCATCAAATCTATCTATGTAGGCTATGTAAAACAAAGACATATTGTCCAGTACATAAGAAAAAACAAAAGATAGTCAATCTCCGGCGTCGCGTTAATCAATCTATATTATAAATAAGGTAATTTAAGACTCTCCCAACTCTTATTGCTTAAGTGGTGCTGCCATTGATTTTGTCCGTAGGTATTTCAACTTGAAAGAGCACGATGCCTTTTGGGAATAATCATGGAGTCCTAGAGACTTAGGAGAAAGGTGAAGCAACTTGGTTGAGGTGCTCCACACTCGAATCCCACGTCGTTCAGCTTCTTTGGGTTGATGGATTTGAATAGAAAAAAAAATTGAGAGAATGGATAATCTCTAATGTTTGGATTGGCAAGAATGTGAGAAATGGTGAGAGAAGGTATGAGAGCGTGAGAATAGAGAACCCCTCCGAACTTTCATTTTCATTCTCAACTATTTTGGTGAGATTTCAAGAGAAAAGAAATCTCCATTTTAACGTTCGGTCAAGTGCCTTTAGGCACGGGGCAATCCGCTAGTCTATATTACAAACTAGCTCATGCCCGTGCCCGTGCCTGAAGGCACGCAACAAACTCATTAAGGCACGCAACATACGCATTAAGTTGCATTAATTCAATTTTGACTTTTACAAATTCGCCTTCAAAATAATTTTTAATTAGGATTTAAATAATTTAATAGCTATGGTAAAAAGATTGTATTATCTCATTCAATTGATCAATCAAATCTTTTATAATAATTACGACAACTTTTATGACATAATAAGTAAAATGAGTTTGAAATTATAATTAAATAGCAATTCGTACGTACTTGTACATTTGAGTGTGATATCTCTTTTCTTTAGTGCACGCGCTCATTTTCTAACCGTTGCGTTTAATTCGATGGTCCAGATTATTCCAACCACTAGAACAGTGTATTGTTTCACACACATCCGAACAAACGCGATCTTAACCATTGGATTGCACCCTTTCGTGTGGAATGGTTGTACCTGGATCAGAACACATCTATTCGGTTTGACATGTCACATGCCACACAGTCGAAACGCGACATCCACATCAACACTATGTAATCGAACCTTAGCAAATAGGAAAACGCCAACGTCATAATTATGAAGACATATATAGGGCAAATAGACAATTGAATAGTATAGAACTCAAATAAAATGTATAACCATTACTCTAATTTAATATTAGTTTATTTTTAAAAATGTCCAAACTAATAATTACCCATTCTTAAAGGCACACCACAATAAATTTCGAACACAACCTAAATGAGGTATCATTCCCCACTAATCATAAATTTATAAAAACTCTACGCCTCCAAAAATTTATTTTCTAAATAGGCTACAAACATAACCCATCTAACCAATTTCAACAAATGAATTGAAGAAAAAACAACACATTAAAGTAATAATTGTGTATTAATACAATAAAAACCTATCTCATCCAAATTAGCCCATTACTAAATTATTCATGAAAATAATAATAGCAATAGCAAGTAAAATAGTAACCGTGTATAACAAAATGAGATTTCTACTTGAATTCTATTTTTTAGACATCCAATCATTCCCCTCCCTCCCATCAAGCCAACAATCAAAGCTCTATGTTTTGGAATTCTAAATATATAGCAAGTTAAATTATGGTAAGTCACTTCATTTAAAAAGTAAAGTGAGATCAAAACGTGAGTTGATATTGGCTCCAAATCCAAACTTTAAAAGGGACACAATCAAGCATATTCCGTTTATAATAACATGTTATGCATGACAAAGAGGCTAGTGAAAAATATACACTGTGCCAAACACACATTCAGGTAAAGTTGACAATTGACAAAACAATATATAATTATACACCGTGTCATTCCAGTAACACATCCCTATGAAACCCACATGGAATAGGTCTTTCATTCCTTCAAGCCACAAAGATGTTCATCCTTTCAAAAATAACATCCAATTGCTTGCACCTTTTTTTTTTTTTTGACCTAATAAATAAGGAAAAGACAAAATAGTTCCAAAAATCAACTAAATCGTGCGAAAGATGTAACATGATGATGATATGAAACATAAAAGGTATAAAATGATAAAACTTGATCAACACTTTACTTTCAAAAAAGAAAAAGAGAAGTAGAAAAATTAAGGATTCTTGATACAATACAAAGCCAAAAGCAACTCAAATAAGACCGCGAACCCAATTAGCACATAGCGTTAAAACTAAATAACATTAATAGTAAAATAGTGAATAAAGGATTTCAAGAATAAAATATGTTAGATACACACCTAAGCACAAAATCTATCACTCACATCGACAACACTTTTGCTAGAAGACTCCCTAAACGTATATGCCTCTTGCAAAATCAAAAACATTTGAGTCCCATTATGCAAAACCTTAAAGTCAAAATACAACACACCAATTAACAAATTAATAAAAAGCATTATGCACTGCCTCATCACCAAACAGAGAAAGAGATAGAAACAGCTCGAAATTAGCTAGCTTTTATCATCAACAGACATCCAAATCATCTATATACTAATGTGGGATTGAAAGAGCTTGTGACAGCAGGGCTTCATGGACAACAACCATGAGAATAGACTCGAACATGTAATCAACTGAAAACAATATTTGGGCTTCTTCTTGCATCAAAATCGTGTTATTAAGTTGCATCAACACATTCTCTAGATCTTCCCCATCGCTCCTATCATGGATCTCGACCTCAACATGAACATGGTTTATGCATATCAATTCCTTGCTCGGGCGATGCATCTCCGGTTCCATCTCGAGATAGATGAACTTTTTCTTCCCTTCCATTGTTCCATAACTAAAAAAAGAATACTACATACTTTCATTCACAATGTTAAGAGGCCATTCATTCTTAAATACATATTACAAAGCTGAATGCGTAGTAGGAGTGTAACCGGTCCCTTTTTGCCAAAAAAAACTCAGACCAAACCAGTATTTTCAGTTTGAGGTTTTATAAACCAAAACCGAACCAAAGTTTTTCAGTTTGGGCTAGTACAATTTACCCAATTTCAATTTGGTCTGGTCCGGTTTCTGGTTTGCTTGAGTCCAAGCTCAGATTCCAAGAAATTGTAAAAAGATTAGAAGGTCCAAGTTTAATGGGTGAAGCCCAAATTCAATTTTTAAAAAAAAAAAATTGTAGGAGCATTGCAAATCTATGTAATCCAAGTCTAATGGCCAAAAAAACAAAAAAAAAATTGTAGGTTAACTACCAATCCTCTTGATTCGACTGAACATTCAAGAGTTCACCAAAACAGTGGGCAAAATTACAACCAAGAGGTCACCAATGAAAGTGGAGGGGAGCCACCTTACTCTGGTCAGCATCCCAGTTATACCGTCCTCCATCAGAAACCATAATACATATCAAGAGACCCATCAACAGTCAACAAAAATACATATTGCCATACACATACACAGTCGACTCAACAAAAACAAAAAAAAAGAAACTATTAATTTATGATACAACATCACCTGAAGGAAGAGGGGAGCCGTGGTCGGCATCCCATTTGTACCCTCCATCATTCAATAAAGAGATCAGCTAAATACCTATTCAAATAGAATCTGATTACATCACCACTTTACTTCTTTGTCCCAACAATTCAACGAAGGACCTACAGAAAGTAGAACACAAACAACATACAAATGCCCTAAAGTTGTATTCATATATGGCGCTGAGAAGTATTTGTAGGAGAACATACTAAAGCCTTTGTGTTTGCTAGACTAACACCGTTGTTTTTATAAATAAGATGACTACATACTTTCATTGAGATGTTTCCCATTAAAAAAAAAAAAAGATGACAACATACTTTCATCCAATAAAACTGAATGCAGAAAACACTACATATATAGAACAAAAAGACCCCAAAGAAATAGTGCTGAGCTCTACTACCAAAATAAAAGTGTACTATTAATGATAGAACTATCTACAACCCACAACAAAAGGAAAAATCAAAAGTGGTTGTCATTTTTATCTGCATTCACTACTCAATCCAAAAATATGCCTATTTACATTCAACAAAATGGACATTAGTAGACAGAGTGAAATGTTTAATGTTTAAATACATGGAGTAAAAGAAAGTGGATATACTCAAGTCACCTGTTGTGTGACACATTGAGTTCTTGTACTGCTAAGTTTCTGTAATTCATAATTAACCTTAATTACAACTTGAACAATATATGCAAAATACGACAGAGATAAAGCTTGAATTTATAATCACTGCAAATTCTTCATTTCATTGGAAAACATAAATAAGTTAATCTGATTGGGGAGAAAGCATCTTGGCTCCATGGTTGTTGTAGAATCGATGTTCGTTAGAATCGATGCAAGCACCTTGCCTCATTTGAAGAATTGTTGCCCTGCAAGAAAAAAAACGTTATGAACTGTTGTTTAGAAAAAGTTCATCTAAGGAGGAAGAATCATTGTTCTTTAGAAGAGAGCAAATCAAATTAATGAACGTAGAAACTCCTAGTAAGTCATAGCTGTGTTGAATACCTGGGGACATGCCCACGTGGCGAGTCCTTAAATTTTTATATATTTTGAAAGGCATCCAGCGTTGACACAACAAGACGCTCATGGGTATACGATGTGTCCCTCGCGTGTTCCGATTGTGTCCCTCGCGTATCCTCCCTAAAAACATGTTAAAATTAATGAACACGCCACGAGGTGTGTACCATACCTATTTGCGTCTCCCTGTGTCTATGCTTGTCCGACACAAATCCAACGACCTCTTAGGAGTGTCCGTGTTTCATAGCATACCACATACATGATTTTTTAAACCAAATCAAGAGGCGAATCAATGAGGATATAGACTCCTAGTAAGTCGTTGTATCCGTATCGGATATGCAATGGCACGTGAGGAACACGCCGGGACACGCCCTCATGGTGTGTCTATTAGATTTTTATATTTTTTCACGCCGGGACACGCCCACGTGGTGTGTCTATTAGATTTTTATATTTTTTGATGGGAACACAGCGGAACACTCATGGGAACACAACGGCGACACCCGTCGTGTTTATGCCGTGTCTCTCGTGCGTCCGTCTTGTAGAACATATAAAGTTTGAAAGCAGTATCAAGAATCAAATCAGAATCAGCAGTTGACTGGTTTTTTCTTTCACAAAATTCTTCCAATCACGCAATGATTTGACATTAGATGGTTGCAGCTTTAGTCTTTCTTCCTCATTTGAAGCATTTTTTATTTTTGTAATAAATCTCGACTTGGAGGCTCTCCATAGGATACCCATGTGCTTAAGAACCATTTTTCTCTCCCATTCTTCATTTAGATTGAACCTCACCTACAATTTTCTTGTAACTTAGGCAAAATTTTATTATCTCCACTATCAAAAGAATTAAACTAGGTCATCTTTCCATACCTGAGTTGATCTCCATAGGATTTCTGCCATTCCTAAAGCAAGGTTACGCCAATCCGAAAGTGTGAATGGAATAATCTCTCGAATTAAATATCCCAAGAAAGAAGACAACTTGACTGATCTCTTGCCGATTGGCCGACCATATTCATCATAATTGACTTCAATCCAACTACCTTCATCTACAGCAATTGTATTAAGTTTGCTCGGCCCTCTTTTACGTTTTTTATTTTGGGATAATCTCGAAGAGATTTCAGGATTTGCTGTAGAATTCAGCATTACATATGATTGTAGTTCATGATTATTCCATAACAATAAAACTAAGAAGAAATAACTTCATAGTAAATAGAGTATCCTTACTTGGGCTGCAAAGCGGGTCAATTGGTTTCGTGGGTGATGTGAGGTGCTACAACACGGGTCAATTTTATTTGTTATAGAAAGAGAACATATATGAAAACACAAGTACAAGAACATTTATTTATTAAAAAAGTACACGCTATATACAAATAATACCTCATTCGCTTCAGACCCAACGGAGTCATCATTGTCATTATCATCATTGAATGGCACATAATTCGCATTGTCATCTTCATGTCGTGTCTTGTCTTTTCTCTTATCTATACCTTTACCGTTACCACATTCATTTGAAGCAAATATGAATCTCGATGGGTTATTGACTCCAGTAGCAATCAATTCTAATAAGTTTTGTTCAATCGTTTGTTGCCTTCTCCTTTCATATCCTTTCAACTTCTTGGACATATACCCGGACTTGACATACATGTTACTGAAAACATAAAAGGAAATACCATGAAATACACAAGAGAACTGTCAATCCATATTTTGAAGTTCAACAAGAACAAAAGGCATAAAAGTATAACTCGAAATAGTACGTGACACCATCAATTACTTACTTGGTTTGTGTTTAGATCGTCAATTACATTACGCATATTTTTCACTTCTGTGAATCAACTAATATACCCTCACAGTCTCCTCTGACAGTAGTTATTCCTTGTTATTATTATCGTTGTCAATGTCCATAGCAAGTGTTGAAATATCTTGTGGCCTAAAAGATGTATCAACACTTTCCTCGTACATTTCCAAGTCATAAAAACCCCTAGGTGGTGCCTTTAGTACAACATACCAATTGGAAGAGTCGGTCTCTCTTGAATAAAAAACTTGTTTCGCTTGGGATGCAAGGATGAAGGGCTCTTTGTCATATTGGGTTTGACCTTGGTGAAGGTTGACAAGTGTAAAACCATCTTCAACCCTAACCCCGTGACCAATATTTGCCCAATCACAGTTGAAAATGGGAAGTTGGAATGTGTGATAATCTAAGAGAATTATATCTTGTATCACCCCATAATATGAAACTACATCAACAACTTGCGTAGTGTCCTTCATACTTGATCTATACATGGTTGTAGCGTCAATAGAAACACCGCTATTTTGGATTGATTTTTCAACTTTTTTTGCATGAAACCGCTGCCCATTGATGATATATCCAATATAGCTCATTGCATACTTTTTAAGACCATTTGCAAGCCACTAGAGTCTCTCCAATTCATTATTTGTGTAGGCTTCTACCTGAATATGTTCACGTATGTTCACGTCAATTAATACTAAATATTCGCTACATTTCACTTCATAAACATCCAATGAAAATAAATATTTAACTTTTTCTTGTAACCATGTTGGAAAGTTGTCACCGTGTCTCTTCAAGAGCAAACTTTTAGTTTTTTACAATCCAAGGCGTGGATTGGATTGCTTTAACTCCTCTATGTGTATCCTAGTAGGGGGAAAGATAAGAAAAGTAACTGACATATATAACTTATTACATATTGAACCTTCAAATAATGTACATCAAACTTACTCCAAATAGGGCTCCATTATGGCTGTATTGAATAACACGTAACGATCTGCACTTTCTAACAGATCGTCACTCAAAGTGATTGATTTGCCAGCAGATATTAGACAACCTTCAAGAATTACACTATTCTCAAAATCTTGATTTCTATGTTCTCAGTTATTTGATCCCACAGCTTGCTTTATATGTGTACTACAAAACATCACACGCTCTTCCGTAAGATAGCATTCTGCTATACAACCTTTAGGTCATGCGCGATTCCTTACATTGCCTTTGAACATCTTCATATGCCTAAAACGAACAAAGTATATTAAGATTATAGAACTATGACCGATGACGCTCTAAAAATTTAAAACATGCTTACCTCTCAAAAAGGTACATCCAACAGTATTGGACTGGCCCATAAAGTCGTGCTTCCCGTCCTAAGTGAATTTGAAAGTGAACCATGATATCAAAGAATGAAGGAGGGAAAAACATCTCAAACATGCATATGGTTTCTACTACTTCATCTTCAATGGTAGCCATTTCTTCTCGATCAATGACTCGTTGACACAATCTATTAAAGAATGAACGAAGGCGAAGTATTGCATTTCTAGGTCCCTTCGACAGTAATCCTTTCAAGGCTACAGGCAACAATTATAGCATTAGGACATGATAGTCGTGGGATTTACGACCTACGATCGTCAAATTTTCCATTGATATGCAACTCCCAATATTTGAGCTATATCCATCGGGTACTTTCAAGTCGAATAACCTTTTGCAAAAAAATTTGCTTCTCAGACTTGGAAAGTGCACATGAAGTTGGAGGAAGATATGTCATTGACCCTCGTTCTTGTGGATGCAAGTCATGCCTTATTTCCAATTCTTGTAAATCCTTGCGAGCATTTAGGCCATCCTTAGACTTCCCCTTGATATCTAATAACGTGACAATGATGCTCTCGCAAACATTTTTGATGATGTGCATTACATCCAAGTTATGACGAGCTGGAAATTCCTATATAGAAAAATAGACACAATGATAAATTCTACAAGAGAACATGAAATACACATACACACAATCAAAATGTAGTTTAACAACAATTAATTACCCCCCAATATGGTAGTTCTTAAAAAATTGACGTCTTTTTCCACATTTGTTTATCTTCATCGTCTCATTTTCACTTTTTCTTTTCACCTTTTTCCTTTTTGCCTTTCCCCCAGTCATTCTTATAATCTTTAAGAGCCAGCAAAATTTTAGTGCCAGTCATGATTCTAGGTTTCTTTCTTTTTTCTTCCTTCCCATCAAACCATGATTTCTTCTTTCGAAAGGGGTGAGACGGTGGAAGAAAGCATCTATGACCCATATACACAGTCTTCCTACTAAATTTTAACCATTGAGAACGTGTACTTTCTCCACATATAGGACATGCAAAATAACCCTTGTCATACACCCGGCAAGATTTCCAAATGCTGGAAAATCATTTATTGTCCACAATAAAACTACCCTTAGATTGAACAAAGGGTCAGTGAATTTTTCATAAACGCTTACTCCAATGCTCCATAATATTTAAGGTCTTCAATCAACGGTTGCAAATACACATCAATATCATTGCCGGGTTACTTAGGTCCTGGGATTAATAATGTCAACATGACATTTTCTCTCTTCATCTATAACCAAGGTGGCAAATTATATGTGACCAACATAACAGGCCAACAACTATAAGTTAAGCTCAAATTCCTAAACGGATTGAAACCATCAGTAGCAAGACCAAGTCTTAAATTACGTGGGTTTGTAGAAAAAGAAGGCCATTTGTCATTTATTGTTTCCCATGTGAGAGAATCAACTAGGTGTCGCATCTTTCCATCATTGCTTCTTTGAGTGGAGTGACATGTCAAATCTCCAGCCATTTCTCGTGACATGTTCTTAAATCTCAGAATGATAGGAAAGTATCTCAAAACTTTGGTTGGAACTCCTTTTCTAATTTTCTTTGTGCATTTATCTACCTTCCATCTTGACCCACCACATTTTGGGCAATTGTCCAATACTGCATTCTCTTTCCGAAATAAGCAATAGTTGTTACCACAAGCATGGATTTTCTCATAACCCAAGTCAAACAATTTGAAAAAACGTCTAACTTCACGTGTAGAGCTTGGCAATACATTATCTATGGGGAACATATCTTGTAATGCCACCATAAGGACATCAAAACTCTCGTCTGCCCATCCACCTTGAGTTTTTATCTTGTACAAACTTACAATTGCCGATAACTTTGTATAGTTTGAGCAACCTTGGTATAATGGTTTTTCTGCATCTTCTAAAGATTTAGCAAACTCCCTGTCCCTCATTTCTTCAAATGGTTTAACAAGCTCTTCATCTCGTGCATAAGTCACACTATACAAGTTATAAGCATCTAACATTTCCACTACTTTAGGTTTTTCTAATAAACTTGGGTGCTCCCCATGATGAAACCAAGTAGTGTATGTAGGATCCATTCCATTTATGACCAAGTGCTCATAAACATCATCAACAACATGGTGACTCATATTCCAACAATTTTTGCAAGGGCATAGAATTTTTCGTAGATTTCCTGAATTTTGCTTAGCCATTTCCACAAAATCCCATGCGGCTTGTTTGTACTCACTAATGGATCTACCAATGTAAAAGGCAAACGTGTTAAACATTTAATATCTATTACTACTTTATAGATAATAGCATGAAACTATGTTTTCTATTACCTAATCAAATGCCCCCAATCTTTGTCCATAATCTTAGGAGGAACAATCTTCTTTCTTGTTATCATTAGTAGGATGTAGGATTTCAGTTTTAGGCCCATGAGGGAGGATAGAGAATTTCAAGGGACAAAAAATGTTGGAAGAATGCTAGCTCAAAAATACAAATACGTATCAGTAAACAAAATATGAATAAAAGTAAAACATACATCCTCAACTGCCTTTTTTTATAGCTTGTTTGTTTAGTGAGCCGACACACAACTTGTGCTCAACTACACCTAACAGAAAAGGTAAAATTATATTTTGATAGGTAAATTCCTGATTTAGTGGTCAGAAATAGATTTTGCAAACTTCAAGAGTATGGACTTTAGGCCATAGACAGTCACTTTGTGCATGTAATGTAGAATATAGATATGCATGCCTCTCATACATTCATCAATAGTGAGTATATTATGAATATTTTTATTGTTTAGCAAGCGATGGCCACATAGCCCATATCCGAATAATCTTCAAGTGGGAAAGACAACGACCTTATCCATTTATCTTCTTCTAGAACACTATTCCCATATCGTACGGACCTCCCTTCCTCTCTCTAAAAAAAATAGGAAAAAAAATTAATGGAGGTTCATGAATCTAAGGTCAGAGTTAGGTTAAACTATTTCTTTGTCCAGACCAAAAAGAGCCTGAATCCGCTGTGTATGTCAATTACGGAAGCATGACAGTAATGACTGGTGACCACTTGAGGGAGTTTGCTTGGAGCCTTGCAAATACCAATCACCCATTTTTATGGGTTGTTAGGCCCGATATTGTTGTTGGGGATTCTGCTATCTTGCCTGAAGAATTTTTGGAAGAGACCAAAGGTAGGGGGTTGCTAGTGAATTGGTGTCCTCAAGCCAAAGTGCTATCACACCCATCTATCGATGATCTTATTTCTTTGTCAAACAGTTGGAAGATAGTGGCTGAATGAGAATACCCCTCTTTGACACATTTTGTCAAATAGTTGGTAGACAAGGTTGGGTTGAATGGGGAAAAATACCAATATCTAGGTCATACTGTATAACAAACAAAAAAAACACCATAACAGCGAAAATTGACAAATGAAAACAAACCAAATATGATCAACTATATTAGATCCGTTCTATGTAAGGCCATAACGTGAATTTTTCAACCGAAACACATGAATAGACAAATTCCAAATTTTTATGTTATTCGAAAGAGAAGATTACACTAGATTAGCATAAGCCAAAACCAAAATCAAATTAGAGAGAGACAAAGAGGGGGAGTGATAGACCATGAGAGAGAGACTGTGAGAGAGAACCTGATATTCGCAGTCAAACCCAGAGACCGTGAGACAGAACCTGATATTCGTTGGACGATTCGTGCTCAAACCCAGAAACCGATCTCAACCCCAGAAACCAAAAAATCAGTAAGATGATTGGCATAGCAATTGAGATATGCAAATTTGTACATTAGGGTATTCTCCCGAAGCGAAGATTGGCGCCAATGTAAAAAAAATTGGCGCTATTTTTCTTTTTCCGTGAATGAATCGTGTATAGTTTCACTGTTAATGGAATAGGAAATCACTGTTTAACGTTTCACTCTTGGCCGCCCTTGTTGCCTTTCTTAAGGTAATTAAAGTATTATTATTTATTATATATATGATTTTAGAAGGATTCAGATTTTATATTTTTTTCTCCAATATAAAAATAATTAAATTGCAACCCTTTATCTTGTATTTTGTAAACTTTTATCTTTCACGTCAATTTTATTTTTAATTTTTCAATTTTGCCTTTGTATATGAGAGGACATTATTTGCTTTACCCCTCTATAATTTATTTACTTATTTTTTTATTGCTACCCCTTCTATTATAGCAATATTCTAAAAAAATTATTGTTACTTTCTCTATTATAGCATTATTCTAAAAACACTATTGTTACCTTCTCTATTATAGCATTATTTTAAAAACGCTATTGTTATCCCCTCTATTATACCATTATTATAAAAGCGCTATTGTTATCCCCTCTATTATAGCATTATTTTAAAAATACTATTATTACCCCCTCTATTATAACATTATTGCAAAAACGCAATTAAATTTGTTGTAGTGTACTCATCAATTAGTAAGTTAGAACACGTCTGTAGAATGCGTTTACGTGTCCTCCTATAGAAATCGTTCTTTGCTTATGCCTTACAGTGTCCCCCACCAACTTTGAAGTTAACAACAACGATGGTGATGGTGCTTTGGCAGTACCATTATTGTGATGCAATATATAATTGCATCAAAAGTGATTCAAAGGCCCCTACATAATCTCTACAAACATCAAGTGAAAATAATAAGTGAGAGAAGATGCAAACATGTACTCTATTTAAAGTGTATCGTGTTATAGGTTAGGCTTGGGTTGATGAAGATTGTAAGGTCCCAGAATTTCTTTTTCCATTTTTATTATGTAATCGAAATGTTGTTAATTACTTCGTATTGAAAAGTATTACTAAATTGGGTAATTGAATATAGATGAGGTGAAGTGGGAAGTGAAGGAGGGATGAAAAACTATTAGGTCAGCCTTAGAACCATCGGGTCAGGTTCTGTTATCATCCAGTCAGATTTTTTGAAAAATTTGGTCAGTGGTGAAACCTGACTGGTCAAGTTTTGGACCTTCTGGTCAGGTGTTTCGGTAAGATTTAAAATTTAGCCTGAAATTTTAAAAATTTTAAGTCAATGGGAAAACCTGAGACCTTTTGGTCAGGTCTTCTGGTCAGGTTCTGGACGTGCGTTTTAAAGGGTCAAATCAAATTTTTTGGAAAAAATATCTAACTTTTTCAAAAGAGTTTCTCTCTCTCTCTCTCTCTCTCTCTCTCTCTCTCTCTCTCTCTCTCTCTCTCTCTCTCTCTCTCTCTCTCTAGGGGCCTTCTTCCCTATCAAACCCCAACTTCAAATCTTTGATCCAATATCAAATCTATCAAATTCTTTCAAGATCATCCGCTATTATCTTAAGATTAGTGGATATTTCAAGATTGGAGATACTTATTTCACTTGGAAGAGTTTCTTTGGAGTTTTTCTCACCACCATTGGAGCTCAAGTTCTTGGAGCTCAAGTTTTAGAGCAAATCACTTGAGGTAGGGATGTTTTATCTTCGATTTATGAGTATTCTATGCTTCATTTTCATTGTGAGAGTTTTGTTCAATATTTCTCTATATTGAGTTTTCCTTTGAATTTGAGGTTCGAGTGTTGGGTTTTGGTATCCATCTACCATCTTCCTTGTCGTGCATGGATAATCTTTTTCTAAGATCGAGTTACCTATGAGTTTAATTGAATCGTGTTTGAAGATGATGTAGACGAGTTGACCATGATTTGTGGCGTAGCGCATGAGATTCTACCCTTTTATTTATAGTTGGACTTTGTGAATAATAAGTGTTGGTCGGATAACCATAACCGTATGGGCTGTGAAATATATATATAGCGAGAGATCATGAACTTGTAATCTTTTATGCATTCGTCACAATATATTTTGGTCTAGCCCCCGTGAGGAGATGTACTAGTGATTGATAAATTGTGGTCTAGCCACCGTGAGGAGATGTGCTAGTGATTGATGAATTGTGGCCTAACCTCCGCAAAGAGACGTGCTAATGATGAACAAAAATAGATTATACTAATCTCTTTTGAGAGTGGTGCTAGTTGTGAACCTTTTTTAGCTTTTCGAGAGAAACGTGCTAGTAAGATGACATATATTATTTGGCCACCTTCGGGTGAGGTACCTCGGTGACAAATGAGTTTGAATGGAACATACAAAATAATATAATGGTTAATGAAAGTTGGCTAGCTTCTCAAGAGAATTGTGTTAGTAAGATAATATATCTTCTTTGGCCACCTTAGGGTGTAGTGCTAATGTAGATTATTGAAATTGAATCCAACGCATGAGAATCTTTTTCTAGTTCTCTTGGAAAATCATGTGAGTAAATGATATAGCTTGTTTAGCTAATATTGGGTGAGAGTAGTGATGACAGACATGAGACATGAGATGTGGACCAAGAATGATCATGAGAACTGCTAAATTAAGAAATAACATTTTCACTTGATGATTGACGTTAATACAAGTTAGATATGGCATTATGATGATTGGTAATAGTCACAAGATACATTGAGATGCATTGACATTGAGATGACATGTAGTGATTGGCAAATGACACGTTGACAGAGGGCTATTCATAAGCCTCCATTATTTATTTCTTGTATACACTAAAGTATTTATTTCTTGTATACACTAAATTATTTATTGCTCTTGTGATTTAATTATTAACTTTTCATTGACTGTTGAAATTGCATAGAACTCTATGACATATTGTGTATGAAGGTTGTATAATGCGTCGTGACGGAACATAGACTGTCATTTTGATACATTGTTAAATGAAAATGATAGATTACATATAAGAGGAGTTATGAAATATATGATCTATGTTGTGTAAATGAAACTAGGTGATAGTTATATGACAATTGACAAGCGACAAGCGTGGACACTGACCAGGGGCGGAGCCAGAAAAAATAGCCAGTGGGGTCAAAATCTATTTGGACTTTAATTTTTATTTTAAAATTTTTGTTTATATTTAAATTTTTGTATATTTTTTATTTTAGATCAATTTTTTTAAATTATTGGTTCATTTCGACGAAAGTAATCTAAAAAATATAAACTTATATCAAAAGATTTAAAAAATATTAAAGACGAAAAAAATAAAAATATGATCTATTTTGATTTATTATTAGTTTTTCAAATTTTTTATTGAACATAATTTTTTACTTTTATTGAAACTTTTTTGCAGAGACAATGGAAAATCATTTCTAATTTTTTTCCCATTATGTTTTATCATTTTCCTTTATATAAGTAGATAGTGCCTTATAAAAATATTCTTTTGCTTTTGTACTTTTATTTTTTTAATATTTGTTTTGTAAAGGTTCTGCAGCTTTTGCTTTGACTGCAGATGTACTTTTTCTTTGTTTAATATTTTTCCTTGTAAGGTTTTGCTTTGCCCAATGTATTATTTCTTTGTTTAATATTTAGCTTGTACAAAAAGTTCTGCTTTGCCATGTTGCAAGAAGTAGAGAGAGGGGCAAGTCTTATTTAATGTGGGGCAAAATTATAAAAATACTTAAAAAAAAAGTCATACACTTTTTTAGTTCAGTGGGGTCAAGTGGGGACCCCGGGTCAAGTGGGGACCCCACTTGACCCTACATAAATCCGACCCTGACACCGATGGGATATGAAATGATCATTAAGAGACACGGGACGTACGTGAATATTGAACTAGACTCCCTCTTGAGAATTCTAAGAATGTGACCTGAAAATATACTAGGTTCGTCTAGGTATGCTAGGAGTGTACTAGATCCTTTACAGAAGTGCTATGAGTGATATGGACTGGTCCCATTAGGGAGAATGTCTGGTGTGATAATTTGACACTTAAAGAGAATATATTAGTGATGCAAGTGAGTCGTGATATGTATTAAAAGAATTGAAGATTATGAATAATCATTGCAAAGTTATATAATGTTTGTCCTTAGTTTATCATTACTTTCTTCTTGTGATCTCATCAGTGCACTATTTTAGTGTTTGATGTGGAATATGAACATATGTTAATGAATTTGTAGAATACAAGGATAACTTATTCTCTCTGGGAGGTCACTAATGGATGAGATGATGTACTTGCCTACATTAGGAGAGTGATAGGAAAGATGAGAACTGGTGTACTAGTCTCCCTAGAAAAGTATCAAGAATGATAATGAAATGGTTAGCCACCTTCAGGTGATGTACTAGGGATGACTAACAGGCCATGAAGATGAGAATGTAAAGATATGTGTGAGTTGGATATTGGTTGAATGGTCCATCTGAAGACCAATTGGTGTCATAGTAGTGTAAATATAGATTTCTGAACTATATGGGTAATCTTGTTAAATTGGGACTTAAACATTTGAGGTGAGGAGAAACACATTGACTATATGTGGAGACATAGGATGTGTGAGACAATCCAGTGAGTGAACGTACAGATAGAGGTACTGACCTGATGATATAGTGATGGAAATTAAGTATGAATTATTGACTGAGAAATGAGTCAATAGAGAGTGACGGTTTAAAAGAATGATGAATCTGTGTTGAGATATGGGTCAAGGAATGATGAGTCTATATTGTGATTGGTCCAGTGAATGATGAACTTGTATTGTCGAACGATTGATGGATAACGAGTTAAAAACAGAAAAAAGTAGTGAGATAAACTTGTGAACCTTGACATGTCTCACTGCATTGATTTAGCATCATGGCTTATGTATGTTATTATGACTTGTTTACGTCACATGTTATATCTCTTCTAAAACATATTATTATGGTATAGCTATTCCTACTGGGCTGTTTAGCTCACCCTCTTATTTTACAGGTGCTATTCCAGACGCTTTGCATGAAGCGCATGTGGTGCATGGTAGGATGCATGTTTCGAAGATTGAATAGGAGATATCCAACATGTTGAAAATGACTTTTGAAAAATGTAAAGTAACTTATTCTCGAGTTATTTCTTGTGTTTGAAAAGAAATGTGAATGTTTAATTTTGATATATGTAACATGCCGAGAATTTGTCCACTTTGATGTAACATACTTAAACGTGACTTTTGATGGTATCATGTATAATGAAACGATTTAGAATATTGGGTTGATCATTGAGCATTGTAAGATTTTATTTATGATAAACTATTATAATAATATATTGAAAATCGAAGGCATGACAAAGATCGTCATTTCACACATCTATTAAATTCCAAACTACAGTGGTCACCTTCTACAATGACAACTATGCGTGAGGAGTGGAATTATTGGATAATGCGATTGTATTGTGCAACTATGAATGCGCATAAGGAGTGAAATTATTAGATAACACCAAAGTTATCAATCTTGTACTGGTAAGTGTACTGGTTTTATTACTGGTATGGTACGTAACAGTACCGATGTGTATCGGCGTACCGTTTCAGATTTAGCGCTAAAATTAATATATATATATATTTTAACAAAAAATCATACTAAACATAAAAATAAAGCATCACAATTTAAAAATAAATCACCAAACATAAAAAAGATGATCTTAGCCTCAAATTATGCCTAATTATCCAAAAAAAAATATCAATTAATTTTTTAATTTTTTAAATACAGATCGGTACGGTACAGTACCTGCCGGTATTGGCCGCAACAGGCCAGAATAGTCCTGAACATGCCGAAACAGTCCAAAATAGGCCGGAACAATCGTCAAAATAGTACTCCGGTGGTCTGGTACCGTTACGGCAGCAGTACGAAACGTACCAACCGGTAGGGGACGGAATTCACAACTTTGAATAACACAAATACCAATACCTTTGAAGGATTGTGCAACTGTGAATGCAAAGATCTCATGTCAACTAGCGGTGAACATGCACACGAAACTCCCCCCCCCCCCCCCCCAAATGTTAGTACATGCTTTAACTTGAATGCACGAAGAATGCAATCAAACGTCCATGCATGTAAGATGTTTACGATTTTATCGGGAACAAAGGCATGTGCGGCAAACGGGTGGGCTGAAATTCCCAAAGTTATATTTCGTGGAGCGAAGAAACAGAACGGTATTCTGATGTTAATTATTGGATAAAGATTAACTTTACTAAACATTAAAGAAATAGAAGAGCGAACATGTTATATTTTTACTTTAGAAGGTTGGAGATAGTTTTTCGAGAGAGAAGTTAGAGTTTTTCTATACTTTCATAATTAGTTCTTAAGTATTTCTTTGTAATTTCTTACGTTTTTCTACCTTGTAGTCAAGATTTCATTAAAGAAATAGAAGATCGAACTTGATATTCTCCATCTTTTGCATCATTTCAATACAAGGTAAGTTACCATCTTTTGATTTTCTATGTTGTTCTTGCTACTTAGCTTAGTTGTATCTTTTCTTTACATAATGGTAGGTTAGATATTTAGGCTTGGTTTTGAGATGATCTTCATTTCATAACCTAGGCAACATTGATATCTCCTACTTAGGGTTTTCAAAGTTTGTTGGAAATAAAAAGGGTTGGTGTCCGTAATGCCAGAATCGCGCGACACATCCTCACTAATTACAACTTCACATTTCTTTGTGGAATCGATACTCAGTATTTTCCCGCTATGCAATTTCATCAAGTAAAAAAAAAGATCGAAAAAGTAAATGTGATTGAACACGGAGCACAACAGACACTATTTTGGGTCAACCAGCCCTCTTGCTCCTCGTTCCTGAAAGCGCACTCTTGCCGGAAATCAACGTAGTAACATTTTGGGCTAGAGTGCCTCTCTAATCAGTATGGATTCCTAAAGTGGGACAGTATCCATCGACATTCAAAACTATCATCGTCACCTATGATATCCATTGGTATAACCTAATTCTAGAACACAAAGCGTGGTTGCAACTTATACACGAAAGCCGTAAAATAAACCATAGTTCAATAACGCGTCCTTATGCATATCTACCAATCAAAGTATAGATGTCTGACTCACTGACTTTTTATCCACGCCTGACATCTAACATCTTATCACCATTTGTCTTTTCTATGCGTACAAGAAAATGAACTCAAAAAATGTGTGGTTAATTTCAATTTTACAATGCACACATTATGTGCACTATCAACATCATTATGATGGGCCCTCCTAACAACGATGAACTATTCATTACTAAATAAGATGACAAACAGTGTCACGACAACATAATTGCATGCGTCAACCATATTTGATACAAGTTACCAAAACATAAAGGTTTTAACCATAATTTGTTGACTACTAAGCAACAGATATAAGTTACAAAACACAATAAGACAAATTGTGAGGGTCGTGACAATAGGAAAACATAAAAATTACATCAGAAACACTATGGCTACTCAAGAAAATCTCATACTTTTGCGTCGAACCCGTATTGTGGATCCTTCCTAATAGTTCTAATCAGTTGTTGAGGGTTAGACTTGATCCTCTCAGCATTTCACATTCCACTGCAATCAAGCCCTGGGGTATGATCTGCCCTGTCATTGCTCGAATCTCAAAATGAAGCTTCCAACAAATATTGCGATGCAAATGATTTTCTCTTCTACCATAAATCATCTACATTGACCAGCTTTCAGAACCTTCACCAAATACTCTTTGCACTTGGCTTCGAGCTTGTTGCAGTGGATGAACAAATTGGGTCAGTCAAGCAAGGCAATGACATCCCCCTCAAATGATGTCAGTCCAACCTAAAATAAACATCTTGTGCCATTGTATTGGACTCTAGGCTCAATAAAAATGCATTTACCCATTTTGTTGTAAAAGGCTAAGTTGTAGTCTAACCGTGGAATCGATCAATGGTCTTCCCGTAGATCAACGCTTCTCATCGGGATTCGATTCGATTCGACTCGACTAGTCCTTTTCCAAACTATCACTCTGTTAGTGCTAGTTTTCTTCCCTTAGTAACCACTCATGTAACAAATGTGCAAACTCTGTAACGACCTAAGGTAGGGGAGGGTCAATGAGAGTGGGTCCGGCTTAGAGACCTGTGTACCACATCCAACATCAACCTAATTACCAATTGCCAAACTTCTAGGTTCTTTTGGTGCATTTTTGCATTCACCTTCACCTCTAATAGTCCCATGGCTAGTCTTGCAAGAATTTCCTCTCCTCTCTATTCTTCTGTCAAACCAATTATCATTCAGACTGGTCACGGAGCGAGACAACTTCCATACAATGACTGCATCATATCGATAAAATGAATGCATCCACATTATGTTCACTATTACACGCAGTCATATCATGCATTTTTCATTATTTACAAACATGATTTAAATGCATTTTGTCTAGCGTGGATATTATGCCACACAAGCTGCGTATGAGGATGCGTCTTAAAGTATTCTTATTATTATTTAAGAAAGTGCAGTATTTTTTATTATTATTTTTTAAAAAGGTACTATTTCAATAAAAAAAAATCTCCTATAAACACAGACACGCACATTCCAAACTCAAACTTACTCATGTATTTTGATTTTAGGAAGTTGTTCAAATAGTTTGTAGTAGACTAGTTTATATTCTACAAAATATTTAAAAATATTTTGACAACTCATAAACTCTCTCCAATTTTCAACTTCTCTAGCATTTCCAGCATTTTGACACTTCTAAAATGCTCAAGATTTTTATACAAGCTTTTATTGCTTGTGTTGACCTCCTCTAGTTAAACTTCTAAGTTGATCTTAACTAGTAGTCCATGATATTCACACTATAAATGAACTAGTTTTCATACCCTTTGCCCTTTTTTTTAAATCAAAATAAAAAAATATTTTTAACAAGTCATGATAAATAATTTTTCTAGGGTCTTGTTTTATGATTTTGTTTTTAGTTATTTTACAAATTTTGTGAACAAAATTAGTCATAGTTTTTTTTATGCACAATGAATTAAATACTCTTATTTGTTTAACAACATAATTAATCAATAACTTTAAATGGTTAGATATTGTAGGCGAGTTAGAGAGTACAGTTGGATATACATGAAGGTTGAGATTGTGGTTCAATTAGAGAAAAAGTGCAATTAGGAGAAGAAATTCGAGTCAGGATAAAATTCTAGGGATTTTCTTGTAATCGTCTGCGGGATATATCCAATTTTCTTGTAATCGTCTGCAGGATATATCCAATTTCTACACAACCAGAGTCAGAACCAGCCCACAATCGTAAATCCAACAGGTCTGTTTGCTGTGTTTTTTTTTTTTTTTGTTCTGCTGTTTTTTAATGGATAATTTAGATGCTTTTATGGATAATTTGGGGCCCTTCTTGTTTAACGCATATGCAGGAGTACCATAGACTTAGGGGGCCTTCTTGTTTTTTGTTTGGGGTTGAAGCAGTGACTTTCTCGGCTTCTTTTCAGGGCCGGCCCTGGCTCTTCATAGATTCGAAAGTGTAGTTTGGTATAGAAGTCTAGTCTTTGTCTGCTTATTCTTTTATTTTGTCTACGTGGGAGTGAAATATCCTAGTTTTTTTTTTTTTTTGGTGGACGCATGCAGATGAAACTACTAGTTTGTATTAATTAAGCAAAGGTTCAAAGATTTGAAGAGGGGAAAAGGCGTATGAATGTGTGTGTGCTGATCCAGTTGATGTGAAAAAACACTTATGGGGGTTATAAAAGATGGGACTATTTCTGGAAATTTACCAACTGCTGAGGCTTTTGCAGTTCACTACCCTGGCTATCCTTCTTCAACCGCACGTGCTGTTGAGACTCTTGGAGGAAGCGAAGGGATCCTCAAGGTATGTGCACCAGACCACATGTTTTGTGTATGTGATCATGCACTGTTCATGAATCTATTAATGGTAAAGGAGTAATTTGGATGATGTCTAACAGTATTACCTTCATCCATAATAATTTAGCTATTGGGCAAGAACGGATACGTGTACGGGTCCCCTGCGTCTGTGTCCCCGGCATGTCTCTCACGGACACATTAGGATAGGCTCTTTAGACGCGCTTGACACATCCAAATGCATCTGTGTCCAGATTGTTGGCTCTCTGTTTGATTTGACTGTTGTGTTTTGCTAAACCCTTGCTAGAGTGACGTATAATTGTTACTTGATGTTATAAACATGCAGAATAATGGAATTTCATCAAACCTTAACTTATGTATTACTACAAACTTGCTAATGTAATAATAAATGCTAGGCCATTATTTGCAGGCTCGTAGCTTGCAGTCAAACAAGTTGGAGCTCCATTTTCGCCCAGAGGATCCGTACTCACACCCTGCTTTTGGAGAGTCTCAACCCTGTAATAATTTTCTCTTAAGGATATCCAAAAGGATAGATAGGAATGGCCAATATGCCGAGGACTCTGACAAGGTATCTAAATGTGTGTCAGAAGACGAGATACATATAAATCGTAAGAGTTGTTCCCCGTCAGTCGAAATTCATCAAGTGAACGAGTGTCAAAGTGCTTCGACTACTTTACCAACAGAAGCGGAGGCACAGTTTCAACAAGAAGTGCAAGATGATCTTTCTGCTGATATTGTTTCTCAAATCTCAGAGGCCTATCATTTCCACGGTTAGAAAGCACTTGGTTGTTAGTTTGCATTATAGGTTCTTAATCCTTCCTTGATTTTCCCTCGCCATTTTCTATATTATTTTTGTTCATTTCTTCGCCCATGCATTTTATTCATAAAGGGATGGTAGATTACCAGCATGTTCTTGCTGTTCATGCTGATGTTGCTCGGAGAAAGAAGAGAAACTGGGCAGCTATGGAACCCCAATTTGGTTAGCCTTCATCTTTTATGGTTTATATGAATTGCAAATAAAAGTGAGCTGCTTATGCTTGGTTATGTGCAAACTTCCTGCTTTTTTGTCCCACTTATAGAGAAAGGTGGTCTTATGGACGTGGATCAGGAGGACTTGATGATTCTAGTGCCTCCCCTTTTCTCAATAAAGGATGTACCTCAGAAAGTCGTGTAAGATGCGTCACCTTGGTTTGTTTTCATCTGAAGCTTAATTATGCAAATTTAGCAACTTTAATTTAATTCTGGTATGGTCAAGGCTAGAAGTGAATTGCTTTGAGTCTTGATTCTTGATTGGCTGAGAATCATGGATCATACACTACTATCCTTTGAAATTGAATTGACCTAGCTTCACGGCTTTCCAGGTTAAAACCATCATTAAGCCTGAGCTTCAAGAAAAAACAAAAGGGAGTTGTACAACACCATTGGGAGGTAATCTTTTTCCATGCTTCCAAATACAAAATTTTTAGTTGCGCAGACTTAAGCTGTAGATCTCTGGCTGTTAATGTATTGCTGCTCATTTGTTTACATTTTACTTTTATGGAAATGAACATTTAAATGCCCCTCAAAACCAAATAGATCTGAAACATACAAAAATGCAGTTAATCCTGCAGCAGAGCAAGCTATTATTATGAAAATCGGTGACTACAAACTACTATCACTAAGAATCCTATCCCTAGACCAAAAACAAGCAGGGGTTGGAATGATACATCCGAAAGTTGTTTCACTGCGATAACTTGCACCACCCAGTAATTTGTTTAAGCTACATATACTCTTATATCGTGATAAGGTGTATGTTGTAATCTACTTCTGTTGGTTGCGGTAGAGTTGCCTTTGTTCATTATATTTTCGAACATTGGTTACCATATCATCTGGTAAGTGGCAGTATTTATAAGTTGTCCCTTACTGCATTTGTGCAACTTAGAAGTGCAGTAAAAATTTTCCACCATTTCTGGAAGTCACCTTGTTGTCTGATTTCTTTAATGAATCTCGTATGCTAATACTTTCGAGGAAACTGCTTTTTAAGTTCACATGATGTTGTGAAAATTTTAAGTCTCTGATCAACAATATAATGATGTGGTCCATCTTTTTGGATGCTACGTAAGTATTTGGTGCTTTATTGAAATTTTCATTAAATTGTAAAAAATAGTTTGTTGTTAATATGCTAACTCATTTTTACTTCATCTGCTGCAGATGGATATAGAGCCAAGCCTTGCAATTGACTTTTACATAAAAGATATCCTAGTTGCTTTCTTCTTATAACTTGTTGGTACAACTGTTAACAACTAGGAGCCTTTTGTATTCTTAGTTTTCATATGATGTTTCATTATGTGCTGCTCGGAAGCCCGTCCCATCTCAGTTTTGCACTTGTCATTTTGGAATTTGGTATAGTACACTGAAAAGTACATGAAGATGCCTTTAACAAGGAACGAAAAAGAATTAACCCAATCCATATCTGTGTTTTCTCAAGAAGGTTTGTAGAGAATTTTGTTATTTTGTCCTCCTTTTGAGCTAGAATGTTCTCCTTTCAAGAGATTCCTTATTTTTCATTCAAGGGATTGACGGTTAGTATGCAACTTGTGATTTTATTATCCTCTCTGTTTTTGGGCTTTTTGCTCACCTGTCTCTTTTTCTATGCTTTTGTTTTGATAGTTTTTTCTTGATATTTATAAAAAGGATCATGTTTTCTCCAATCTATACATTTTAACTGTTCAATCAACTCATTCGAGAACACATTCTCTGATTTGGGCTAGACCCTCTTGGCTTTAAAATGTGTGCTTTCTAGGAAAGGTTATCAGCTCTACATACCATCTTGTGTTTCAATTGTGCGACTATAAGGGAATTCACTATGATATCCATGCATATGCTGTGCATCTTCCTGTTGTTGCACTTAAAACATTCATACAGATTCCTAAGAAAGTGTGTTGGGATAAATACATACCCAAAGACTCGGATCAGTGGGAGTGGCAAATGGCTGTATGTAGGCTGTTTGATGAGCGTCCTATATGGGTCAAAAGGTCATTAGCTGAGCGCTTGCTTGATGAAGGTCTACCATTTGGGGATCATACGCTTAGAAGGTGGGTTTCCTGAGAATGAGGCCCATGTTTTGCAAAATGCATTTGTGTTGATTGAGATTGGATGAGTTGAATATTATCTGGCAATTGATTACGGTATTCTGCAGTGACCTTGTATTTTGTTAATCTTACAGGCTTCTTTTCAGAGCAGCTTATTACTTCTCAAATGGACCATTCCTTAGGTTCTGGATCAGAAAGGGTTATGATCCTCGCAAAGATCCTGAATCGCGCGTGTGAGAGTTCTGCCCTAAATAAAATAACTGGTCCTATTCTATGAATTTGTATCACTCTTGTAGTTTTATATGGCATAATGTGTTGATGCTTACCCTAAAATTTGCTTTTATCAGATATCAAAGAATTGATTTCCGGGTGCCTCCATCGTTACGAAGCTACGATGCTAATGGAGCTGCAGGGTAAGTTCCATCATCAAGTTCTACATGCCTTAGATGAGTTTGTTTTTGTGTGATAGTTTCTATGGTACGCCACATTGCAGGTATATCGCCATGGCATGTCTAAAAACTACAACATTTCTCGTTGAAGGCAAACGCTGCATATGAATATCCATGCATCACCAAGTTACCCTCGATATCTATGCTTGATCCAAATTAAAGATAACTTAGACAATTGTTCACAGAAGTGACGCCGTTGCATTATCCAGCATTGGTAGGTCATACCAAGCCGAAGTAAACGCTAGGCACACCCCACACTCGGTGTTAGCACCGGCAACTAAAATGATGCCGTTATGAATCACCATAAGCCCATTGGTATACTCAAGCATCCCCTTGGTGCTTTCATTTTCGCTTTTGGCATGGCAAACAATGTAATCTACTCTTCCATGCCATCATTAGTAACAATAGCCCTCAGGCACCTTCAGGTCTTCTTTGTCTGGATTAGTGGGATGGGAGGCTTTGTTATTTCATCTTTTCAGCTCTTTTTATTCTGATTCTCTGTCTGTGTAATCTCTTTTTTTGAAATTCTCTACCTGTGTAATCTAATCAATTGGTTATCCATTGAAACACACAACTATAACATTGCTCTCATTCGACCATTTGCTCTTCCAATCTTCTAGATCTTCTTCATGGTCTTCATGACTGGACGGCTTAATATTTGTACTTACTATTTATGTCATAGCTACTTCATTTCCAACCAAATGATTTTTGCAATTTACTTTTGTATCACTTAGGTTGAAGCATCGATGGGAAGATATATGCTCGTTTCGGGTTTTTCCTTACAAGTACCAAACTTCATTACAGCTTTTTGAACTTGAGGATGACTACATTCAACAGGAGATTAGGAAACCTCCACAGCAAGCAACTTGCAGTGTAAGTTTCTAATTCAATAGAGGGTTTGAAGTAATTTTCTTTCAGTTAAAACACAGCCAAAACCCGTAGGGTAGATATTTTCTGAATTGGTTGTAGACTGTTTTTATTTACGTACTTTATTTTCATCCTCTATGGCTTAAGACGCTGAGGAATAGAACAACAATGTAAGCCAAGCTCTCTCAAGCATTGTATCGGGTACCACCTTGCTTTCACTTGGAGAATTAGATAGACATTCAAACAAATGGAGACCAAACAAACGGGGAGATAGAGCCATGGAAGTGATGCAGTTGAAAATACTTGAATGCAAGAGCTATGCATTTGAAACCATAGTTTATGTAACCAGGCTGGGCAACTAGTTTCTTAAAATGCTTACAAAAAAGAAAAAGCTCATTGAAGCACGATACTCTTTAGTGCTAAAACTTTAAGCACGGCAGGTGGTCAGTTTGTTTTTTATTTTGTAGCTTTTCATATCCAGGTTTTAGTGGTTAGAATGGAGAGAGGAAGATAAAAGTTGTGATGAGAGAGATCGAAAGATCTTTGGGAGTTGGATTATTTTGATGGGATTCATGTATTTGTACCTTTGTGTGTGTTGTGTGCGTGTGAATTTTTGTATACATATATATGTATATTTACACACACACACATAGAGAGAGAGAGATTATACATACGTGCGCGCGCGCACACACACACACACATATATCTATATTTAGAAAGAGAGAGAGAGAGTTTACATATGTTTATTTAGAGTCTGGCTCAATTATGGCAATTGGGTTTGATGTTGTTAGTTTCAGAATAAACCACTACGGAAATATTTGGTCTCAAAAAGGTGATTTGGATCTACTTCTCACATATACGTAAAGTTTCACGAGCAAGGGTAGCATATTACCTTTTGAACTTCAAAACGAAGCCCTACTTTGAATAAGAAGACATCGATGAAACTTGAACAACTTCTTGTCTTATACTTCTTTGAGCTTTCCTTCTTGCTTCTTGCTTCTTGCCTTCAAAACCCCAAAGATCTTCAACCTTATGACCCAACCCAACAGAGAATGCAAGACCAAAAGGGTTTGTAGGAAGCTTTATTCCAACTTGCCCTCCCTCTCCCAAAAAAGTTGGATTTCAATTCCATTAAATAGAATACTAGCTTATTAACTTTAAGTTTAGAAAACATTCTGATGAACTTTTCAGTAGAGTAACTAGTACTAAGTTCCACAGTCTAATTCATTGAACTTTCTCAAGGGGACGTAATACTCTATAATCAAATGGAGAGCAAATTCCCTTTTGAAAATAATGTTCTTACAGTCCTAACATAAATCATCCAGCCCACTAAGGTGCTGATCAAGCAAGACCTCACTGACTCAAGGTGACACAGGATAGAGCCTTGAGTTCATTAACTTCTTAGGACTTTAGTGAATTGCAATTAGCAGTATAAGATTCACACTTAGATTTGTTAATTGATTCTTGTGATGGTCCTTCAATGTATACCAAATATAGCAAGATTTAACTTGAAGTCTTTTTGATTGAGACGAACTAACTCGATTTATCGAAGTTAATCATGTCACAGATGATCTTGTTGATAAGTCTATTTCTGTCATTAATTGTGAACAATTCAAAATTGCAAGTGTTATGATTTATATCTCTTGTAAGTGAATCTTTTATATACCTAAATTGTATTCAATGAGCTTAGGACGCGTATATGGATCTCACGAATTATATCTAACATACGGAAGAAAACATTTCAGAACAACAAAGTAAAGCTTTTATTGGTAATAGAAAATAATAAATTTATTGGTTTTGAGGGCATAAATCCCAACAGATGCCCATGGACTGCTATAGTGTGCGCCCTTGCTGTACTCGTTAGAGAAAAGAGCAAAAGGATCAAGAAAGGAGTGGGAAAAATTAGACGGTCTTTCACCTATTGTGTCAAAGATCCTCTATCGGCATTGATTTTTGCCACCACACAAACGACATGAGTGTCACATTGCAACTTGACCACAAGTCTAAAGGGTTGACCGTGACAACTATAAAAGGATTTTGGAGTGAGAAGTGTCAGGGTAAAAAGCGTAATTTGCCAAATTGAAAAAGAGAGGTCTTATTATTATGGGAACTGGTCAATAAAAGTTCACTTTTGTGACAGAATCATACATAAGCTCAATTACCGCTAAGGGTTCGCAACATTCATTCGTCAATCAATTGGCTTGGCCCGCAGGGGTGTTCGAAGCCTTTCTAACACTACCGATCAAGTTCTGAATGGATCTTCCAATTGGGTGAATAAGGGTCCAGATAGATATGAGAGATTTTAAACTGATTGAATTTGTCACATGCCAAGTAAGTGTTATTGTCTATTGACCACTGAGAAGTATAATAGCCAAACAAATCCGAGGAGAAAAATGTGTGATGTATGATTTTTTGAAGACATAACATAAAGGCCAAGGGTTCCTTGTTGTATAAGTGATAGTGATATATCCTATACTTGTACTTCTTAGAATGGCACCAAAGGTGTACGTGTCTGTGCCTGTGTCTATATATGTGTCCTTATAGTGAAAGGCTAAGGCAACTAAACATGACAATTTACTATAACTAAACATAAGATGGAACTTTGCTTGTAAGCTTGAAAATAGGTGCCTATTTTTCGTCAAAGTTTCTCCTATTATGCTCTCCCCAAACAATTCACAACACCCCCAAGGGAGTGAAAAAGCAAGCTTCCTTCTTTTACGGCCTCTAGCTCCCTTGCAAGAGCAAAGAACTTCCACCACCTTCAGTAGCAACTACCATTCCAACCCCAAGATAATAAGGACCAATGATAAGCACCCATCTATAGATCACAATGAACAAGACGGGCTAACAGATCTCCCATCATGCTTGTGCATCCAACACCGATTCACATGCATGAATTTACTGTATTTGAATCAAGTTACCAATGGGTTTTCCGCATGCAAAGAAGCTGACTTTCAAAGTAGATTCTTGATACCCACACTTCTCCCCAAGAAAGATGACCAATTAAAGTGTTATTATAATTGATGAGGTTTTACTTAAATTTTTTCCTGACTCCGGCCTCAACCATGACATACTGTCCTTCCCTACACCTATCCAAAAAATAGCATACGTGTGCTCATGAAAACTAATATGCCAAATTAATTTTAACTGGGGTTGGAAGAAGGCAGAAGACTAAGTTAGTGGACTTCCAAGTTCTCATTGTAATGTGTGGGTATACGAAAGTCCTTCTCCACTACACCTCTGGAGGAGCTTCCACCCACCAAGAGGACCTCGACATTGATATGGGTATTCAAAAGTCTTCCTCCACTAGACACCTCCGGAGGAGCTTCCACCCACATGGATCTGAGGTCTGAAAGACTTATCTTCAATAAGAAACCAATCTTATGGCATTCCTCCACAGTCATGGCTCCAAGAGTTGGTGACTCTATCAACATAGAAGATCAATAGGTTGGGAGCAAGGCTTAGAGATTTGACTCGGGACTTAAGGAAGCATGTGGTTTGGAGGCTAGAACAAGGGGATTATCAAGGAGGAAGAGTCTCCCCTCGGGCGAACTTCAACTTGACCGATCCTAGAGAGAGAGGGGCACCACCCACACCTAACCCATCTTCCACCTGACACCTCCGAAGATGTATCACAACACCTAGGAGCTTGTACCATATTTCCCCATGATACAAGTCTCTATATATCACCTAAACTACCTCGGAGCCTTATGACACATAATTCAACTTCTGACTATAAGACCTAAATAAGGCTATGCCAACTACCATTCTGACCCTACAATAGGAAGAAAGCCTTCCTCCTCCAAGGCTCCTATATAAGAGAGAGTTGACATAGCATTAAATATAACAACATCTATCTATTCCTCATTGAATACAAGCATTTACGTCCACTGCCATCCCCCTCTCTCTATCTAAGGTCGCCCCGAGCTCTATCTTCCTCCACCTCCAGTGGTCTCGAGTCTATCGTAGTGCCTGCCATAATTCCCAGAAGGACCGCTTCCGCACCTCATATCCACATAGTGCAAAGTTTCACATTGCCTGGTAATGAAAATGTGGTGTAGTATATAAGTGTGAGGGCTCTCTCACTTCAATAAGAAGCTCTCGTGGTTGTCCTACTCAAGACAGTGTGGCATGGATCAAAGTCTGACTGCCAAAGTTCCAGGATTGCGTAGGGTCTGTGTCTCGCGCCTTGCCTAGTGCACACGATGTGTGTTAGGGAGGGTGTAAAGCAAAGTCCCAATAATGTCTGGATTTGACAGTATTGTGCAGTATGGAGCAGATATGTGGGTCCCCTTTAACGAAATGACCAACAAGAAGAAGCAGTCTCTTTTTTCTTTTTGTGTTCCTTTTACTTGTAATTTACAGCGTTGATTGAGATTGTTCAGACACGTTTTTAACTGATCCTGATATGGCATTCTTTACTAGGCTTATTAAAATGTCAGATTTGTCTTGCTGCTAGGACGGATATTGTATTGCTTTCTAGATTATATTTGTATTTTCTGTTCAAGTTTTGCGAGCTGTTCTTTTGTGCTTGCCAAGTAGAGAAAAAGGGAGAAATGACTTGAAATACGTGGGAAAAAAAATTGCCAATGAAACATAAGTTGTAAAACTAAATTGTTGCCGTGTTAATATGGAGGGCTTTTGATTAATCATTTATTGCTCCCTTTCTTATGCTTGTATTTGTTTCCTCTTATTTTGGAGTCTGGGACTGGGGGCTTGAAAGAGCATGATTCATAGCCATCTATGTGTGGATCTATTTTTTCTTATACATTGGAAGCGAGAAGGATGCATCCTTGCTCCTGCATCTACTATCGCACGACAATAGATAATAACATGGATGCCTTGCCTGCACTTTGTGCACTTGTGTCGTTGGGTTAAGGACGGGGTAACATACTTCCACTAGGTTTTGTCGGAAATTTCCAAAAAGTTTGCAGAGTTATACTGGATGTTTCATGATTACTTGTCATTTTAAACGAAGTTACCTGATCACTTGTGCATTAAGCTGTTTCCTGAAAGGATATAGCCTTGCTGTTATAATTCTGATATTTGTTTTGTAGTGTGCAACAGGATGGTTCCCATCTGGTGTGCTTGATAGCGTGAGATTATGTATAGCCGTGAGGTTCCTCTCAGTATACCCCAAAGCTGGTGCGGAATCCTTGCTAAAATCTGCTTCAGAACGCTTCAACAAGTCAAAGAGGATGCATCTTTATACTAAGGACAAGAGGCTTGATGAAGAGGTTCAACAAGTCAATGCAGGTTAAATTACCTAAAATGCTTTCTTGCTGATTTTGCAATTTATACTGAGACGACATTGTGTATTATTAGTTATCTATACTTGTAATATCTTTATTCGCCTCGTACGTCTTCTTTCCTAGCATGTGTTTTCTCTCTTCTGTTCAATCCTCTGTGGGTTAGAAGGAAGCATCCTACGATAGCTCATTATAGAGGGTGCAGAACGTGGTATGGGGCATTGGTGAGTCCAAAAGTGATACCATCCTTCTTTGACTCATTTGAAAGTGGTGTTGATTGCTACCCGTCCAATCTTCGAAATGAATTGGCTGCAATGTGAGTTTGGGAAATGGGTCTCGTGTCCCGCCAACGATATATTGGGGATCTTCTCCTTGCTTCAGTTTCAGTTTTCCTTTTCTTTAAATTGTCTTCTTTGAAGTATTCCTTCACGTTGCTGAACTTACTCTTCTGGTTCAATTTTTTTGGTATAGAACTGGTACCCGATGAAGATAAAGATGAATTGGATGGTGATGGTGATGATGAAGATGAAGAAGAGGACGCTGACGATGACAATGTTGAAGAGGAGCTGTACCCAAATGAGGCATTTCATGTGGTAAACTGTAGCCTGTTTTATTTTCTTGTGAGAGTTTAATCCAACAAATATGGTTTGGTTTCTTCTTTTTAGTTTACATATAGTGCGTTCTTTCTTTTCTGGCCTGATACTCTCCCTTATTTGTTATCGGGCTTTTGGTTACAGGATGGTGAGGACATCAATTTTGATCCACAGACTTCTTCTTGTATCCTTCAAAAAGGCAAAGTAGGTGTTTTCCACTCTATTAAATACCTTCTTCGAAAATAAGGAAAGACCATCAATTCCACAGGCAAGTTTCACAATTTTGTACTGAAATTCAGTTCTCAATTTTTTTCAGAAACAGATTTCTTTCCAAATTTTTTTTGCTTGCGTTTCATTCTTTGATAACTAGCATGAAACTTGTGATGTGCACAAGAAATAATGTTTTTGATTGAAAATAGATTTAAAGTATACTCCATAAATGATTAGCTTAATGAAGATTCGTGTTGGAAAAAACAAAGGACACTTGTATCCAAAAAATACCAATTAGCTAGAAAATTTGCATATCACCTGGAAATATTAGTCTATTATTCCTTCATTAACAAGAAACTACTACAGGCTCTTTGTAAATTATATTTCCATTTGAAGAACAAACACAAATCCCATTTAAACCCAGCTATGTGTTAACCAAGCAATGAATACTTGAAATATTTTTTTGCTTACATTGAATCAACACATGTGGGGCCACTCACCCTGGGAAAAAAAATACTAAGGATTGTGCTAACACTTGAGTCTTAGATTTGTAAAACATTTATGTTTTATTTCCTTTTCTTTTTTCACACAATGATCCTAATTGATTTGTATTATTTTCATTTGGTTTGATTAAAATTTGAATTTAATAAATTATCTTTGTTTTTTAGTAGCAGCGGAACAAGAATGAATGCCACACAGAAGAGTCAAGACCAGACTCCCTAATAAAATGTTTTAACCGTGTCATGGCGAAGATTATACCTCAGAAAGTCAGCAGAGCTAAGGTTTTGTATGTGTTTTATGGCTTATGTTTCGAAATTGAATGTTGCTTCATTAGAACTATATAAACAAACACCCAGAATTCTAATTAAGAGACATGCAGAAGCTCCAACATTCCTAAAATCTTTTAAAAGGTAAAAATTGAATTTGAGTTGTTAGGGAGATGTATAGATAGATAGAGTCCTAATCAAATGGACTTGCATCTTTATTAACTATTTTTCTGTTTACTAGTTAATTTTGTTTTTCGTAAATCCTTTAAATTATTAACCAATGCGAAGTTGTCTGTTGTCCTAACACCAAGCATTCTCATTACAAGACCATTGCTTGAACAAATAGTATAGATGCCAAATGATAGAGTTCAGTTCACTTTGATGCAATGCGATAATAGATTATTGCCACTTGAGTTGTATCCTTGAATGCCCGAAAGCACCGTGCACAATATATTTCATCGCTTAACTAGAGGGATATTTAGCAAATTAGAGGTAGAAAATTTTAGTTTGATGAACGCACACCAACCTTATCCGTGGAAGGAAATTATTCAAGATCTTGTAAGACTATCGCCGCAAATTTCCTATATGTTGCTCAGATATAGATAGTGACAACGTCTCAAAGAACTACTTGCAAGAGCTTTTTGGTAGTTTTCCATTCGGTGAAGTAGGTGGCCACGGGTTGCAAGATGTCAACAACAGTGATGGAGAATATCAGATATATGAGCAATTCAGTGAGGGCAACTACTCTGATGAGGATGACTACTGACTTCTCAAATGTTTAAAGCAGTGTTTGCTTGGAGGTTTATCCTGTACCTTTATCGATCACATAGCAATGCCAACTACTCATCTTTGATTATGACAATGATTACCAACATTGTCAATTTGTGTTTTCAGCATGTTTATTAGTTGCTTCAATTTTTCTTTTACCATTACGAATGAAGTTATGGGATGACTTATCACTATTATGTAGTATTAATGCGCATAAAAGAATATCGTGATAGCTATGTTAACCTTTTACCTGTGTGCCTATAATCATGCGGATTTGATTCTGACTCTCTTTCTAATTTTAAGAAGTATCACAAAGCATGCTTCAATTTTTCTGTCAAGCATTTGCATGCACCATATGTTGAAAAAACAAATTCTCTGTGGATTAATTTTTATCTGGTTATTTTGACATTTAGGTTAATTCCCAAATTACTTGCAAAATTCTACATATTTCTTATCACAATATATTTCCTTTTATAATGGACATATGTTTCCTGACTTCAAGTATTTACGTTCTTTATACACAGTTCCAGATTTTCTTTTCCTTTTTTTTTTTTTTGGCTTTTCACTGATTATTGATGTTGCTTTTATTCTTCTCCAATGTGCGTTTTTGCTGCTCCAGATGATCTGCAGCTCGAAATTTGTTAAGCACCTTTAAATTGGCAATGTTCGAGTTTTTTGAAATTTTCTTCTGGACAACACTTGGAAAGTTGTCAAAGATGACACCCCTTGGACAGATGATACAAAATCTTTAGTGAATTGACATGGCAGTTGTATTTTTTGAAGAGGGGGGACTTGATATCTTCATGCTTGGCAGATCAGTTGCTTGATTGAGCTTTTCGAATCGGAAAAGTTTAGGAACTCATATGTTCCGGACACAGAATTGTTAGATGTGCGTGAGGTTCACAAATTATTGAGGTCCCACGTGCATTTAACGATTCCGGGGACATTTGTATTCTGATGTATCCGAGACATCTGTATTCATAGCATTACTCTTTTGAATTAGGGCATGGGCTTTGAAGTATAGTATCTTAGGAATGGTAGCATTGTAGGTCTGATGTATATTATCGAGTGCAATTTTTTGTACGCAAATAAAAAAGTGACCATGGTCATCCTTTAGCGTATCTATCTCGGGAATTGTAGCTTTTGTTGATCGATTTGATTTGATTTATTTAAACTGTGAGGTGGTATGTTTTATTCTTGTGACTCCCGTTCTTCACCAACTTATACATTATTCTTCTCTATGAAATGTCAGGATCTGCAGATCCTTTTATGGATACGTATTATTGTCGGGTGGTCCGTATCGCCATTGTGTTTGGACCTTAAATGTTAATGGGAAGTTTTTCTCCATTTCATCACTTTTGGACGAATGGAGGCCTCGCTTTTCTACCGTTTTTTGGCACAAGATTGTTTGGTTTTCGGCGAATGTTCTTAAATATAGTTCATCATTTGGCTAGCTATTTAAAAACCATTTAAATATGGAGGATCGTCTCGTTTTTTTTGTACTTAAAAACATCTCTCAATGCTCTTTTTGTCAAACAGCTGAATGTCATGATCACATGTTTTCTAAATTTTACAGAGGAGATTTAGAGTAAATTGTCGGGGAAGGTGAAAGCTAGTTGGCATGCCCCCTCTTCGGAGGATTGGGTTTCAAAAGTTTATCTGTACGAGCAAGAAAAAATCAAGTTAGACTAATTAAATGAGTTATATGATAACTTTTTATATTTATTGTATTGATTTGTTTACTAAATCAATTCCAACTAAAGCTTATTCATTTTCCATTTTGATTTGTTTCCAACGAGATAAATACATAAATAAAATATAAGAGATTGCTCATTTTCTATTTTGTTGGCAATAGACTTCATTTTTTATTTACTTTGAAATGACCAAGAAAAAAAATAAAACAATCCAGGTGATGGCAAATTTAAAAACATGTATTTTAATCTCAACCTTTCTTTTGCAAACTAATACCAACCATCCGAGTGCAAACAAACATACAATACTACTTTTAATAATCCTTTTTTATTACGAATCTCATCATAATTCTACCACCTTACAAATATCAAGCTACTAAGAAATTTGACAAACAGGGCCTTAGAAAGTGGATGGATCTATATCTTAGTTATCTCAGAATTTCATGTCTTTTCATTACTTTTTTCCTTTATTTTCTTTCCTTTGTAGTTTCCTGAAATATGTCCCTTATAAATTTGAATATTCGTTCAACCAAAAAATGGATCTCTAGAACCGGGTCAACATTAGGTTTTTGTGATAGGTTTCTTTCAGGTATTTCCTTCTAAATTCGTTTATGAGATTCTGTGATTTGAACTATTGATGTTTTTATTGCTTGCATTAGGTAGAATTACAGAGAGAATAGGATAGGAAGAAGAGATAGAGAAGTAGAGCTAGGAGTTACAGAATAACCAAAATCATCCCCTCAGACCACGCCTCCTCCTCCTTTTATAACCATCCTGTAACCAACCTTCCCAACTAATGGCCTAACAACCATAACCGACTAACTGACTAACAGAAAGGAGAAGAGGAATTACGCATATATCCTTCTAAGCTTATCATTACCCCCTGTTTGAAAAACAACCTTGACCTCAAGGTTGAAAAAGAGGAAACCGTTGATGGAAATGAGGCCAATGTTCCCAGGTAGCATCCTCAGGTATAGAGTTAGACCACTAGACCAAAACCATAGAATGAGGACGGTTGTGTCGCTTAACTAGCTTGCGATCCAAAATAGCAAGGGGCTCTAGCTGAATCTGGCCATTCTCAGCAGTTAGAGGAAGCTGGGTTTGAACCACTGCCCCAAGGCTCAACTTCTTTTTCAATAGAGAGACATGAAATACGGGGTGAATTCGGGAAGTTGATGGTAGAGCAAGCCTATAAGCTACTGAACCCACTCTCTGTAGAACCTGAAAAGGACCAAAAAACTTAGGAGCGAGCTTTGCATTGCGTCTAAAAGCCACAGTGACTTGTCTGAAAGGCTGAAGGCACAAATAGACCCAATCCCCAACTTCAAACACACGTTCAGTACGGTGAGCATCCGCGAGTTGTTTCATACGATGCTGTGAGGTAGCCAAATGTTCTTTAAGTAGCTTGAGGATAGTAGCTCGGTCTCGCAAGAGGCATTCTGTGGTAGCCACGGTTGTGCCACCTGGGGCATAATGAAGAAGACTAGGAGGTGTTTGTCCATAGAGAGCTTCATAGGGAGTGATACCGGAAGAAACATGGTAGGTAGTATTATACCACCACTCAGCTAAAGAGAGCAATTTAAGCCATTCTGTAGGGCGATCACCAGTAAGACACCGTAGGTAGTTTTCAAGGCAGCGATTAACGACCTCAGTTTGACCATCAGTCTGAGGATGGTATGAAGTGCTCATGCATAGAGTAGTGCCCTGTAAACGGAACAATTCACGCCAAAAGGAGCTAGTAAAAATAGGATCCCGGTCAGAGACAATAGAACCTGGCATCCCATGTAACTTAAATATGTTATCCAAAAAGGCTTGGGCAACAGAAGTAGCTGTATACAGATGAGACAAAGGGATGAAATGGGCATATTTACTGAGCCTATCCACAACCACAAAAATGACAGATTTCTGGGAGGAAGAAGGCAATCCTTCTATGAAATCCATGGAAATGTCACACCACAATCGAGTAGGGATAGGGAGGGGTTGTAGTAGACCAGGAGTAGCTATAGTTTCAGACTTATTCCGCTGACACACATCACATTCAGCCACAAATGTCAACACAGATTGTTTCATCCCTTTCCAATAGAAAGCTTGCTTTAATCGATGATAAGTTCTTTCACCCCCAGAGTGACCGCCCGTAGGACTGGTGTGATATTCTTGGATAAGTTTGGAACGAAATTGAACATCATTGCCCACAATCAATTTGGATTTGTAATAAAACATACCATGCTGCCAAGTAAAGGAAGGGTGACTAGTTGGATCCTGAATGATTTTCTGTAACTCATCATCCTGTTGCCAACTGTTTTGCAAGGCCCCAACCCAATTACACAACACCACCACCACAGCGGACAAACTACCCTGTAGGTTAGTAACCGTATCATCTCCAACCCGTGACAAGGCATCAGCAACTACATTGGTTTTGCCACTCTTATAAGTGATTTCATAGTCAAATCCCATCAATTTAGAAATCCACTTTTGTTGCATCAAGGTAGTGACCCGTTGTTCCAATAGGTATTTCAGGCTTTGGTGGTCCGTTTTAATCTGAAAATGTCTGCCCAACAGATAATGGCGCCATTTAGTGACAGCCATAACCACTGCAAGCAACTCCTTCTCATAAGTGGATAAACCCAACCTGGTTGGAGAAATGGCTTTACTGTAATAAGCTATAGGCTAACCCTCTTGCATTAGGACAGCTCCAATACCCTTACCCGAGGCATCACATTCAAGGACAAATAATTTGGAATAATCTGGTAGGGCCAAAACTGGTGCCGTAAACATTGCATGCTTAAGTTGTGAAAAGGCAGCCTCAGCCATGGAATTCCAATGAAAGGAATCTTTCTTGAGTAACAAGTGTAAAGGGTGACAAATGTTACCATATCCTTTGATAAATCGCCTATAATAACCTGTGAGCCCCAAAAAACCCCTTAAGGCCTTGATAGAGTTCGGTCTAGGCCAACGTAACATGTTTTCAATCTTGCTAGGATCGGCTGATACGCCTTGAATGTTGATTATATGGCCCAAGTACTCCACTTGCTGCTGACCAAAAGCACACTTGGATAGTTTAGCATAAAGCTGATGGGTACGTAACTTGTCCAAGGTCAGTGTAACATGAATTAAATGATCAGCCCAAGTCATGCTATAAACCAGAATATCATCAAAGAACACCAGGACGAATTTCCTCAAATAAGGTCTAAAGACATCATTCATTAGGCTTTGGAAGGTAGAAGGAGCATTTGTCAAACCAAAAGGCATAACCAAAAATTCATAGTGACCCTCATGTGTCCTAAAAGCGGTTTTGTCCACATCTGTTGGTGCCATACGAATCTGATGGTATCCTGACCTTAAGTCCAGCTTAGAGAAATATTTGGCCCCATGCAATTCGTCCAACAATTCATCAATGATGGGAATAGGGTACTTATCTTTGATAGTGTCCTTGTTGAGAGCTCGATAATCTACACACATACGCCAAGAATTATCTTTCTTTTTGACCAATAAGACGGGTGAGGAGAAGGGAGAGACACTATGCCGAATTATCCCACTATCCAACATCTCTTGAACTATTTTTTCAATCTCATTTTTCTGGATGTATGGGTATCTATAAGGTCTAAGACTTGGTTGTTGAGTACCCAATTTTAGGGGAATTTGATGATCATGCGTTCTAACAGGAGGCAAACCAGTAGGAGAGCTAAACACATCGCTGAAATCATGCAAAACCTGATTGAGCTCAGGCTATAATACCAGCGGTGGTAGGGCCTGCATACTACACACGTGAGCTAACATTCCAGTAGGTTGCTTTTTGAGCAACTGCTCCATTTGTTTGGCATCAACTAGCTGCACATTAGTAGAGTCATTGCCCTTGAGGACATGTTTTCTTCCAAAAGCTGTGAACTCCATCTGTAATTTCTGAAAGTCCCATAAAACTGGACCCAAGGTGGATAGCCATTGCACACCCAACACCATATCACAACCTCCTAAAGGTAATAGCCTCATTTCAGTGTTAAACACACTTCCTTGCATGGTCCATTTAAAATCTTCCACAAAAGCTCTACTGATGAGCTTTGTGCCA
The DNA here is from genome assembly GCA_019985065.2 of Arctostaphylos glauca. Taxonomy (NCBI): domain Eukaryota; kingdom Viridiplantae; phylum Streptophyta; class Magnoliopsida; order Ericales; family Ericaceae; genus Arctostaphylos; species Arctostaphylos glauca. The sequence continues at coordinate 4,542,355 of JAHSPW020000015.1, forward strand.
TCTGCCACAATGACTGACAGAGGACTTGTAGGTTGAATAACAGTCCCAATTTTCTTAGCAAATGTCAAATCCAAGAAGTTGTGTGTACTACCAGAGTCAAGGAGAATCTCTGCCACTTGTTTCTAGACATATCCTTTAAGCCGCATTGTTCTGTATGATGGTATTCCTGTCAAGGCATGAACCGAAATTTGGAATTCCTCCTGTGGAGTTTCTGGACTTAACTCTTGATGTGTTTCCTCAAAAATCTCTTCCTCCTCTTCAGCCTCTAACATGAACATCTGTTTTTTTTACAAACATAACCTCTAAAGTATTTCTCCTCACATCCGAAGCATAATCCCTTAGATCTCTTATCCTCAATCTCCTTTTGTGTTAGTTTCCTAACGAAAACACCAGATTCTGGTTGTTTGGGGTTAACCTCATAGGCTTTTGCTGGTATTGAATTTTGGACAAACTTAGATACACCTTTGTTCTTCTTATTCAAGGCTTCCACGGTCTCCTCTTGCAGCCGTGCCAATCCCATGGCTGAGCAATAGTTCTAGACTGGAACATTTTCACACCAGCTAGTATTTCATCCTTTAATCCACTAACAAAGCAACTCACAAAGAAATCTTCTGACAATTCGGTGGTTTTAGTTGCTAACTCCTCAAATTTCTCCTGATACATCCTCACTGTATGCCACTGTCCTAATTTGGTTAACTGCCTAGTTGCATCTTCATAGGCATTGCTCCCAAATCGTAACAACACAAGCCTAGCAAAATCTTGCCACGTACGCATGGTGTGTGATTTCTCATACCACCTAAACCAGTTCATGGCTTTGTCCTCTAGATGTAATGCTGCTAGACGCAACTTCTGTGCCTCTTCTACTGAGTTTAACTCAAAAAACCTTTCACATTTATATATCCATGAGTCCGGATCTTCTCCAAAGAACTTAGGAAAGTCTAGTTTTGGCTGAAAAAGTCTAATTCCTCCCTGATTAACGTGTGGATTTGATAGCAGTGGTGGTACATGAGGAACTAAGTTTGAAGTAGCAGTCACCTTTTCAGATAATCCCTCATATTTTGCATTCAATGTCGTGATCAGCAGAGTTAAGCCTTCTATTGAACTCTTTATTCCACTTAAGACTTCAGCATGTCGATCTGTTTGTTCTGAGTTTCGACGAATTGATTCCTCCATTCGCCTCAGCTCCTGTGAACGAGTGTTATCCGCCATTGTTGTGTGCCTTCCACCGCCAAGAGAATCATAGGCTCTGATACCACTGATAGGTTTCTTTCAGGTATTTCCTTCTGAATTCGTTTATGAGATTCTGTGATTTGAACTATTGATGTTTTTATTGCTTGCATTTGGTAGAATTACAGAGATAGAATAGGATAGGAAGAAGAGATAGAGAAGTAGAGCTAGGAGTTACAGAATAACCAAAATCATCCCCTCAGACCACGCCTCCTCCTCTTTTTATAACCATCCTGTAACCAACCTTCCCAAATAACGGCCTAACAACCATAACCGACTAACTGATTAACAGAAAGGAGAAGAGGAATTACGCATATATCCTTCTAAGCTTATCATTTTGTTAGTGCCTAACACCACAAGATCGAACCATGACATCCAGTACACCTTTTCACTATTATTAGTTAGTCATTGGTGCGCCATTCTGATAAAATGGGATGAAGGTCACTTCAGTTAAATCTTGGACCGTATCTGATGAAGATATCAGTACTTGGAAACACCTGTGTCACTGCAAAATTTATTCGAGTATATTCACATTCGGCATAGGATAATTACCCATTTCTTGTAACCAAATCTGGAAAATATAAATCATCTATAAACTCCCCATCTAATTTTCTTGAATGAGCGAGAAATGGTAACATCATACTGTGAAACTGTCGATGAACACTACCAATCGAGCTTCTCTCATCAACATTTCAATGATAGAAGCAATATATACTTTTGTTTTCCCCACCTAATTTACAAACAAAAAAAGAATGCTCTAACTCTTTCTCATCGAACAATGTATAGAGAGACGAATGAATGAAGTTGGCGATTCTCGTTAATCTAGGTAAAACAGCGTTACAATCTTTCTGAGATTCTTTGCTTCTTGACACGTTTCCATAAGCAATCTGCTATCATGGAATGCAAAACAAATGACTTGCTGAACATGCGAAATGATGTCCATGTTGCATAGCCTGCACTTTTGACAACAAAATGTGAATCAAATGATATCCCTAAATCAATTATAGAAGACTTTTAAGCGAGGATGAATTGGCATACATATATGCACTGTTTAAACATGCTAACATACATATTATTTCAAGTACATTAATCAATCAGGGGTTGTCCAACTGTTTAAGGTAATCACTAACCTGCTGGCTTCTATTAAGGGTAGATGATCATTTTGAGGCTTTTCTATTACGTTCTTCACCTGCAAATCAACACACAAAAAAAGGGAGCATAAACTTTGTACAAAAAAATATTTTGACTGCTCAAATACCTAGAAATGTATGCGAGGGCAATCATACTCATGAGGAACCTTCAGGCAACGTCACAAGGTTTCAAGTTCGTTACAACGAATGACACCAGCTGCACGAACCCTTTCATAACGAGCACACCAACCGTACTTAGTGATTCTCTCAAAGTGGAAAATGGATACCATTTAAGTGTACAACAGTCGTGTCAAATAAATTCTCTCACAGGGACAAAGAAGTCTCACAACCAAGAATGCACAGAACAGAAAGGGAACAAATTGCTGGATAAAATATTCTGGGAGTCTCCAATCACGCAGAGGATCATACGCTGCTACGCAGGTAATCGTAAAATCTAAAACCAAGTAAAATATCCGACTTTACTTATTATATTCCAAAAAACACAAAGTAATGGCTGGATACAAAAATAATTTTCCAAACCAAGTAGGTCGAGTTAGATCATGATGACCTTATTTTGTGAGGTTAATAGTACTCAGCTAGGAAGATCGTGTATTAGGCTCCTCAATACTAACATGCACCGCATGTCAACCACATACTTAATATCTGATCCCCATGCTCAACCTATGTCCTCCTTGACAGAACTAATAACAAATTGACATCTTTGACCTTGTTACACAAACTGGCTCTGGTTTGGTAGGAGACTTGGGTGTCATTGAAATAGTTTTCCAAGGTCATAAAGGTATACTTTCTAGTAATAAATTACATGGCTGACTAGAAGAAGAGCATCACAATAAGAACACGAAACATAAGAGTCTTCCCAAGAATGGCTTGCACAGTCTTACAGGTTTATAATGTTAAATGGGCAGTGTGATGCAATAGTTTAGAACATTTAACTACAAAAGATCTACGGTGGCACAACTAACAATGCTGTACTTCCCATTATGCAACAAAAGGAATACCAATCGAATGAGAATGCAATGAAATTCTCTTACCTTGGCCAGTAATTCCTGGCTCTCAGGAGGTTGCTTTTTCAAACTCTGAGGCAATATAACAGTGAGCAGCTCTGGTTTCTCTGCTCTTAAAGCACCTCTAATAACAGCTGCATTAGTCCCCGATGCACCAGATGTAAAAATGTGATTTTTCTGTAATCAAAGATAAAACATTATATATTTAATGGAGAAATCTGATGAACATGACTATCTGCAAAACAAAAAAAAAAAAAAATTGGAAGGACAGGCAAAGGTGACCAGAATTCAGCAGATCTCTATTTGCCCAATAGGAAATAATCACTCCACGCAGACAAAAGTTGAAGAATTATACCGTTATAACCATCGCATAGCTAAGAATCTCAATAAGTTCCTGATGCATGAATCCCATATTACGTGTCCCAAAAAATCCAATAGCTCTTGGCCCTTGTTGTTGAATTGCTAGTAGCTCCTGACAAACAAAAGAAGGCTTGATTATGTGGATGCATGCCCACATATATTACTAGTAAAACCAAATATTGATGACCATTTTGATCACCACAGAAAAAGTGGATGTAAAGGCTCATTGCAAGCTGCAGCTGAACCTTGTTTGAAGCCTACCACAGCATATGTTTTGATACAGGATCTTCCAAGCTTGCATAGGAGAATGCATAACTCACAAAAACAAACAGCCACAAAAGCGACAGGGAAGAAGAACCAAGCAAATAGAAGGAGAGTAGACTATTTTCTAAGAACTTCCATAAACATTCATTAGTTAAATCTGCAGCTAAAAAGATATGAACCAGGAGCCATCTTTCGGAACAAGTGAAGCAGGATAGTGTGGGTAAAACAACAGCACAGTAAGGAAGAGAACTGGAGAAGAAATAGGACAAGCATAAAAGGAGAAGACAACAAGAGAGAGGAAAGAACAAAAAATCCCAACAGAAGAATTCTAATTCCCCCAATAATAGACCCAAATACTAAAAAACAAGTCAATACTTTTTAAACCCAAATGTATAAATATAGGCCCTGTCTAATATGGAAGACAAAGAAGAGAAACTGTCTAATGAGGAAATAAAATGCTGTCCCTCTAACCAAGTGTTATATGTCTGGTATTGTATTAAGGAGTCTAGCATTCTTTTTGGACACATATTTTCTCAAAGGCCCTTTAGTGGCAGAGGCCCGATGCTGTTTAGTCAAATCCTTTGGAGATATTTATCAATTTTTTCGAATAGGGATTATGTGTGGAAGTGTTACAGACTTTTGGTGGCTGAGTTGAGAGGTTTGGAGGTTCGTAATCCTTATTGTTCACAGATATGGACCTCTCCCTCTCTCATCAACATAGGCACACTACTGAAGCAAGAATATCTGACGTTTCTGTGTTTTGCATTTATTGTGCAGTTTTCGTGCAATGGAACCATGACATATCACATAACAGATCTCTCAAGAGTGATTGTGGTGAAAAAACTTTTAAAAGGCTCACTAGGTCATATCTAGTGCACAAGACTACCGCGAACTGCAAACCCATATTTATTGTGGGTCAAAAAGGCAACAAACCTGTAGATAATCAACATCAGGCGCAGGTTTATATTCTGATACCAGAACCTCCCCTGATCCTTCTGCAGTAAGAGTCTGGAGCTGCGTTGGAATCTGAGTGATGACTTCTTCATCAGAACCAAAGCCACTATCAATGTTCTGATTCCGCTTGGTATATCCACAAAGCCACTATACCAGCACATACAAAATAGAGGCCCTGGTAGTAAATGATTAGTGAAAACCAACCGTGCATACAATCACATAACGATGAGCTCAATTTCAAGATCATGATAAATGAAAAGTGCAATGGTCTAAACAGGAACATAGTCATTTGGAAAATAGTGAAACTTTGCATATCTATAACAACTTGAAGACAACTATGATCCACATTGGTACAAACTACAGTAGTATTCACCCAAATGCATTAGGACTGTGCCCCATCAGCTACAGATGTATCCAAAACTTTTTTAAGTGACACGATTTACATCGTGAAACCTTCTTAAAGAAAACTCATGGAATGCAGGTCACTTCACGGGAATTGAGACGAAAAATTTAGTTTTAATTTACATGTCTTCAACTCCGGAAGCAAAGATATCTCATATATTCTTGGTGAAAATGTATCCTTACCTGTTGACTTGGTCTCCTCCTTTCTTGGCAAAACAAGAAATATAGCATAATCCAACAAAAAGGCTGCATCTTCTTAATATTACAAATGCATATCCATAAATATATCTGCAGTGAGTTCCTGATTTACATTGTTCATCTAAGTAAAATGCACCATAATCATTGAAAACTATTATACCTCTCCTTTTACAATTTGTTTTTTCTTTCTTCAAATAAATACTCTTCTTTTACAAACAAAAAATAAAGTGGATAACAGAAAAAGGAAAGGTTAGTTCTAAAAGACGAAATTTTTAGCTTTCTATGACTCCCTGATTAGCAAGGTCAACGTTCAGCAATCTTTTGTGGTCCTTTACAATTCTGGTTACCAACTACTGATGTGAAAAACCTTCCTTAACTCAACATTCGAGTTGTACCTAATCATCTCCAAATGAAGAAAAAATCAACATTCGAGTTGCACCTTTTCAGAGCATCCTTCTCTATATTCGACGAAGTGTTCTTGTTTATTAACTCAATAAAAGATCAAACTGAACTCATTGTACAGGGATCAAATCAGTATAACAGAGAGTTTAAGAACAACATCTCTATTTTGATACTTGTACAAAATACTTGTGTGACCCTAATTATTTGATGTTTGTACGTTACCATCTAAATAGTGATGCATCTATTTTCAAACAAATCATTTGACATGTTTAACCTCCGAATCGAACTTTTACATTGATCCTCCAATATCCAAAGGAGGAGAGAAAGTTCTTGAAATGGTAAAGAATGAAGTCATTTATTCTCTCGTTAAATGATAGTATACCCCTAAATACCAACGCGACGTATGAGGAAAATATCAACAGATCGTATTCATCGCAAGCTGTATCAAAGCACGCTTACCCAACTTATGAGTGGAATCACCAAATCCTAAAGTCAAGGGGTTCAAGGAGGAACCTTGCCAATAAGTGAGTCCATACGACCTAGTTGGGCAATTGTGGCTTTATAATTTTTCTGTCCATCATATTAGTAAAGTGCACTAATAAGGACTATCCCATTTACACAATCCACCCCTTGACAACACGCACACCTATGCAATGAGGGTATCCTATTATTACCATTTATTGAAATTGATGGCAGACCATTGTGAAAGTATCCTATTGCAATCCTTTATTTTAGGCAGTTTATTGAGATCGTATCGGGATCAAATCGGAATAGTATCGTGATCAAATCAGGATGTATTGTGATAAAATCTTGTAATCTTTTCCTTTTTTAGGCGTAGCTTTTCTCTATTTAAGGATGTAATAGTTTCATTATTTTGTATTCCGAATATTCAGTAATACACCATCAGTTGCAACGTAATCCCTTTGTATAGTCCGGCTCTCTTCTCCCCTTTGTATGGTGTCCGGTTCTCTCTCACCTTTGATTTGTAGCATGGTATCAGAGCAGGTCTTCGATCCTGTATCAGTCTCCTCCCATCACTGTTTTTTTTTCGCAATCAGTTGTCTCTCCTCCCTCTACAGTACCATACAGCAGCCTCCCTCTCCTTTCATCGCACCAGCAGCAGCAGCATCTCTGTCCTTTCTCTTTGAACATCAGCAGCAGCAACAACTTCCAGCAGCAACATCAGTAGCCTCTGGCCTCCAGCGACCCTCGCCGGCGCTTTGTCGACCTCCGAACAGCCTTCTTTGGTGCTATTAACTTCAGATCTGCAAAGCCCAATATGTTTGGGCACTTCTCTGCACTCCAGCATCCTTGCCAGAGCTCCGTCAGCACTCCGGCATCCATGTTGGAGCTCCGTTAGCCTCCGGCGACCTCGCCAGAGCTCTGTCAGCCTCCAAAGACCTCTTTTTTCTTATCTCTTTAGAAATTTGATCTGTGAGCACTTTCTGGAACTCCTCTGAACTCTGGCATCCTTGCCGGAGCTTCGTCAGTCTCCGGCGACCCTCGCCAGAGATCCGGCAGCCTCCAATGACTCTGTTTTTTACTGTTCTTGGCTATTTTGGCCCAGTTTCTGAATCTGTCTCCTCTGTTTTGCAGTCTGTCCCCCCCCCCCCCCGCGCGCGCGCGCATCTGTCTCTTTTCTCTATGTTCTCCCTATTTTTCTCTCTAGGTATCTCTGTTGATGGCTCGTATGAGCATCCGTGAGCTCTGAACCTCTGCACCTCTACCTCCATAATCTCTCTCTCTCACAGAAAATACCTCTGATCTCTGTCTCAGTATCCCCTGACTTTGTTTCAGTATCTCTGTCTGATTTCGTAGGTGCATTATTTTCTGAACACTGGGTCTCTATCTCTCTCAACCCAGTTCGTAGTTCGCATGTTGGCATTGGCACTGGTAGTGGATTTGCAATCGTTTAGGTATTGGCTTTGCATTGTTCAGCGCAGATTGGTATTGGCAATGGTTTGGTCCCTATTGCACCGTTTGGCTTCATCACTTTCTTGGCAAACTCACGTTGCTCTCCGGGTTCGCATCATGAGTTTGAGCGGGGGTGTGAAAGTATCCTATTGCAATCCTTTATTTTAGGCAGTTTATTGAGATCGTATCGGGATCAAATCGGAATAGTATCGTGATCAAATCAGGATGTATTGTGATAAAATCTTGTAATCTTTTCCTTTTTTAGGCGTAGCTTTTCTCTATTTAAGGATGTAATAGTTTCATTATTTTGTATTCCGAATATTCAATAATACACCATCAGTTGCAATGTAATCCCTTTGTATAGTCCGGCTCTCTTCTCCCCTTTGTATGGTGTCCGGTTCTCTCTCACCTTTGATTTGTATCAACCATAACATCTCGAATCTCGATATTACAAAGCATCGCAAATGCTCACACTATTGGATAACAAAACTTGAATGTTATCATGTCAAACACCTCTTACATATATAACAGTAGAATAATAATGGGACCTAACTAAGATGCATCTAATATCAAAGGCTGTGAGTTGTGAACTTAAGATCGATGGGAGCAAAATTGAAATTAATCACACGTGCAAGTCGGATACTCCAGATTTTATATTTAACGCAGTTAAGAAAAACCCAAATACTCCTGTGATGTTTCACAATACTTCTGTGAAGGAAAACAATGCAATTGCGGACACTTAAAACCTCGCACGAGATGCGTGTAATCTGAAGTTATATCCTCAAACCCGAACACATCATGCGTAAGTTGAACTATGCAACAGCCATTAACAATTTTCTCATATATATGATTTACCACTATTTCTTGACCAAAAAATGCTCTCTCTCTCTCTCTCTCTCTCTCTCTCTCTTGCGCGTGCGCGCGCGCACAAAGAATTCAAATCAGCATTATCAAATCAACCCACAGGCTACCTCGGCCAACCAATTAAACTTTGGTCGTACTCATACATCAAAAACCTACAATGAGTTTGCTACTAACTCAGAAACATAAGTTCACAACTGACCAAGAACGAATAAGAGATAACTCAACTAGTCCAACCAAATATATTTTTTTTAAGAACAAAAACAAGCCCATATTCGAAAACTTAGCTAAATTCATAAATTAGAAATCCCTTGCAACCATCTTCAAACCATAATACTAAAAAAAACAAAAAGCTAAATTTTTTGCAGGAGAAAAAAGTAGTCGCTTAAATGCTTCAGCATATGAGGCCCCTACGATGACAGAGAAATAATTCCCAGTTTCTTTACGGGTCAAAAGCAGGAACATCTTCAACCCATCTCCGCAGGTAAAACCGGGGTAGATCAAGGGATAAACTAGGAGCGTTGGGCTACCCAATGGGTCAGAAATCGTCCATTTTTAACTACAGTCGTCACGAATGATACATCCATAAAACAAACTGAGAGAGAGAGAGAGAGAGAGGAGGCTACCGTCGGTCGTGAAGAAAGATTGGATAGGGTGCGAAAGGATCTACTACTTGGGCCCACAGCTCGTCCGTAAGAAGAGAATGAGGATGTAGGAGTTGGAGAAGAAGAGAGAAAAGAAGAGAAGTTGGCGTTGAAAGGACTAGGGTTTGGAGTAGTGAGGATGAGATTGGCGGAATCCAACCATAACATCCTCAAACACGGTGTTGTCGTCATTCTCTCTCTCTCTCTCTCTCTCTCTCTCTCTCTCTGGTGTGTACTCTTACCACTGCCCTCTGCTCTCTTTTTTTTTCCTCTCCCCAGACAAAGTGAAGCCCACCAACCAATTTGACAACTTCTCTCCCTTATTTAACCGCAGCCTTTCGTCCCGCTTTTTTTTTTATCTAATACTTTCTTCGTCTTTCTTTTTCATCTTCTTCCTACCTACAGAGAGAGGTGAAAAAATAATAATTCAAGTAAAGCTTTATTTTGTATTGCATATTAACTCACAGAGAAAGAGAAAAAAGTGTTAGAGTATCCGCATCAGGCTCCTCAAAGATGCTCATTTCCTAATTTGAGGAGCAAATCCTCTTAATAATCCCCACATCAGGCTCCCTATTCCTTTTCCCTATTTTTCAAAATGAATAGTGACTCTCTAGTTTTAGGATGTTACTATTCACTCCTACTATTTTATTTTTATTTTTTTCTATTTCTTTGTCCTCTACTATAATATTTGAATTAAATATAAAAGAAAAAAAGAATATTTTAATAGAATAGGGATAGAATAGAGAGTCTGATGCATGAGACATTACAAAATATAGCTCTCTAAAATAGAAAAGTGAGATTTTTTCTCTAATTTAGAGAAAAAAATGAAGAGGTTGATGCAGATGCTCTTAATACATTTCATAAAACATAAAGTACAAAATAAAGTGTCGCTAATATTATTAAAAAAAAAAGTCTAAAAACACAAATATTTAAATTATAAATAAAGGGTTTGAAATACAGTCAACAATGCGAATGTAATCGGAATATATGTAATCCTCTTTTTATCTAATCCTTTATTCTTTCATTTTTTTAATCTTCTTCCTAGTCCTCCTAGAGAGAGAGAGAGAGAGAGAGAGAGAGAGAGAGGAGGGGGGTGGTGGATTTGATATGGTTGGAAAAGTAGTAGTAGGGTATGAGAAAAAGGGTATCTGCTTTATTTGTTTTCCTATATGGAGTGGAGAGTATTCTCTTCAGATTCTTATATGATAAAACTTTGAAAAGTCTAGTAGGAGTTTTCAAACCTTTTACTACACTTTTTATAGATATAGCAAAGCAAAAATAGTTATTACGATTTTCTCCCCACATGTTTTACAATATTACTCCTAATTCCCTTGAGGATGATGGCCAACCAAAGTTATTGAAATCTTAACTTACCATTAAAATTATGTAAAATCTTCATTAATCAATGATTTTTGTTTAACAGTTGAGAAACAAGCCCACTATAATTGCGGACGATAGAACTAGTTCTAAGGGATTCGATCTTGATAGAAAAGAAGACCATCTTGCATACAGTAGCATGACAAATTGTGCATGTTTGTAGGTAGCAATATAATTTTTTACACGTCAAGTTATGCATGTTTTTATGTAGCGACATCATTTCTTCCACATGGATATGCCAAGTCATGCATGTTTTTAGCTAGCGATATTGTTTTTTGAATGTCGATGTGGCCCTCGACATGGTCTTGCACGTTTCTAAATAACGAAATAATTTTATGCACGTTGACGTGTCAAACTATGCATGCCCTCAACCTTGTCTTGAATTTTTTTAGGTAACAAATTAAGTATTTTTAACGATGTATGCAATTATAGTAGATTTATTTCTATATAAGAGGAGGGAGAAGAATTCAAGACGTTCCGTTACAAAATCAAATTGAGAGAGAGAGAGAAAGAGGAATTTCTCCATATAACAGAACCCTGTAAGGCCATTAGTTTCCTTCCAATTTAGAACGAGAAAATAAATCCCCTCATTTTTCTATGCCCGACCGAATGAAGTGGAAATATGTGTGCTTTTTTTGGTCTTCGCTCTTCTGCACTAGTAGTTACCCATTCGATCCTCCTGTGGCCCCACATTCTTATATTTACAAAGGCCTCTTTTTTTTTTTGAAATAAAAAACTCTGTGAACAAAATCCTTTCGTACACATGTATCTAGAACTATTCGATACAAGTCAAATTCATATTATTTTAAAGAGTTCTATGTGTATCAGACGATTTCAAATATATTTATACACAAATGATGTATCCTAAACTTGCTCTTTTGGGGGGCTACTTTCTCATATTTGTACTAAAATTTTTGATGTAAGACAAGACGTCATTGATTTTGAAAAAATTTGACAAAATAAAATCAAAGAATAATCATTGATTAGAATCTAGATTTATGAAAAATTTGATTAAGATTTTTACTTATTTAAAAACTTTTAATTTTAGAAATCTCTTTTTTCTTTAACACCACTTATTTTGGCATGTTTTTATAACCTAGTTTAATTAACAAAATTCATTAGTTTCCTAATTAACAAGAATTTGCCCAATTTAATTCTTATCAAAGATGGAATTTTATTATCTATAAATAAGAATAAACCCCTACTTTGTAATTCATTTAATTATTCAATAAATATCTAATTTTCTCTATATTCTTTTTGCTCAAGGTATTTTATCTTTTCTTAGTAGATTCAAGAGCCCATAAGCTAGAACGAGATCTAACAAACTGCGTATGTTAGAACGATATCTAACCCCATTCGTCTACAAAATTATATCTAATTTTTCTTCCGCTACAACGCTATGTCAAGTAATAAAAACATGCCAAAACAAATACTAGCATTAAAGAACAAAAAAATTTCTAAAATAAAAAGTTTCTAAATAAGCAAAAAAATATTAATCAAACTTTCCCTAAATCAAGATCCCAATCAATGATCTTGTTCTAATTTTGTTTTGTCAAATCTTTTCAAAAACCAATAACGTCTTGCCCTACATCACTTTTAGATCCGACGAGTGTTGAACTCAGGCAGTTTTTTACATAACAAAAATGCCCTATCGAAACAAGCTCAAAGAATTCGAGAGTAATTAAACAGTTCAAAATATGCGTTCAAATTCAACTTGTTCGCGCATCAGCTATTGAATGAGCCGAACAAGAGTGGATCTTTAAGTAAATTGAGCAGTTGTACGGAAAAGACCAAGTTATGCACGAAAGAATAGAGCACGAGGTTGATATAACCAGACTGCTAAATGAAAACCTACATGTGAGCTTTTGCTAATTATCACCTTCCACAAAACCTATCTCACTTGCAAGAATGATTGGGAAAAACATGAACTACCAACAGAGTGAAGAATGTGTACTTTATCAGGTCAAGCAATCAAAATGTTCATTAAAACAATTAAGAACATCAACCGAACAATCTAACTCTGTGTGTATTTCTTACGGCATGGACGCTAGTCCCAATTCCTTATGTTACAACACTGAGGTCCCAATGATGGATTCGGCAAGAAAGGGGCATGGCGTCTTTAATACCAACAGACTTAGATATCCCACCTCTTTTTCACGCGGAACATCAAAGCTGCTGATTTTATATCATCTTGTGGCACCTGGAGCATGAACTGGATTTTCGTTTTCATAGGAGCTGTCTTTGCTTGCCCGTTTTCATCCCCAACCTAAAACAAGAAAATTATTACAGTTAAAGCCATGCCTCCCAGTTTCGTCAAATAATAATCTAGAAATCAAGTACTCCATATAGATAATGTGCCTCCGATGAATTTATGCTTCTCCCTTCCTTTTTGTTTCCTATTTGTAAACGAAATGCAAGCTTCGGAGAACAGCCAATTAGGTCATTCAGCCAATTAGGTCATGAGATTTAGAACAACTGAGGAGAATAAGAGCTTCAGAAGTAGTTTAGTCATTAGAAGTGCTCAACTTCAGATGACTAACATATTTACTCCAATGCCTCCGCGCGCTGGGCATACTTCTATCATGCATCTTTCTCGTGTCGGGAACAACAACAGGGAAGGACATGTATCGGATAATACATAGTAGACCTCTAACTTGAGATTGATCATTATCATGCCATGCTCTAAAGTTTGCATAACCCAACCTCATCTCAGAAACCTTGAAATAAGCATGAGATAAAACTTAAGCATGAGGACCTAGGAAACATGGACATAGAAAAGAGAGGAAAAAAAAAACAACAGACTAACATTATAATACAACAAAAATGAAAAACTAGCAAATTCATAACCACATCAACAAACTATTGCAACTTAGTATAGAATTCAATTAAGACCATGCAAGTAAACAGGCATGTCCCTACCATGTACGGGATGCGTATATGTGCATGGATTCCATGTCCCTAATGTGTCCAAACAAAAAAAGATAAGTAAAAATATATGCAACATGGCTTATTCAACATGTATCATGGTGTGCTCGAGGCATCTATTTTGAACACGTGTCGGACACTGCTATGGCAACTATATGAAATGTCTTCATCGGTAAGGACACAGACTGAGGGTGGGAGGGATGGACTAGTTGGTCATGAACCTTGCTTCAGCCAGCCCTTAAGGGCTATCAGTATCATTGATGTGGATTTTTCAGATGGGTCCCAACTAGCAGACTCCTTTTGCCCGCATCTTTACCTTCCTTGAGACTTCTACATTTGGACATTTTTTTTAGTAAAGTTCTCTACTAGACTGCGAGCGAGCAGCAAGCTACAGTTTTGACAAGCAGCATGGGAGGGAGGTAGAGAGAAAGAAAGCTGATTCAATATGAGAAAGAAAACAGAGAAGCGTGCAACCCTTCTTCGTTTAAGATATGAAAATATATGTAGATGCCTACCAACATGTAGAGACATGTATACATTTACACAATGAAGTGGGTAGGAAATCCTCCCATTTTCCTACAATTGTATAGAAGACATCCATTTTACAAGGGATTGGGCTTCAGTGTATTGCTAACCAAAGAGTATAATAGGAGTAGACAAAGAAGGAAATGCACTAGGAACACAAAGAACATCTAACCAGTTAGAAGTAAATTGATAAAGCAAATTGAAGCAAGGGAAATAAAGAACGAAAAAGAAAATTCAACATTTCTAGTAGGCAATTAAGTAAAAGCAAAAAAAGCACATACCCAAAGCGATGCCCACCCAAGCCGCACCTCTGAATCATACCCAGCTTTGAACTTGTAGTCCTTGCCAACTGTGTGCTTGTATACTGTACTCCAGTAGTTTGAATCAAAATTATACCAGTAGCTGGCCAAAAATAATCAAAGTAGAATAAGATATCTTTGTGGTCATGTACCAGGCTGGATATTACAGACTTGGAAAAACAGAATGGAAAAAGTAAATAACAGTTGTAAATTCCAAAACAAATGGCCTACAGTAACTTCACTCATCTTTCTGTACACTGCCATTGATACTTCTCCCTGCTTCCTTTAACATTAGAAATTCCCTATCCTTATGTTTATAATACCCGCGTTACCAAGATAAGAACACAGCGGATGAGAATAGAGGTAACAGCTCCACTTCAACCATATTAGGCAAGAGGTGCAACCTAAGAGCTATGGAAGATAAAGGGACAGACAGGTATGCAATGGACTCCTTTCCAGACCCCATCCAGCCGGAAATGAGACTTGCCATAAAACCATTGCAAACCTGCAATAGATTTGTATTTTGATTCCCAACTTGAAGCTGTATATCCCCACAATCCTTCCCCACCCCACCTGAGCTCCCACAATATCAATCAAGATAGAGATATGATACAATCACTGAATCTCTGAGAAATGGCACTTGCCTATAGGAGGACCGAAATAAGATGATGAGTGGACGAAATTAGAAAGAGGGAGAGAAAAGAGCTGTCAGAGTGGCTCGTGGTATTATAGCAAGTTAATGGTGGTGTAAGGGATAGTTTCTCATGGACAGGAAGATGATAGACCATGTAGAATGAGGACTAAGCTCCATAAGGTGAAAAGTAAAACCCTATGCCTGTATCCATGCATATGATATGGCACAAAGGAGACAGACAAAAGGGATAATCTAGTATTGCTGAATATAACCAGAATGGGATTGGACTCGTCTCAGACATCTTCAATCATGGTCAAGTTAGTATCTGTGAAAGCAATGTGGGACATGGCTCATGGCAATTACCTCGATTGTTTAACATTCTTTTCTTTCCTGCAACTTGTTCAACATAAACAGGTAGTGAATATTAAGGATTGTTTAAGAACCCAAGGACTGGGTTCTTGAGAATTATCTCCCATTTTAAACAGAAAACATGATTGTAGCAGAAATAAATGCAGAAGTTTAATAACTAATTATCGGAAGCAAAAACACAATTGTTGCATCCTGGTTTTTTTGCAATTCATATTGTCTTGCCAGCACCATAGCAGGAAATAGTTGTGTACATTCTAGGATTGCGTAATTGCAGTACCAATTCTTCATCATGACAAAGACTATCCATATAAGTGATCTAAGCTCCTTAATCAAGACCAGAGAGAGAGAGAGAGAGAGCCCACCTCAGCTTGTCTGAAGGACCAAACCGACGCTTGAATGCCATTGATAAAGCATTGGTGGGTAGAGAAATACTTGGAATGAAGGCCATTTGCTCATCCTGCAAAATAATTGAAATCTCAACTCCGTAATTTACAACCAAAAAAAAAAAAAAAAAAACCAAAAGAAATATACAGAAATGAGAAGCGCGTTTAGCAAGTAAGGCACCCTGCATTTATGGCTGGTGATACAACACGGGGTCTAAGAAGCATGGTTACACACGGATACCGACAATGCAGTTCTGCTAAAGTGGCATTACAAACACAGCGGGAAAGAATAAGCATATTCCTTCTATATTTTAGTTGTCCGTACTCTACAACCTTGTCTATATCCGGCAATTTTGTAGGAATGGAGATATGGGCAAGGCTAAAGAAGTACATATATTTTCTCTTAATACTTTAGTTGCAAGTGGATAGATGGAAAATGTGAGTTTTACCAAGTAGACTTTCTTATTTGCAACTTTGACCTTATACTTATTAAATATCATAATTTAACCCCCAATATAAGGTTATAAAATCATGAATTAACCATGTCCCAAACCGTGTCAAACTTGAGGTACGTGTGTCACTGGCCTGTCCCTTGCTTAAAATTAGAAAAATCAATTGGAGTCCCGTATGTATCCCAGCATGTCACATGTTTATGGGCCACTTAGGCTTGCAGGTGCTTTATCGCCAAAGGGTCACAACATGGAAAATTAAGATTTTACCAGCCTCCAACTTGCTTTATTGGAGTAAAAATATCAATGGACAAATGTTTATTCTTCACTCGTCCAAAGAAGAAATCTCAAAGACCAGAACAAGAAACTAATAACAATGCATTGGGTGAACAGAATGCTCAAGGAATACTACCTTGTACAAGTATCTTAGATTTAAGCTTTCATCCTGGTATTGAGCCGTGCAAACCCCATTCAACAGTTGACCCTTGACAACACCATTTATTGACAACGTTCTCTTCACTTCTTCCTCTTCTTTATCCTCCAATGAAACTTCACCAAGGGGGAACTTAAAGGTGGCTTTTGGCTGCAGCACCAAAAGAATATGAATAAAATTAGAGAAATACAACAAAGTTGTAGAAATATAGCAAAAGAGGCAAAGCTACAAAAGCCCTGTCTCCCATCCTCAGTTAAAAGGGTGCAACTTGAGATAATCGTTCAAGTATCAGCAGCGCATGGTATACAAAGTAATGCATACCAAGAATGAACGGAAATATTGCCCTCACAAGGCTACAACTTGGCTTAAATTTGACAAACAGTAATGATTGCAGGCTCGTGCAAAGAAATGTTCTAACCAGGCCAACAGATGGAACGGAGGATGACAGTTCCAATTTGTAGGCAGGACCAGCAAGATCTGCAGCCATTACCAGCTCTCCTTGTTGCGCCTAAGACATGTATAGCATCAATAAAAATAACAAGGAAACCCTGTAAAATGGAAATTAATAGTGCAGAAACAAGCATAGGAGCCAGTTTCAGGTCAGGAGACATCACATAAAATTACAACGTGCTTCAAAGAAGAGTTTTAAATTAGAAATGAAATTTAATCCGATATTCAAACTGGAGAACTATAGTCAGGAGATTCAGGACTCTGCTATTAGCAAAGAAGAATGGATTGCAAATTGGGTATTTTGACTTGACTAAGCCAAGTTGACATAGTACATTAGTGCTCAGTAAGAAACACAAGAAGGGTTATCTTCATCCTACATAAAATCTGTTTAGAAGAGTTGTCAATCAAGCCTCAATAACTAAATTCAGTGTGACCTACCACAACTCTACTCATGGCTCAGATCTCTTTGCTCCTGTTTTCCCAAACTACTACACCAACACTATTTTGTGTCAAGATGCAACTGCTTTTGGATAATTGGTTTATCTTCTCTTTCTCTTTGTAAAAACATCAAATTTACTCGTCTTCCGTCATATCTGAAGCCCAGAGCTGCTGGAAGAAACAACATTGACCATCATAGTTTTTCAGTTCTCAAATGACAATGAAAAGAAGATTTTTCTCATCTGGGAATGTAGAAGTAAGATAGCGAGCACCAGAATCATACTCTAGCCCAAACAAGGGAGTTTTAGTTTTCAATAGCTCAGTAATACATTACATTCAGAATTGAAGAAATAAAAACAAATAAGAACTGGGAAAAGGTTTTGGTTTGTTATTGATGCTATTTAAATTCTTCCACTCTACAGATAGAAAAACAAGTAATTCACATCACAACAAAAGAACTGACATTTCCGAGTTGAGAAAGCTAACTACAGTACTACACTGAAGATCAACCAAGGATACAGAGAAGCCGAGTTTAAAACTGCAAGTGACAATAAAACACTACTTCAGTCATTAACATGAGGCAACGTTGAGGAAATTTAAGAAATAAAAATTGGAGGCTCCAGAAAGGCGAGCTTCCTTTTTGGTTGGCAATTCCATTGACAATTCATACATTTCTTTGTATCCCATTTTATCAAGTTGTAGTTATTTTTCCTGTCTTTTTTAATAATCTGTATAGGTAAACAAAAGGAATTATTGTAAAATTATATTGAGATTGAGTGTTGAGGTTTGAATGAAATAACATTGCCTGATAAGTAGATCAACCGGTCAAAGTTGATCGAGAGAGTTTTGATCCCGATCGAGCGGACATCAAGAACATTTGGGGCTGACCTTATTGGTGTGGAATCACTCAACATATTGATCGAGCAATTGGCAAGTCGATCGAACGGGTTATAACGTGATCAATTGAAATAGTTTGGACACTGACACTATAAATATGCGCAATCATTACTTTATGACCCAGGTCAGAGCCACACAGTGCTCTCTTGCCTGCAATTTTCAGAGCTTTAAAACCTAGAGTGCTTGCTTGGATGTCTATTGGAGTTTCACGAAGATCTATGAATCTTTGATCGTTCATTTTCTTCTCCAAGCAGTTTGTTCTACTCTACAATGATCAAAAGGCTAAGTCTTTCGGTGGACTACTGGAAGGCAATTCTGAAGGCTTGAGCATTCAAGGCAGCGACAGTCATGCAAGGCTTGCGACGATTAAGGATCAGGCAAGGTCCTAGGTCAATTGGTGAAGATTCACAATTGTAGGATAAGATACCTGCAATCACACAATGGTTTTAGGGCATGATTTCTTCCGTGGTTTTACTCATTTTGGGATTTTTCACGTAACTCCTTGTGTTCATTGTTTGATTGCATTCAATTCCTAGTTCGGGTGTGAGTTGGTGTGATTGATTAGTTGCAAATCTAATTTTTTCCTGTTTAACGATACAATGACGATAATGGAGACTTCTCACATTTTGGGAACGCACTAGTATGCTAGATAGCACCAGACGCCTACTGTTGCCCAAATTGTGCGCACGGTTTAGGATAGTAGGAGGTTCTTTTTTCAGTTTTAAATACCTAAGTAGTGCACTACAATTAAGAATCGCAGCTATAAACACATACATATGAGGCAACAGAGTTTAGTTTTTGAGGAACTTTTGGGGAGAAAAACAACTGATTGACATCATAATGGAAGAAGTAAGAGTTTCGAGCTGGGAAAGTCGACTATTTTGATGATCAAGAAACGAGTGCAGCAAGAGAGCTACAAAAACTGGAAGAACATTTCTCTGCTTCAATCACTAAAAGGAGTAAAACATAAACGAAATCCTCCTAAATTAATGGATTTATCAAAGCATTCATAAACACTTGTGTAGAGAGAGAGACACCTTGACATCGTGAGAAGCTCTGAACTGCAAACCAGGTCCGACGTCAAACGAACTCTTAACGAGAGCGTTGTGTTCCTCGAGATCATAGTGGAGGGAGAGGTACTTGGAGGTTAGGGCCAACTGGGGGTCGAAAATCTCGCCCTTGTCGTTGTTCTGGAACGAAACCTTCAGCTTCGCAAGACTGTCAAAGAACTTGCAAGAGATCTTGTGGAAGAATACCGCACTATCGCTGTCGAACTCCGTCGTCACTCTTATACCCGGTCGCCGAGGAAGCGATAAAAATCCTCCAGAACGAGGAGGTGGCGGCGGCGATGGTGGAGGATCGCCGGCCGTTGCAGGCGGCACAAGAGAAGTACTAGGGTTCGGTGGTGCAGATTCCGCCATTGTCTTTGTCATCTCCCTCACCAACCGATGAGAGAGAGAGAGGTGTGAGAGTAGAATGGATAAATTTAGGATGTGTTGGTGGGAGTTTGTATGTTTTGAGGCGGAAATGTATGGAATTGGATTCCTGAATCCTGATAATTGGACAATCAGGCAAACAGGGCTTTATTTTAATTTCTGAGTGAACTTTTAAATTTCAAAATTCTGAAAAGCCACACTATACGCTTTAAAACTTGGAACGGTAGTTGGTGCCCAATCACTTCGTTTGTACGTGAGATTTGCCCACACAAAGACCAATGGCCAATAAATATCGGAGGATGCTTTAGTGCAATTTTTTATAATAATGTACATGTAATATAAATAAAATGACATAATTTTATCTATTTTATTTTTTTAATTTACATCATTTTGATTTTATACGATTTGATAACAATTCGTCTGATAAGTTAAAATGATGTACTTTCAAGGACAAAGTAGATAAAACTACGTTATTTTGTCCGCACTATAGGAAATTACACTATAGTCTCCCCTCTTCCATAAATATTTATATAACAAAATAAGGGGTATTTACAAAATGTGAACTCACATAATAATTTTTGTTTTTAAATTTTTTATAATTAAGATTCATTTTAATTTTGATTCAATGAATAAAATTAAAACAAAAAAGTACTATAAGGAACATGTTTGAATCTCACATTGCTAAAGAGATAAAAAAATATAAAATAAGCTGCTGTATAAAATAAATGAGCTCAAATAAAATAATTTATACATTTCTTGATCTTTTTACTAAGATCAAGTGTAGTATCTATTCTTATTAATTTAATATTTGATAAGTTTAAAAACTAACAAATTTTTCAAAAAAAAAAAAAAGTCAAAACAATGTTTGTTTAAAGTTATTTTTCATGTTTAGACTTATTTTTTATTTTTATTATTTTTTCACTTTTTAACATAATTTTATACTTTTTAGATTTTTTTATTGAGACAAACCAATAAACTGCAAAAAATTAATACAAAAATAACAAAGATAAAAAAATTAAATAAAGACAACAAATAATCATAATTCGTTCCAAGATTGACTGTAATTTTAATTTATTCTCATAATTTAATAAAATAATTATAAATATTCGAAGGGAAAGAAAAAGTAAATAAAAAAATACATAAACATGATATCCACGTATGTAAATTTTACCGGTGAAATTTTTCGTTCGTATTTTGTTCGCGTGTATATTTTATGCATACATCACATATCTATATAACAAAATAAGGGGGTTTTTTGAAAAATGTGAATTCACATACTTACTTTCTCTAACTTTAGATGGTTAAGATTCATTCTAATTTTGATTCAATGGGTAGGATTTGTAAAGACCCGAAAAATTTTAAACTTTTAATTTAACGTTCGAGTAAATGAATATTGTTAATGTGGAAAATGTGAAGTTAGAGTAATAACATGAATTGGAGTTAATGTGCAATAGAATGTAGTCTTGGAGACTTGAAGTTAGCATGTTTCATGTTATGCGACTGTAAGTGTAATTAGGTGAGCGGATTAGATTTATATCAAGGAAATATATTTTTCCTTTATAACAAACCCATCTTGCTCTCTCTCCTCTCCCTCACATTAGCTACCTCCCTCAAAACTCCATCCGATAATCTTATTCCAAAATTCAATTCTTTCAAGATCCTATGTATTTCTTCTCACCCTCGATTGATATTCGGTAGCCATTGCATTCATTTTCTTGGAAGGGGTGTCTTTAAAGTTTCCTTGCATTTGGAGCTAGGTGTCACGGGCCGTCAACTTTCGTGATATTGGAGGCCCTTAGAAGTTGGTAGAAACTTGAAGAAGACTCTAGGACGCTTAAGAAGAGTCCGAAAAGATCCGAAATGTCCTAGTCAAGCCTAGAGAATTCCCGAAGGGTCCGAAAGGTCGAAGAGGAACCTAGAGAATTTCGGAAAGGACCGGAAGGTCAAGGAGGAAGCTAGAGAATTCTGAAAAGGTCCAGAATATTGCAGAGGATGCTAGATGCAGCTAGAAGATTTTGGAGAGGTCCAGAATATGCTGGAAGCTGCTTGAACGCTCAAGAAAATGCTGGAAGGTTTGGGAATATTGTAGAGTTGTATGGAGTTTTCTACTTTGTTCTTAGAGTTGTGTGGAATATTCTAGGACTTAGTAAAATAAAAGAGCTCTAGATCTTTCCCAAGAGTTCATTGAAACCTATAAAAGGGTGGAAGGCCTCATTTGTGAGAGAGCATATGAGAGCTTATGAGAGAGCTTAGGAGAGCTTGGAGGAGAGCCTGAGAGAACTAAGCTTGTGAGCTAGAGATAGAGAGAGTCTTGTATATCTTGTCTTGTAAAGAGATTGTTTATAGTGAAAGAGCTTCCTTTGCCCAAATCTCTTGTCTTAAGAGTGTGTGAGTGTCTCACTTGTGTGGTTGGGTAGGATTAGCTCGTGGGGAAAGGCTGACTTGGGCATCAAAGGAGTGATTTACCTAAGTGCCGCACGGTGCGCAAGTGGAGAAATTCTTGGGCCGTGGCATAGGGCTGGAGTTAGAAGCTTGATTTTTTGCATCTAAACCTTGAGATAGAGATTTTTCACTTCTATTATGCGTATAGAACTTGATTTGGTTGCTATTTGATGCCTTGAACTTGATTTGAAAATCCTTAGTTCAAAGATTAAAATCTATTGAAAATGCCCTTATTTGTGCACGATGCACCGATGCCTTGATTTTTGATGCACCGGTGTCAATTGCTTGCAGTATCTTGATTTTTAGTACTTACACCGGTGTCAAAATCTTTGTTACACCGGTGCCTTTCCTTCTCAGTATCACAAATTCTGAATTTTGTATACTTACACCGGTGCCTTGATTTTGTTACACCGGTGCCTCTAGCTCGTAACATCTCATTTTGTATACTTATATCGGTGCCTTATTTTTGGGCGCACCAGTGCCTTGAACCTTGAAACCTCCCATTGATTTTTCCTTACTTTGACACTTGTTTTGGCGCATTCTTCTACTTAGATTGTAACCCTATGAGCTCTAGAACTTACTTTTTTCTTGGACTCTAATTGTTAACTTTCATTGATAGTCTTAGACCATATGTAAGCATTGTAGCATGTTATAAATTGAGAACAAAAGTACTTAAAATCTTTTTCTTTGAAAGGACTCGAACCGGTATTCTTTGTTCATTGAACTGGTGCCTATAGTTAGTGCTGATAATTGGTGTTGTTAAGTGCTTACACCTGTATGTCCCTTGCATTGCCTTAGATCTTAAATTTTTCCCTTGTTTTGTCTTGTTCAGGCACTTGTACCTATATTTTTGGTAAGGCTTGGACTTCTTGGTAATTGGTCTCTAAGCTTGTTCCTTGGTGTTTAGTTGAGTCATTTGGGACTTGATACTACTTTAGAAATGTAGGATGATTACCTTGAAATGTTGGTGTCTTAACCGGTGTTTCCCATTGTATTGAACTTATGTCTCTTGGTTGTAGTTTCTAAAATCTTACCTTTCTTCGATCAATGAACTGGTGTACCTTCAAACTTCGGTCGGTATCCTTGTGATCAATTTATCTCATCTCCTTGGATTATATGGGTTGACGTTCTATGACATCTCTTAGATAAATTCAAATATTGTGGCACATTGTTAACTGAGAACGAATGATACAAACTTCGCAATTCACCTTAGTGCTTGATTATGCATATTGAAATCTATGTAACCTATAACGTAAGCTGGTGTTGTTAAACATTCCCGGGTTTTGAATATTAGTTTACGATGATGATGTTAAAGTTCTTTGAGCCATTGTGACACGTATGAATAGGAATTGATTGGGACATTGTGGTATATCTTGAAATAAGAGTGGTTAAAGTGGAATATGGAATCTATGTTGATGATTGAGCATGCTAGATGATACTTATGGAAAATATAATTTACTATGGTAATTGATATTGCTAGATAATGGCCATAAATTGTATAACTCCCGTTACTCATTGAATAATACGAGAAAATAGAAATAAAACATGTGACGCACATGTACACCGTACTAGACTCTTTCAGGAATGGTAGGTAGGACCAAAGCTGGAATCCTTCGGGAATGGCAGGATTGACATTGAACTAGACTCCTTCGGAAATGCTAGGCAAGACCAAAACTGGAATCCTTCGGGAATACCAGGAATGATTTTGAATTAAACTCCCTTTTAGGAATGTGCTAGGCTGATATAACTGGTTCCATTTGGGGTCATGCCAAGATCGAATAACACATTAACACATGACGAGAATATATAAATTGATGATACACGTGATTCATGAAATTGTAATTGGTGAATTGAAGAACCATGATATATTGAGGAATTATTTATACACTTTTCTTAACTTAATACTATTTCTGCTTGCTTTCTATCTCTCTTATATATTGATGCTCGCATGGCTTCGTATATCATGTCAACCCTTCTTTCTTTTCAGGTACAATTTTGGAGTGATAGCATGGGGTGCTTGACATGTATGGATTGATATGCATACTTTTGAAAGCTGCATTAGATGAGTTACTTAACATCTTTTATATTTTGTTTTTGAAAAGATGTATTGTAATTCGTACTTTATTTATTTTGATCCAAATGATATAAACTACTTAACTCTTTTTTTTTTTTGGAGATAATGATCATTGGTCAAAATGACTACTTTTGTAATCCATTTCAAACTTGTTTTACTTAGCTCTCATCAATAGACCTTTTGAAAATTTTGGTGAGATTGTGAATATTATAAATGGTAAATGTATAATAAAATTATGTTTAAAATTGAGCGCATGACATGATTAAAATTAGAAAGTACTATAGAGGACAAGTTTGAATCCCATATTATTAAAGACATAAAAAATGCAAGATAAGTTGGTGTATAAAATAGACGAGTGTAGCACGTAGTGAGTGAACTTTATTTTCATTGGTTGTTGTAAATGAATGTACGTTTTTTAAAATTTACTTCATAAAATTAATTAGATGCATAGATCATGTCTGAAAATTATATGAAAAAATCACTTATCGGATTGCAGTGAAAAATTATAATTCAATATAAATGTGTTGTCGACATCTTGCACCTTTAGGCACGAACAATTACTAGTATGTATACATATTAGGTAAATTGCACCGACCTCCTCTGAGATTTTTAATAAATATAGTAACATTTGTTGAGCTTCTAATAAATGCACCGATAATTCCTACTTTATAAATTATTTAATAGATTCCTCATGTTAACTTTCTACAAATACCGTTACACACACACACACACATATAGAGAGAGAGAGAGTCTATGCACGAAATAATTTTTAAAATTAGAGCTTGAAATATTATAATTAAATTAGACTTAAACCATAGTACCGGTGCCTTTGAAACCATAGTACCGATGCCTTATGTGCGAAAAAAGGGATCTGTGTTGACTCTAACACATTGGGATTGCCCCATCTTGGACTTTGTGTCACATCAGGGACAAAGAGCATCTTGCATTGAGTAGCTCTTTTTTTCCTTAGATCAACTTTTATGATATGTTTTGTATTAGAGCTAAATATAGAAGTAGATATTTTTTAGGGTTTTGTCTATCAAGGAAGCATGTGCTACCCTTTGTACTATCATCTAACACTTACAAAATATTAATTTTTACATTGCTTGAGAGCTTCTCTCTCTAACCTAGTTGTGTTCTTCAAGCTTTGAGAGTTTTTCATCCCTAAACACGTTGTTCTTGTAAGTTACATATTTTTACGTTATCAAGTAAGTGTTGGTAAAATCTATACTTATCTTTCTCTTGACTTTATATTTTTATTACTCAATCTTTTGGCACTTGCCGGAATCTCAATTTTTAACTTCGTTTCATGATTTTCTACATCATATTTTGAGTATTCTATTGGTGAGAACACTTCGATTCTCCTTAGATAAGAATGTTTACTTTATTTTCTACTATTTTTTCCATGTTCTTAGAAAGTATGAGTATCTAAACATGATCGACCGGCGAAATAGTTTCGTTGAGGCGCCTGTCTAAGTCTACTTTTAATTATTTGTGAAAATTGGACTTTCCCTTGAGTATAAAAATAGAGTATAGTAGAGAGTCCGGAGTATCGATCCATGGAAAACACAAGAATTGAAATATGAACTTGCAAAATTTAAGATAGCGTTTCAGACGACAATCTCTTGGTTTGGGAGATGATTTTTTTATGCTAAGGACTAAAAATAAAAATGACTAACGAAAGATTTAAACTTGGAAGAAAAGTAAGTTTGGTCTTTAGAATCGGGTTATTCTAAACTTCAATTAGCTAATATCTTCATTTTCAATAACTCAATCTAGTTTCTCGTAAGGGATTCTAGATCAGAAAATGTGTTTCTGGATTGATTTAAGTTCAATGGCAAAAAGTCCAAAATCAGGATGACATCGATTTAAATATTAGATATATCAACTTCTAAGATGGCGATACCTAATAAACAACTTAACACTCCTATTTTGTTTATAAAATAAGAACTTTGAATTAATCCTTTAACAAGCTTGAAAATCCGTTTAGAGAAGATATTATCTAACTTAGGTCATTGGATAAGTTCCATCATCGAATCTAACCTAAAATGGTTTAGTTATGCATGTGTATAAAATAAAAGACTTGTATATATTTTGGCTACTTCTACCCCTTCTATATCTTGAAAAATATTTGAAAACTCATAAAAAATTGTAGAAAATAGAATTTGGAATAACAACTTTAAGTTAGGAACCTACCTTGAAAACTTGCTGATGAACAATCTTTTGATCGCTGAAACTCAAAAATGAAACCCCAAAGATGATCAATTAGCTATACTATAAAAGAAACTAAAAGTAAATAAAAAATTTCTTGAAATTTGGATCAAAACTTAAAAATATTGAACATCAAGAACAAATGAAGAACAAGTGAACAAATAAAAATAAGACTTGCATTAAAATTTATAGAACATTTTTGTTACTTTCTATCTATTTTCTCCCCTCTAAAGTAACATAAACACTTTTGTATAAGCAAGGAAAAATACTCTAAAAGGCCTAAAAAATCTTGACACATTAAATTACAATTTTCAAAATAACTGAAAAGGTGTTATAAAAGTCCACAAAGCAGGTTGCCATTAATAGAAGGTGTTGGTTATTTTCTTGACCAACTTGGATAGCTTCCATAGCTCTCTAGGAATAGAACTAGACTTTGATATTTTTCACACACATTCATCAATGCATTGTCTAACATCTCCGATTTGAAGCACTCAATTCCAATAATTAAATTGGGAGAAACACTAATTTTTGTGAGCAATGTTAGATTCGGACCAGTTCTGTTCTATTGCATTGTTAATCCATTTAAAGGCCATTCCATCTGTTCTCTAACATTCTAAGGTATCGTTCTGTAGATTTTGGTGAATTTTAGACTTGAGATGGTATTTGTTCTGAATTTATTTCTATCGAGGTAAATTTTAAAAAATCTGTCAAACTCTTTGTTTTGCGTCTAGAATTTTAATTTTTTTCGGGCTTCCATTTTTTTCTTCCCGAGTTTCTATTCACTTCATTTCTTTTTATTAATTCTTGAACTTGATTTAGGACATTGGGATTGCAATGTAGCATTTGGAAACGCTTTTAACACTTGAAAATCAGCAATGGGACAAATATAACATGTCGTGTAATATCAAGTGTAAACATGAATTTATGCATGCGCATATGCTTTTTTGGACATATTGAGCTATATACACATGCAATTATGTAGACTCATGAAAACACCTTTAGGTTGAGTCCAAGGGTGATGTTTGTTGTTAACCATATTCATCTCTATATTTTTCTCTATTTTTCATGCTTGTTGACGGACCTTTCTAGGTTATTCTTTCCAAACAAAAAGAAAGAGTTAAGTTCTTACTTAGTTATAGCCATCTCAAGAGTTGGTATATCTAATACTTGAATCGATGTCCTTTCTATTTTGACCTTGTTATCTTGAACTTGAAAAGATTCGAGAACACATATTTGGACTTAAAATCCTGATTTTCATTGATATATTTTTGGATCTAGAACCCTAGACTGGGAACTAGATCGAGTTATAAAGAGAAGAAGTTGACCAATGAAAGTTTCGAATTAACCGAACCTGAAGACCTAACCTACCTTTTAATTTAGTTTATTCCCTTATTTTTAGTGTAATAGTCATCACTTGACAAACCAAACATACTTTGAGCTTGACGTCCGAAACGTTGAAAACTGAATTTCGAAGCCTTTTAACCAAACTACTTTTTCCATGGATCAATACTCCGGATTCTCCACTATACCTCTTTTCAATTTTGAGGGAAGTTCTATTTCATAAATTTAAACCTTGACTTAGGTCTGACTTAGGCCGACGCCCTAACAATGCACTTTTGCCAGCCAGTCACCTAAGTTATAGGATGAAGATCATCCTATGACCAAGTCTAAATACTTAGCCTACCATGGTGAAAATAAAGATTGAAAAAGATATGGAAAGCATGAAGAACATGGATGTAAAACTATGAATGATATATAAAATGAAATGGACAAGTCTTACACACTTTCAATCTTCAAAAGTCTTTCAAAAGTTTAGAAAAAACTAAAAGCTTGAAAGGAAATGCTATAGAAAAACTCAGAATACAATGGTTGCTTTCTATTTCTCACTCTACTTCTTACTAGAACAGAGATCTCTAAGACATAATAATGCATAATACTTAATAGCTACTAACTATGCTAACATAATGATTGCTCCCAAAAAATCCTGTCTTTCCGTCCAAGTTTTCCTTCTCTTTGTGTCACATTGAGGTGACAAAAAACCTTCCAAGATATTGCCTTTTCTTGCTCATTGGCTGCTGGTGTGACTCCTAAGAAGATCTTAAAAGGCCTTAATTTTTTTACCAAAAAGTCAAAAAAGGGAATGTTAGAGAAAGCAGGGCAATCAGTTGCATAGGAGTGACTCAACCGGATGCAATAGGGTTCTATTCCATTTGGTATTCTTTTCTTCTTTGCTCATCTGGATGAACTAGGCTTGACCAACCAGATGACATGCCCTCTGTAACTTACTAACCATTCTAAACTGAGAACTAACTGGATGAAGTATGTAAAAATTTGAAATTTTTTAAACTTTTAATTTAATGTTCAGATAAATGAATATTATTAATGTGGAGAATGTGAAATTAGTGTAATAACATGATTTGGGGTCAATGTGACATAATGTGGTAACCTTGGGGCTTGTGGTAACATGTTGTGAAACCTAGGGGTGTGAGTGCAATTTTGGTTCATGAGATTATAAAACATCAGGAAAAAATTTTGGGCAAAAACACAAACCCATCTCTCTTCTCTCTCATACGGTTGAAGCCTTCCCTTAGAACTCGATCCGAAAAATCTTGATCCAAAGTTCGATTCGATTCCTTCAAGATCCTATGTATTTTCCTCACCCTCGGTTGGTATCCGGTGGCCATTCGCGTGCATTTACTTGGAAGGGGTGTTTTTGAAGTTTTTCTTGCATTTAGAGCTAGGGTTTGGAGTTGGAAGCTTGATCTTTGAATCTAAACTTTGAGGTAGGGATTTCTCACTCCTATTACGTGTATAAAACTTTATTTGGTTGCTATTTAATGCCTTGAATGAAAACCCTTATTTCAAATATTGAAATCCTTTGAAAATGTCCTTGTTTGTGCACGATGCACCGGTGCCTTGATTTTTGATGCACCAATGTAATTGCTTATAGTTTCTTGATTTTAAGTACTTACACTGGTGTCAAGGTTTTTGTTACACCGGTGCCTCTCTTTCTTAGTATCACCAACTCTAAACTTTGTATACTTACACCGGTGCCTTGACTTTTATTACACCGGTGTCTTTAGCTTGCAGCATCTCACTTTGTATACTTACACTGGTGCCTTGATTTTTGTGTAGTACTTCAAAATTCTATTGGTGCAAACTAAGCACTGGTACCTTATTTTTGGGCACACCGGTGCCTCGAACTTTGAAAATTTTCATTTATTTTGCCTCGTTTGGACACTTGTTTTGGCGCATTCTTCTACTTGGATTGTAACTCCATGAGCTCTAGAACTTACGTTTTCTTGGACTCACATTGTTAGCTTTCATTGATGAAGTTAGGTCTTGTTAAACATTGTGGCACGTTGTTAATTGAGAACAAAAGTCCTCCGAACCTTCTTCTTTGAAAGGACTTAAACCAGTGATTTGTGTTCATTTAATCAGTGCCCTTGGTTGTTGGATATTGGTGTTGTCTAGTGCTTACATCTGTATCTCCCTTGCATTACGTTTCTACCTTAGACCTTGAACTCTTCTCTTATTTTGTGTTGTTCAGACACTTGTACTTGTACTCTTGGTAAGTCTTGGACTTCTTAGGAGTTGGTCTCTAACCCAATTCCTTGGTATTTAATTTGAGTCATTTGGGACTTGTTAACTACTTTGGGAATGTAGGATGATTGCCTTGAAATGTTGGTGCCTTAACCCGGTGTTTTCATATTGTCTTGGACTTGCGTCTCTTGGCCGTAGTTTTCTTGAATCTTACCTTTCTTCGAAGAATGAGCCAGTGTGTATTCAACCTTCGACCAACAAATGAACGGAGGCAACCCAACGTTAGTTCAGTACTTTCTTCTTCGGGCAATGTAGGGAGTCATGGGCGTAAGAGATAGAGGGAGCAACAATAGTCTTATTCCTATCGCAACACTTCAGGTCAAGGTTCTCTAATTGAGCGGGAAGCGAGTCCTTAAACACCTATTCAGGATTTCGGACCGAGAGACGGGTCTATTCAGGAACAGTATACTGGGGAAAGGGTTTTCAACGTCATATCTGTAGTTCCACTTTCTACTTCTCTCATTTCAAAAATGTCCATTGCGAGGGGTACATTTCTTTATTCAACCTCTACAAAAGTTTTATACCAATTCGAAACATCATAT
This sequence comes from Arctostaphylos glauca, assembly GCA_019985065.2. Taxonomy (NCBI): domain Eukaryota; kingdom Viridiplantae; phylum Streptophyta; class Magnoliopsida; order Ericales; family Ericaceae; genus Arctostaphylos; species Arctostaphylos glauca. Next base: position 4,573,223 of record JAHSPW020000015.1, read on the forward strand.
TCCTTCATCGCTATCTTAATCGTGTGCTTTGGAATTTGAACTTCAAGTGTCGTGAACCTACCCATGTTTGTTGAAATACGACTTGAAGTTAGTCCATCATTCGGCCGTACTTGTAGAGCTTTTGAGCTTGCTATTCTTAACTGTCGCTTTGCATTCTACTTCATTATTTTGAACTTGTTGAAGTTTAATCAGTACTTCTGATGTGAATTTATTATCTACGTATCACACTACCATTGATTTTTTTGAGCATTGAGTTCACGTTTGTTTGCTTGGAAAGGGTTGTTTTGACCTCCTTGATTGTAAGTTTGGTTGTTTGGGGTTTTTGTTTTTGGAACACTTCATTTGAAGAGTGGTGTGTAGGGGTGAAAGTGTAAACTGAAAAACCAAAATAAACCGGTAAACCGAATCAAACCAACAGTTCTGTTTGGTTTTTTAGTTCATTTGGTCCGGTCCGGTCCGATTTAAAAATTTAAAAGAATTTCGGTCCAATTTTTTATTTTAGACCCTTCCAACCCAAACCAAACTGGACCGAACCTTTATATGTAAAAAAACTTAAAAATTTAAAAATATAAGTACAGTGGTATACCACGGGTAATCGTGTATATGTAAAAAAAAAAAACTAATTGTTTCCCTTTCTTTCACTTTTCATTTACCCTCAACCTCTCGCCGTCTCCACTTCTCATTCTCAGTGCTCTGTCTCTCACAATCTCACTCACTCTCAGCCTTCCAAGCCCTCCACCTCTTGGCTCTCAGTGATTTTTTAATAAAATTTAGTCTGGACAGAGTTTACTTGACACGGGCCTAGTAATTATTTACAATTTTTTTCATTTTTGGCCCAAGCCCAATTACGCCAAAATCGGATCGGACCAAACCGAAACCGGCCGAACCAAACTGAACCACTTCGGGTCGGTTTTGGTCTTAAACCCTTCAAACCGGAATGACCGGTTTGGTCTTAGTTTTTCGACAAACCGGACCGGTATCACCCCTAGTGGTGTGTTAGTCAATTCAGGGAGATAGAGTTTGTCACAAGTTGGCATGATCAAACAGTATTTTGAGGTTTGTAGCTTCTTGAAGTTTAGTCAAGTGTTATTACCATTAGTCGGTTTTTTGAATTTTCTCGTTTAATGACTTTGATGATACATTTGACACACATGTATGGGACGACACTTATGAGGTGACTTTGAAGGAATTGAATTTACAACAATACCGTTGGATGGAGCATACTGGAGATTGCAATTTCGAGTTGCAGTATTATTCGGGGAGGCCAGCGTGGTATATGCTTCACGTAGAGAATAGATACCTCTAGTGAGTTAGCGACTCATGAGTGGAGGATGATGCAGGATTTGAGTTTGTGTGCTTTTACTTTGAGGAAGAGTTATTTGTACCCGTTTCGTTTTGAGGAAAAATTTTATGGGAGTTTTATAACTCACTTGCCGTTAGCTATTCATCCGAGGAGAATGCTACAAAGAGTTTTGTCTTGGACTTTCCTTAGTCGTCAAGGAACATGACACTATTTGGGAGATTGTGGATCGTTCGACATGAACTACCTTTTCGTACCTCTTCAGGTGACCGAATCGATTGAGAAGCTTCGTCTTTTATGCGTCCGCAAGATTATCCATCTTCGTGGGATCCTAATATCTATAGTATCTGATAGAGATTCTTGGTCTATTGTACGTTTTTTATAGAGCTTGTAAGTGACACATGGTATGACTCTTTTACTTGGCATCGCATATTGTTTGACTTTACCACCAACGTGTAGGGTGTGCATGGTGTGTCTCATGTATCGATGAATGAAGAAGTACGATCTGATATCCGTCTCATGTGCTTGAATGATCTAAATTGGAGTTAGTCGATGCTTCATATGGAGAGAAACCAATACGTGTCCTCGATTTTTGTGAGTAAATGTGGAGGGGTGAGATGATACCATTAGTGCGGGTGTTGTGGAGCATCCAAGGTAAGGAAGTGTCAACTTGAAAAATAGAAGACGAAGTTAGAGACAAATACCCTCATCTGTTTATAACTTGATTGTGTAATTTGTTAGAACTCGATTATTGTGGACTTGATAGTCATAACCTTGTAATATCTTAATTTGGCAATGTTAATGCATGTAGCACATCAATACCCTTAGCTAATTTCGTAGACTTGTTGAGTCATGATTATTGTATCTTGGTTTAGCATTGTCGATGCATGTCTCATGTTGATATACTTGGCTAATTTTATAGACTTATTGAGTCATGAAGGTTATATATTGTCATGGCATTGTTGATGCATGACTTGTGTTAACATATTAATATAATAATCGCGAGGACTTATTTAATTTATTCTCATAATTTAATAAGATAATTATAAATATTTAGACAATAACCGGTATTTTTGTAATGCGAAGGGAAAGAAAAAGTAAATAAAAAAAATACATAAACATGATATCCACGTATGTAAATCTCACCGGTGCAATTTTTCGTTCGTATTTTCGTTCGCGTGTATATTTTATGCATACATCACATATCTATATAACAAAATAAGGGGGTCTTTTGAAAAATGTGAATTCACATACTTACTTTCTCTAACTTTAGATGGTTAAGATTCATCCTAATTTTGATTCAATGTGTAGGATTTGTAAAGACCCGAAAAATTTTGAATTTTGAATTTAATGTTCAAGTAAATGAATATTGTTAATGTAGAGAATGTGAAATTAGAGTAATAATATGTATTGGAGTTAATGTGCAATGGAATGTAGTCTTGGAGACTTGAAGTTAGCATGTTTCATGTTATGGGGCTGCAAGTGTAATTAGGTGAGCGAATTTGGTTTATATTAAGAAAATATATTTTTCCTCTGCAACAAACCCATCTTGCTCTCTCTCTCTTCTCCCTCACATTAGCTACCTCCCTCAAAACTCCATCCAAGAATCTTGCTCCAAAGTTCGATTTCTTCAAGATCCTATGTATTTCTCTTACCCTCGGTTGATATCTAGTAGCCATTCGTGTGCATTTACTTAAAAGGGGTGTCTTTAAAGTCTTTCTTGCATTTGGAGCTAGGGCTTGGAGCTGCTTGATTTTTGCATCTAAACCTTGAGATAGGGATTTTTCACTTCTATCATGTGTATAGAACTTGATTTTGTTGCTATTTGATGCCTTGAACTTGATTTGAAAACCCTTAGTTCAAAGATTAAAATCTGTTGAAAATGTCCTTATTATCGATGCCTTGGTTTTTGATGCACCTATGTCAATTGCTTGCAATGTCTTAATTTTTAGTACTTACCCTGGTGTTAAGATTTTTGTTACACCGGTGTCTCTCCTTCTCAGTATCACAAATCCTGAATTTTGTATACTTACACCGGTGCCTTAATTTTGTTATACCGATGCCTCTAGCTTGCAGCATCTCATTTTGTATACTTACATCGGTGTCTTACTTTTGGGCGCACTAGTGCCTTGAACCTTGAAACCTCCCATTGATTTTGCCTTACTTTGACACTTGTTTTGTCACATTCTTCTACTTAGATTGTAACCCCACGAGCTCTAAAACTTACATTTTTCTTGGACTCTATTTGTTAACTTTCATTGATAGTTTTAGACCATGTTAAGCATTGTAGCATGTTATAAATTGAGAACAAAAGTACTTTAAACCTTATTCTTTGAAAGGACTCGAACTGGTGTTCCTTATTCATTGAATTGGTGCCTATAGTTAGTGGCCATTGGTGTTGTTACGTGCTTACACCGGTATCTCCCTTGCATTGCATTGGTGCCTTAAACCTTAAACTTTTTCCTTGCTTTGTCTTGTTTAGGCACTTGTACCTATATTTTTAGTAAGGCTTGGACTTCTTGGTAATTGGTCTCTAAGCTTGTTCCTTGGTGTTTAGTTGAGTCATTTGGGACTTGATACTACTTTAGAATATAGGATGATTGCCTTGAAATGTTGGTGTCTTAACCAGTGTTTCCCATTGTGTTGAACTTATGTCTCTTGGTTGTAGTTTCTAGAATCTTACCTTTCTTCGATCAATGAACCGGTGTACCTTCAAACTACGGTCGGAATCCTTGTGAACAATTTATCTCATCTCCTTGGATTATATGGGTTGACATTCTGTGACATCTCTTAGATAAATTCAAATATTGTGGCACATTGTTAACTGAGAACGAATGATACAAACTTTGTAATTCACCTTAGTGCTTGATTATGCGTATTGAAAGCTATGTAACCTATGGCGTAAGATGATGTTCGGACACAGTAAATTGTTAAACGTTCCTGGGTTTTAAATATTAGTTTACGATGATGATGTTAGGATTCTTTGAGCCATTGTGATACATATGAATAGGAATTGATTGGGACATTGTGGTATATCTTGAAATAAGAATGGTTAACGTGGAATATGGAATCTATGTTAATGATTGAGCATGCTAGATGGTACTTATGGAAAATATAATTTACTATGGTAATTGATATTGCTAGATAATGGCCATGAATTGTATGACTCCCGTTGCTCATTGAATAATACGAGAAAATAGAAATAAAACATGTGACGCACATGTACATCGTATTAGACTCCTTTAGGAATGGTAGGTAGGACCAGAACTGAAATCGTTCGGGAATGACAAAAATGACATTGAACTAGATTCCTTTGGGAATGCTAGGCAGGAACAGAACTAGAATCCTTCGCGAATACCAGGAATGATTTTGAATTAAACTCTCTTTTAGGAATGTGCTAGACTGATATAACTGGTTCCATTCGGAGTCATGCCAAGAATAACACATTAACACATGACGAGAATATATAAATTGATGACACAAGTGATTCATGAAATTGGAATTTGTGAATTGAAGAACCATGATACATTGATGAGTTGTTTATGCACTTTTTTTAACTTTATACTCTTTTTGCTTGCTTTCTATCTCTCTTATATATTGATATTCGCATGGCTTCGTATATCATGTCATCCCTATGTAATATTTGTGTAGATTTTTCTACTGGACTATCGAACTCAACTCTTATTTCTTTTCAGGTACAATTTTGGAGTGATAGCATGGGGTGCTTAGCATGTATGAATTGATATGCATACTTTTAAAAGCTGCATTGGATGAGTTACTTAACATTTTTTATATTTTGTTTTTGAAAAGATGTATTGTAATTCGTATTTATTTATTTTGATCCAAATGATGTAAACTACTTAACTCTTTTTTTTTTTTGGAGATAATGATCATTGGTCAAATCGACCACTTTTGTAATCAATTTCAAACTTGTTTTACTTAGCTCTCGTCAATAGACCTTTTGAGAATTTTGGTGAGATTGTGAGTCTTTATAAATGGTAAATGTATAATTTTATTATGTTTAAAATTGAGGGCGTGACAAGATTAAAATAAGAAAGTACTATAGAGGACAAGTTTGAATCCCATATTGTTAAAGAGATAAAAAAATGCAAGATAAGTTGGTGTATAAAATAGATAAGTGTAGCACACACTGAGTGAACTTTATTTTCATTGGTTGTTGTAAATGAATGTATTTTTTAAAAAAATTTACTTCATAAAATTAATTAGATGCATGGATCATGTATGAAAATTATATGAAAAAAATCACTTATAGGATTGCAGTGAAAAATTATAATTCAATATAAATGTGTTGTCGACATCTTGCACCATGCCTTTAGGCACGAACAATTACTAGCATGTATACATATTAGGTAAATTGCACCGACCTCTTTTGAGATTTTTAATAAATATAGTGACATTTGTTGAGCTTCTAATAAATGCACCGATAATTCCTACTTTATAAATTATTTAATAGATTCCTCATGTTAACTTTCTACAAATACTGTTACTTTGATTGATAAAATACTAAAATATTTTTCTTTAGTCTTTTTACTTTTTCTTATATATATTTGCTCTATTTATGTATAATGTATAAAAATATATATGTATAATTCTTTACACACACACACACACATATATGGAGAGAGAGAGTCTATGTACGAAATAATTTTTAAGATTAGAGCTTGAAATATTAAAATTAAATTAGACTTAAGGTATAACAAGTTTGTGCAAATAAATGTGCATATTAAAAGTTTTGCAATCAAAGGGGAAGCTACCGGATTTAGAGTCAATAGATATTGACATCTGTGAGGATTGTATATTTGAAAATAGAAACGGGTTAGTTTTTAGAAAGGCAACAGGCCTCTTAGGGCTCAAAAGTTAGAGTTTGTTCATATAGATGTTTGGGGTCCAGGTATCGTGCATTCTCATGGTGGTTTGTATTACTGTATTACTATATTACCTTTGTCGATGATCACTCTGTTAGGGGTCGATTCCCGAGACCCAGCGATGAACGCGTAGAATTTATGCAACAAAAACTTATGAAACCCTATTAGGCGAAATTAGGGTTCATACCTTCGAGATCTGTCTGGTTTGATCTCAATTATCTTTGCAGTTTGATCCTGATCGAACCTTGAGTAGTGCTAGAATGATCTCGCTTGACTGACCTCGAGATCTTCTACCGTAATCCTATTACACCTCGATCACGTACTGAGGATGGGTTCAAAATTGTGATCTCCTTGCCTTCACAGAACTTCTCTTAATCTTTTGATTATCAAGTTCTGTCTGATATAAAAGGCATAATGGTGTTTATAAAGGCTACGATAGGGACCCCTAGGAGAAGTATGGGCTGGACTTCCTATATAATTCGGGATTCCTAGTCCAACCCGGATTAATTATGAATTATATAAATTATAATTTATACCAATATAGAATTATAATTGCATTCTCTTCCCATATCTCAAAATTATATTTCGAGCTCCATGTTATTAAATGCTTATTTATCTCCATACGTTAAGATTACAGATACCCGTTAATTAAAATAAATTACTAACAATTTATTCAATCAACATCTATAAAATTCGTTCAGATCTTCCACTTAACTTGTTTGTTATGTTGGATACTAGTATCCACTTGCAGGGTTTGACATAATCGAAACTTATAAGCTTCCTCAAGAGGATATTATAAAGGGACGTGGATTCCATCAATAATTGATAGTTATCATACACTTAATATAGTGACCCAACTCATCGAGACTATTGGCCCATAAGGTCTCACTCTATAATGAATCAAAGTCAACAACATTAAATATATGCATCGAATAATTATCTTTAGATTAAGAGTACAAGCACACATAATAACCATGAAGTGTAAATTGTATTATATTGTCAGTATAAATACAATTACCTCAATGTGGTCCTGTTCAATACAAACAAAGTGTACTAACACAGTGAGTTAAAACTATACTATTTTTCATAGTCATGACAGATCTACTGAAACACTGTGTTACAGTCCTACTGGTAGTGTATCCAATTCCACCTAAGACTGTGAAACCAAAAACTTATATTCTACAAGAACTGATAATCTGATCCTCTGTGTGTAAACCAAACTCTATAACCAGATTATCTACTATGTGAAATAAGAGACACTTATGCACAATATGATAAGATATAATGCAAATATTGCCCATAAAGATTTTCATCCAAAAAAAGAATAATTATTTAAATAATTCAAACAAATATTAATCAATTACATAAAAGTCATGGCTTTTATTATAAAATCCTAACACACTCAAGGAAGGTATGGGTATACTTCATGAAGCACAAGTCAGAAGTGTTCGAAGTCTTCAAGAAGTGGGAGGCCACGGTTGAGAATGAAACAGATCTGAAGGTAAAAAGGTTGAGGTCCGACAATTGCGGAGAGTGTGAGTTGGGAGAGTTCAAGAAAGCCTGCGCTCTGAATAGGATTCGTTTAGACAAGACACCATCAGGGACTCCATAGCTCAATGGAATCGCAAAAAGGATGAACCGGACTTTGACAGAGCGTGCTAAGAGCATGTGGCTACACGCAGGGTTGTCTAAACAGTTTTGGGTAGAAACAGTCAGCATTAGACACACTTCTTCCACTGATATTTATTTTTAGGTTAAGGAAGAAAAAAAAAGACTTTCTGATGTAAATTTAATTCATAGATAGTTTGATGTTTGTGGTTACCCATTATGTTGCCCAACTACTAAATGATTTGTAAACTTGATCTAATTTAGGTGAGACTTTAAAAGTATGTTAAAAAAAAAGTAGCAACTTTAATAGAAGATAACGAAAAAGAATTGAAAGTCGTCGTTCCATTGTGTTGTTCCAGGTTTAATTCCCGAATTGTTCCTGATTTGATTCCTGAGACGGTTCTCGTGGGTTAGATTTTTCAGATCCGTTCCTGTTCCGCATTAGATTTCTGAGGTGACTGGTGGTTTGATTCCCCTTCACTTTGGTTTGGGTTAGATTTTCGAGGTGATTGGTGGTTCGATTCTACTTCACTTTTGTATTCCGGGTTCAATTCCCAATGTGGTTTAGATTTCCACTGGCCATCGTCCCATGTCTTATGTGGGCTAGATTCCCACTGAGCGTCATCCTGAATAAAAGAAGAAGAATGAACTTAAAACATTTCAGCTTTCCTTTACAGTTTTTGATATGTCAGCATCTGTTATTTAATTATGTTTGTTATGAATTCTGTTATTATGTCATATATCCTGATGTATGTGATTTTACCTTTGGGTTCAATTTTCGAGTAAATTTTTTACTAAGTGTCAAAACTCATCGGTGCAACTTTTCTGCTTCTGTCCTTTCATGCCAGATGTAGGTGAGCAGGCAGAGGCTTCGATAGAGCAGGTAGAGCTGGAGGCTACTAACGGAGAGACCATCACTTGGCTAATGTACCCTTAGAATGTCCTATTTCATTGTAAATTTAAATTTAAAATGTAAACCCAACAAGGGTATTTTTGACTTTTTATTCTCGAACATCGCAGCTATGTTTAATGTTTTATCTTTTGATACTGAATAAATGGGAATATTTTTAGCCAACATTTGAGTAATAAGATGGAATTTAAAAGACGTAAAATAATATTCTGAAAGTTGGGGCGCTACAATGCCAAGACTCGTTATTCTCCCTGGAGAAACGGGCACTGCCCATGGTCTCAGCATCAAGGAAACTGGTGTCATACTTCCAGGCACATACTATTATAGTGCTGACCGAACACCCTTTGGAGGCCCTTTTCTACAAGGCAAACCTGTTAAACAAACTTTCAAAGTGTGTAGTAGAGCTGGCCAACTCTTATGTCCAATACCAACCGAGGACAACAATAAAAGGACAGGTCCTAAAAGATTTCATAATGGAGTTCACATCAAGTACAAACGGATGGCCCCAAGAGCCAAACCCTTAGCTAGTCGATAACAGACATTGAAAGCTCCTGCATGGCAAATTTTGAAAGCTCTATGTTGATGGGACCTCCAATAACCATGGAGCAGAAGCAGGGGTAGTGCTAATCTCCCCAATTGGGATTTTGCACAAGCATGTCCTCAAGATAAATTTCCAAACCTCCAACGACGAGGCCGGATATGAATCTTTGCTGGTAGAGCTCTGTATTGTCGAGGGTATGAATGCCGAAGATTTGGAGGCTTTTAGTGACTCCCAGTTGGTGATCAACCAACTATCTGAAGAATATGAAGTCCAGGACAGCGAGATGTCTCAATATGTGAAGGAAGTGAAGAGGTTGACCACTCAATTCAGGCAGTTCAACCTTGAACAAATTGCAAGGGAACAGAATGCACAAGTCGAGTTCTTGTAGAGCTAGCATTAGCACTCGATATCGAGGGCAAAGGATGGTTTCATCAAATCTACATATATACATGTACATGTATGCATATGTGTGTGTGTGTGTGTCAATGAAATTTTAACGCAAAGTCAAACATCAAATGCATCCAAAACCTAAAGCGTATATTCTTTTTAGGATAATTTAAATCAGAGTCCTATTAACCTTTGCAGCTTAGGTTTTCATCTCATTAACTTTTTGAATTTATGTGTTAATCATATTTTTTCATGGTTTGACAATTTTACTGTTATTTTTTGAGTGTTAGTTTACTCTATTATCCTTTTTTTAAGTTAGAATTAATTTGTTAAGTTTAAAATCGTAGTACGAATTTAGGCTTCAAATATGAAATCAATTATGGTAATTATCTTTCACTGAATATCTCAATATTGGCCGAATTTTCTTTCACCAGAATGGCACTTTGATATTGTTAAGTTTTGAGGCTACTTATTTCTTCGATATTGAGATTAACTCACCAAAATCATAGTGATTCAGAGGATCATTGATCATATCTTCGGATTTTTTGCACAAATCACATAAATATTTAGTTTTTGTATTACTCATCATGTAGCACATAAACACGCCACTTTTATGTTCTTGTTCACCGAAAATTGAGTGATGAGAGTTAAGAGAAAAATTTCATCGTCAAACGTAAAATAATTTTTTTCCGAAGATTGTTCAGATTATAGGGTGTGAAAAATTTTCATGTTCTGAAAATTTACCGTGACCTGCAAATGTCGTTCTTTACCTATAGATTTACCATAGTATCTGCAAATTTATTATGGTATCTATTTTAAGTATGTGAAAAGTACCCTGTAAATTTACTATCACAAGATATAAATTAAATTTACCATCGCAAAATGTAAAAATTTGTCATGTTCTAAAATTTTATTATAACCTGCATATATCGTTCTTTACCTCCAAATTTACCATAATATCTACAAATTTACCATGATCTCAATAGCACGAAAGCAACTGAAATGAAATGCTTTAATTGCATCTCTTTTTCCTAGGAATTTAATGGTGAAGTTGGTTAATTTCAAATTAAGGGTAAGTTGAATATTTTTAAAGAAATAAGACCAAAACATAATGTTTAAAAGTGTAGAGAATGAGAAAATAACAGTGTATAAGATGAGAAAATAACACACTTATAGATGGAATTAAAAAATAAGTACCCCTCTTTTTTTCACTCAAAAGAATACTGGATATTTCTCAATCGTATTTCAAATAAATTCAAATACCTCATTCTCCTCTTAGGTAAATAATAAATTTCTCATCACGTGAGACGTCAATCGCTTAACGATAACATTTAGATATATAAATGGTTAATATCGGAAAAAACTCTCGTTGCACGAGATAAGAGGCCTCTCTCTCTCTCTCTCTCTCACATCTCGTTTGCTTACAAGAAAGAAGTAACTCCTGTTTATGAAAATTGTAGCTTTAACTGAGCCCAGGTAGCAGCAATAGCTTTCGGCTCTCCAAGGAATTAGGCCTATTAAAACGCCCTCATGGACAACGAAAGTCTTAAAATTTTAGGAAGGAGACATGACATATAACACTACTAAGGGTCTATTTGGCGTAACTAGATTATGGGATTATTGGATTGTTGGATTATGTTGGGTGCCGGACAGAATAATCTAGCTCAAAATGTTTGGACTAAATTATTTGTGGATATAGAAGTTATGTTGTGTTTGGAGCTAGATTAATCCAGATTATTTGGGTAAATAATTTAGGCCAAATGGGGCTAGATTATTTCCCGAATAATCCAGACAATCCAAATAATCTAGTTAAGGCAAATAGAGCCTAATGCTCACCCTAAGAGCTTCCTCCAACCTGAATCCAAATATTCAAAGTCAAACCAACTTCCAACCAGGCATCTCTATTTCTCTCCAAAATTCAGAATCTCAAAAGCATTGATTGCTCCACTTGAGGATGCAAAATAACCACACCAGCTTGAAATGTCCTTAGACCGTATCTGGCAGCTCTTTTCAAATTCAATCATGCTACTACTAATGCTAGAATCTGGATCAAAAAACTCCGACGATGCATTCTCTAATGGATCACGAGGTTGAGATAAGGGGAGATAACATTCATACTGCAAATTCTCTCAGAAAACTTGGTAATATGAAGGATCGTAGTTTTTGTATTGGCTTCATACATCATTATTAGAACAGAAGACACGACTACCACAACAAAATCCACAATTGTTTCTCCGAACTCCTTACTTCGGACACATCATTTATAAAAACACTCCTACTAGTAGAACTATTCAAAATTCACTGCTAGGTCAACCTTTATACCAATTACAAATTGATAGACAGCGCCTTATAAAACCCTGCCTGCCACCAACTCAGCACAAAACAATTACACGTTTTTCCACACCCAAACCCCCAACATAAACATAGCCCTCGCGACAAAATATTAACTACCCACCACTTGTGTACAAGTATAACAGTCAATCATGATCCAAGGTTAACAGTAATAGGCTTACCCCGACCCATAGAAAACCCTCTAGTCCCATCTGGCATGCGAGGTCCAGGAGGTTGCTTGGATATGCTTGGCTGCTCAGCATTATTATTATTATTATTGGCTGAATTATTAGAGGGCGGAGTTCCTACTACATGATTTCCACGGTGATTATGATGATGGTACTGGGTTCGTCCACGTCCCTTGCCTCGGCCGCGACTGCGCCCCTTCTTCTGCCCACCCTCCTTATCGTTTACATTCTCTTCTCCCTGTCCAAGCAAAGTTAAAAATAAGACACATAAAATCTCCTCCTGTTTTCAATCATGAGGATAACTGTTTATTCATTTATTATAATTGATATCAATAGGGATTATTGACATAAACGTTATCCTAGTACATATAACAACCATACCTTTGGCTCTATTTCAAAAGTGGTAACTATTGAATTAATGTCCGATTATTATTCTGTCCTTAATTTGAAATTTTTTTACAATTTTTTATATTGGTTCGTCTCCACAAGAGATTTCAGAAAAATATAAAATTATGTTAAAAAACTTATAAAAGTTCAGAAAAGACAAAAGATAAGCCCAAAACAGCATCTTTTGGGGTTTATTTTTCTTCTTTAGTGAATTTTTTTTACTTTTGAACATAATTTTATACTTTTTAAATTCCTTTCTTCGAGACGAACCAATAAACCGCAAAAAATAACAAATACAAAAAAATTTGAATAAGAATAAAAAATAATTAATCTACATAAGTTAAGCCAAATAGAGTGGGACTTTTACGAAGTGGATGGAAACTAAAAACCTATTTTCTAGAAAGCAGCCAACAAGATGCAAAAGCACTTGACTATGTGGACACTAACACGCCCTTCAAAAAAAAAAAATGTGGACACTAACACCCGTTCTTAGCTAACTATCAAACTTCTTTTGCTGTGGGTAAAGTTCATTTCTGACCCGAGAGAGAGAGAGAAAGAAATGGGTCTTTCAAAAGCAGAGTGAAACTAAAGTCAATTTACTTAATTCACATGTTTTTCTGAGAAATGAAAGTTTGGAAAAGGCATCTTAATTTTGCGAAAAATTGTAAGGGAAACTTACCGCACGCTCATGCGATTGGGCATCCAGTGGTTGAGCAGGATCTTCAAGGTGTTTCTCATGAGGCTGTGACGGCTCCGATGAAGATGTGTCATCTTCCTCGAAGTTAGCATTTCCTTCATGATCAATCCTCTTCCCTCGAGCTTGAGCAGATTTTAACTGTAAGTCACATGCAGCCACATACACAACAGCTCAGAAAATCAACTCGAAGAAATAAACATGAGGAACCCGCTATAGGAAATAAAAAAAACTGCATCTGTAGAGAAAAAAAAGCACCTCAACTTTTAGTGTGTGAAGAGAGAAAAATGTGGAAAGAGAAAGGGGCACGGAGGAAGACATTTTGACGGCTATATCCACATGGAAAAGGTTCAACGAACTTGGATCTCACTGTTTAAACCATGGAAAAATCATTGAATAACAAGGTTCCATAGTTTATGCACTACCCCGTAATTTTTAGCTTGGGGGGGGCAAAGAGATAATTTACTCCTACATCTTCATTCAATATGTGATTCTTGACAAGCTTTCATTTCATGGGTTATCACACAAGGACTTAAGCATTTAGACCGCATTGCATACAAAGTACCAAATAACGAGAAGGGTTAATCCAACCATGTCACATATCTTATCAGGATAGCATGCAATATGGATAAAGAGTGGAAGGCTTCATTGGACATACTGTGCGTCTAAGCAGCAAACGGACTCTCAGACCACTTCTCCAGTTTGCCTCGTCATTGAGCTCTGCAACCTGTACAAGAGAATCCATCTTATTTTCACAGAAAACAGAAACATAAAACTAAAAATGAACTGGGTACCAAAAAGACTTCAAATCCTAGCAAATAACAGTACATACCGCTTTCTCAGCCAGCTCAACTGATTCATATTCCACAAATGCATGCAACTACATGGAAGAATTAGAATCCACATATTAGACGCTTATAAGAAAAAGCTTCTACATATTGTGCATTCCACATCAAAAATCAGTATGTAAGGGGCACAAGAATCGTATGGTCAATCAACTACCTCCAGAACCTTCAATAACCCAAAGTTCAGATTACCACCAAATGCTATTAAATGGCGAAACATCCAGCTCTAGGATTGGATATATCCAGGGATACAACCTAACAACATAATAATAGTATGCAGGCAGAACTAACAAGACACAAGAGCATCAGCACCTATTAAGCTCTCTCTGGTGCTGAGCCTATGTGGTGACCTCAGGTTTTGAACCCATGATCAATCCACAGACTACAAACGTCAAATAAAATACGTTACGACATGTCATTAACGGAAATGCTCATCTTGCTCTACTTAATTAGTTGTGGTTACTACCTTGTGTGAATCATCGCACATATAAACGATGTGGTGAAAAGAGATAAATAAAACAACTGGACAGGTTAAAAAACGCAAGAGGGAACATATAAAATAAAGGAGCCTAATGGACAAGTCTCAGCCCGTGAAATGGATCCAAAACCAGATACCCAGTCACCACCAAGTGCAAGCGGCACAGAAACAAAAATGCACAGAATCCTATACCTTATTACTGAAAAGCATGCCGTCCACTTTTCCTGCTCTATTGGCTGAAGACGCGCCATTAGAGGTTTGAGGCGGACAGGTGCGTATTGTCTTCACACTGGAAAAGAACCGTCAACAAACAAACTACCAGAGTTACTTACAAACGTTTATATTCCCTGCATATACATAATCAGAATTTTTCTAACAAAGATAAAATCTGTACCTTCCCACGGCAGAGAAAATCTTCATGAGGTTCTGGTGGCAATGGTCCTCAGGCAAATTTTCAGCAACAACTATGCGAGACTTACAAAGTAGGAAAAGCATTAAAAGTTAGGGTATATCGAAGAATCAAATAGCCGAAAGAAATAATTGACACATGATGTCACATGACAATTTTTACTTTCTTGGTCGGTCAAAATTTTATTGGCAGAAAGAATGGAAAATAAATTTAACACAGTACACATCCTGAGAGGGCACCACACAATAGAGCAGATAGTCTCTCACTTGGACACAAATTAATAGACCTAAACTTTACATGGACAAAAGGCTCCTAAAAGATAGCTAAAATCCCAAGTCAAATGTTTAATTTGAACAGGGCACCACCAAGCAGTAAGACAAATAATACAACCACAAACAAGTCTGTCAGAGCATCTAACATTATTTAGGAGCTACTTGCAATACCAATCAGGGACTAGCTCCTATACACCCCCGCACGTGCGACACCTTTTCAAACGTACAGAGATAGACCAACAAAATATATAGATGTAACCATAACATGTAGAATCCCTGAAATTGAAATGTCAACTTACACAAAACCTCTTGGAACAAAGCTGTAATACCATGTTAAAGATTGAGCACAAAAACAATTTGTAACAGAGAGAGGCCACAAGGATCATATACAAGCTTAGGACTAGGAGACACTGTTACACAGGATAGGTATAAGCTCCAATAGAATTGACATCACGCAAACCTGTAGATTACAGGTAAAATCAAAAAATATTTCGACCTACTTGCAACTCTTCCATTTCTGAACTAGTCAAGGGGTGGTGGCGTTTAACTTTTTTCCCATCTTCACTAACCACCTGCAGGATGCATTGTCCAAAATGTATAAAAAAATAAACAAAGAAGACAATAGAAAGAAAAGAAGAAAGAAATACACCTCTGCCTAACAAAAGGATATTGTCAAATAGCAATATTAGAGTAAAGAACTCACAAGCTTATTCGAGTTCCGTAGAATACTAGCAAGCTGAGAATTGCTATTTATAACGGCCTTAATCTTCTTGAAAGATGCAACAACAGATATTGGCACTACACAAAAGAAAAAGAACAAAAAAAGTGAAACAAATACGGAACAGTTCATTCTTCAAACTAACAGAAAAGAAATTTGAATATGCTAATTAACCAATAAACTAATACGCTAATTAACCAATAAACTAACAAAGACTTTATGGGTTCAGCAAACTTATCATCAAAATGACACTACAAAATGGTAACTGCCACTTGTTTTCCTTAAAGAGCGCATCACCTCCATTTTCTTCTCTTTTAAAGTATTCAGACTTGAGACTTGAGACTTTTTCCCGTATTATGTTAAGTGGATTTAGTTTTTTGGTGGACAACCAGAACCTCAATCTAACAAGCCTTGACAGAACCAATTAAATTTAACACACTAGAGAGTAGAGACGTGTTTGGGTTGGATGAAGCGGACACAGGAGAATTTAAGGTTGAGAAGGTTTATGGGAGCATACATGTTGCTTCTAGTCGAAGATTACGCAGCCATTTCAATGTCACCAGTGTTCGGTTTCTCCAAAAAATAACTTTGCTCTGTGTTCTCGCATCTCAAAGATGAAGGATCAAAAATAAAAGATCAACATCTCTCTCCGGAAAATCTGAATGACTCCAACCGACCAATTGGACCCGATAGATGCAGTTTTTCGCACACCTATAGTTGGAAACGGGTGGAGTAATACTCAATCTGAAGGGGTTGGGTTGGGTTGGGTTAGGTTGGATTGGGTTGGGTGACGGGACGAGGCCAAACCGACCCGACTCGACCAATGTACACCTCTAGGGGCCCGTTCACTTGTTAGGAAATGATGAAAAAGAATGGGAAAGTTAATTTTCTTGCAACTTTTTTGGTGTTCAATTACCAAGACGTAAGACTTAGAATTTTCTTGTTGGGATTTACTTTCCTGTAAAACATGTCCATCCAAATTCACAAGATTTTGTATCGCAAAAAATTCATTAAGGGGTAAAAAACTGAAACGAACTCCTTATGCCCAATTTAGCCTAACTTTCTCATTTGTGCTTTTTTGTCTTTATTTAAATTTTTTTTTGCATTTTTTAGTTTTGCATTAAATTTTTGTAGATTATCAATTCTTCTTGGCAAAAGGAATCTACAAAATACGAAATTATGTGCAAAATCTTAAAAAAACAATTCACTAAAAATGAAAAATAAGTCAAAACGGATCTTCTTTTTACATTATTTGCATTTTCTTTTCTTTTTTTTTCAAATTTGGTTCATATTTTTTTATTTTTTAAAACCTGATCAAGACGAACCAATAATCTACAAAAGATTTACGCTTGCTAGTTTTGCCTCAAATTTTTGTGCATTATTAGTTTGTCTTGATGAAAGGAATCTACAAACTATAAAATTATGTCCAAAAGCTAAAAAAAAATCACTACAAACTAAAAATAAGTCAAAGCGAGTCTTTTTCTAAATTATTTTTGCCTTTTCTTAATGTTTTTCAAACTTGGTTTACAATTTTTATTTTTTTGAAACCTCTTGTCGAAACGAACCAATAATCTATAAAAAATTGACGCAAAACCAAAAATTGTAAAAATTTCGAATAAAGAAAAAAATAATCCAAAAAAAATTAGACCAAATCGTACAAGATTTTGTATCACGAGAATAATCAAAGTAAATTTGCTTGATTGTTAGTCTAATTCTGTTAGGTATAATAAACAACAAAAATATATATTTCATAATGTGCTAAATATAATTTGAAAGTGAAGTTATAATACGGGTGTCGAGAATCACAAATTAATAGTTACTTATAATTTTTAAAAATTGATTTTTAATTTTATCAGGGAAAGAATGAATGCAACTTTTTTTCGCTTTTGAAACTTGAAGGAAAAAAATCACTGTTTTCCCTTTCCTGACAAATGAACAAAGTAAATTTTTATTTTTCTACAAGATTTCTTGGTCAAATGAACACACAAAATAAAATATATTTTGTTTTCTTTTACTTCACTTTTTTTTAAATAACTTTCTCATACAACATCCCTGACAACTAAACAGAGCCTACTCAGGAGCATGAAACGAAGTCCCTGAGTAGATTCTTCCCCCTTAGGATTTGGACCCAAAACCAATTGTCTGCCTCAGTGAAACAAGGATCCCCCTTACAGGCACAAGGTCAAGAAAAGGAAGAACTCATCATATACCCACCCCATTTTCATCCTTATCTCCAATGATGTCCTCTATCTTCCGCCATCACATCCTATCTTCCACTATCTAAGAAGCTCTCGCAAGGCCACTTCTATGACATATCGTCCTTACGTATTAAACAGACATCTTCATGCCATATTATATAGGGCCTGTTCACCAAAAGAAGTAAAAGGAAAAATATCTTTGAAGAATCCCTCAAGACCACTGTGATACATTACCATGAACCCACCCTAAAGAGTCTCCTTGAGAAAATGGCTAAATTGCTGCAGAGTCGATACTTTTTCCATCCACCAGTTATTGCTAGAACCTATCCATAGTAGAGGCGTAGAATTTATAACCACTGACTAATCTAAAAACTCCTAATAGTTGTCAAAAGCAAGCTCAATAGGGTCAAATGATCCAGGAATAGCAACCACTAAAGAAATGATGAAGAGCAATTTTACAGCAGAAATTGGAACTGATGGGCTCACTAGAAAGATCAGATTAAAGAAGGGTGACAATTGTGAAAACATGAAACTAGCATGAAAAAGGATGACACAGACCCAACCTTAATTTTATGAGCGTCAAGTTGATAAGTCTTACCAAATCCTTCAACGTCTTTGTTGATGAACTTCATTAGATGATCAGTAGTAGCCAAATTTAGATCACTAAAATAATACTCCACCTGCAATATGTTAAGATTCACAATAGCGTAAGAGCAAAGCGTAAAAAGAGGAGGTCGGTGAGCGAAGTAGAGAAGAAGGTAAAAAGAACTTTTCTGAAGGGACATTTGTAGAAAATTCAGATAAACATAGGCAGAAAATAGCTTACTAATCAAGCAAGTTTTGTATTCTCCAACAGAAAAAAAAATTCACACTTGCATGTACACTGTTCTTAATCCCACTAACAAAACTAATTTACATCGTAACATATAACATGCGCTTGTCTACAACACCAACAACAAAAATTTCAGATATCAATTACTTTAGCCATTTCCCACAATTCATTATGAGCACACAAGCCCCACTGCTCAATCTCCAACTCCCAAGCACCCCAATTAAAGTTGCTCTACAGTCTCACCTATGATACAACAACGGTACTAGATGTTTACATGGCCACATGACATCCAAGTTCGATTCAACACCTGCACTAATCTTTCAAGTGAATCACGTCTAAACATTAGATTGTGAATTATCAGACACTAAATGGAAGTATTCAATCAAAAGGATCTTCATAGATTACCCTTACATTTTTATTTATTATAACTTTCAGACAAGGTCAAAGGAAATACGAAATTCACAAGTTTCAGCACAAATATTTGACCCGAGCAATACATATCTGCAGCAAGATCATTCTCATCCTCAATTACACGTGTGCATCGCAAAGGCCCACTATTTTTCAATTTAATATGAAATTCTGCATAACTGAAAGTTAACGAAACCTTCAACGACCATAGGTTGTATTCTACCATGAACTCGAGAGCCTGTTAAGCTGACGTGACGAAACACAGTTAAGGGCTGATTTACAGATGCACAGGTTTCTAATTGTAAGGATTACGCAGAATCTTAACACAGAATTTTAAGGATACGGATCAGCGTATAAAAATTAAAAGTACAAATTCGCAAGAACGCCAAATTTACATGGTACACCCAATGTGGTCCTTTCGGATGGTTGCTCAATATGGAAACTGTGGTGGAGAAAAAAGATAGATACATCAAAGTTGCCTTTGTAACAACATAAACATGCAGGGCTACAAGGAAAAAAATGCCAAAACTACACTTAGCCATTTTGGCACACGCATGCTTGGTGTACAATACTGGTATGATTCTCCACACTCCGTAAGTTGCCAAGTTGGGGAATCCAACCCAAACGTAACCCAACTGAAAACATAGTATCTGCTCAAAACTATATCCGTATAAATTGATATGAATGCATGTATTCGATTTGAAGGAACCCTTGCAAAATTACTGAATTAGCTTACCCGAGCAGGTCAACATAAGTGCAATTAACCAGTATCAATTAATCAATTGTAAGCACAAGCTCAATCAACATAATGAAAGGATCCGTAAGGCTCGCCTGATTGAGAATCTTCAGAATAGCTTCCTCCGAGAGACCATTTCTCAGCGGAGGGACATGATCCGGGTCAACAACAGGAGCCGATTGTTGAGCTTGGACAGAAACAGCAACCTCCGGATCAACAAAACCAACTCCGCCGTGATATTGCGGACGATGATGATGATGATACTGAGCCGGAACATGATGAGGATGGGAAGGATGGTGCGGCACAGCAACGTGGCCGCCGTTGTGAATAGGAACATGGAAAGTAGAATTCGGGCCGGGGTACACGTGGATCAATCCGTGAGGCGGAGATTGAGGCATAGACGGTGATGTCGATGAGCTGCGGGGGACGAACTCGGGTGCCTTGGCGTTGAGTCGACTGAAAGACGAATTTCTAGAGAGGGATGGATCTGATGAAGAGGGCGACGATGATGATGTAGTTGTCGTGGATGAAGAAGATTGAGGGTGGTGATCGGCGATTGTGTCATCGGTGACGGAGAGGGAAGAATCTAGGGTTTCAGAGAGTGAATTTGAAGAGTCTTCGGCCATCGTTTAGGTTAGTTTGGATTATTTCTTGTTTGATTTTAGGGTTTTGTTTTGCCTATAAACAAGGGATCTAGGGTTTGGGGGATGGAAATGGTGCCCTTTCTGTTGGAGTGAGTAGAGAGAGTGAGGAAAAGCCAGCTCCCTCGCTCTTGTGGGGCGGAGACCAAATGGAGAGGATTTCTCAGTTTGAGGCCGTACCGGGTTTCCCGTATTTATACTGGTTGCAATTCTGACGGTGCGGATGTGAATTTGTGGACATACTAGTACACTACTACCAAGGGAACGGGGCCCATTTTCCGTGCATGATGCACATACGAGATTTCCTATCAATTTTTAGTATCTCCTTTTTCTCATAATCACACTTTTTTTTCATTTGAATTTACATAATTATTATTTCGTATGTGCTTTTTTTTTCCATATATAGAAAGGACAATAATATACGGGCAGTGCTGTGTACACAGATTGTATACGCAGATCCGAACACAGATCCTTCGAATTCACGTGGGATCCTTGAATTATTAAGGGTCCCACGTGCATCCGACGAATCTGGACACATCTGTGTCCAGATCTATGTACACAAGTCTGTGTACACAGACTTTCTCATAATATAAATACAATAAAATTAGGATTTTTACCAAATGTTTCTAGAGCTTCCAACTAAGTCGTACTAAGGGTTGAGCTCGAAGAACAAAAAACAAAAGTATGCTTTGGAACAATCACAAAAGCAAGATGTATATTTCCCAAATATATTTAAGGACGGATCGCATACCAACCATTAATCTTCGACACGATAAACATAATAAAATTATTTTTTTATAGCCGAGGTATTCATCTGCCTTTGAGATTACCTCAATCTATTACCGACTAGTTCTTGAGAAACCAATCTCACCGTCCACTTGCGAGTGGCTCATTTAAAGTCAAGACTTTGCCCTATATAGATTGGTCCCATAAGGGTTGATAGCACCTGAAAAATTTCGAACCTAAAATATATGATGGAACATACCTTTAAGCCCCGAGTCTTAACCACCAGGTCAATTCCTTGAGATTAAACATAATAAAATTATATTGAAGTCTTAATTGTAAGACTTTGGTATGATGTCCTTCCAACATGAATTCACATAAAACTTCGCGGCACCACAAACATAGTATATAGGATAAATACGAAGACCAAACTGAGAAGTGTTGTACCCCTTGAAATAAGTGCATGTACATCACATCTT
The DNA here is from genome assembly GCA_019985065.2 of Arctostaphylos glauca. Lineage (NCBI taxonomy): Eukaryota > Viridiplantae > Streptophyta > Magnoliopsida > Ericales > Ericaceae > Arctostaphylos > Arctostaphylos glauca. The sequence continues at coordinate 4,595,194 of JAHSPW020000015.1, forward strand.
ATATGGTAGTTGCCTTATCATGTTATTTGGCAAGCACAAGCGCAAGGAGGTCTTTAATTCAGTCTGTGAGTTCACCTTTTGCATTCTCATCTTAAGAGAAGGCAAACGTGCAAGAGATGATTAAATCTCTTGTTACTCATTCCGTTAAATGAATCTGAGCAGTAGTTCAAATCCAAAGTATTAGGGAATGAACTGGACGCATGATACTCTTTATCTTGTGAGTTCTCCTCCCTCCTTATTGTCCAATCATCTTAATGTGGAGAAAAATTAATTCAAAACATGTACGAAAATTTTAGAAAATAATTACAGATCGAATCGATATGAAAAGAATTACATAAACTGTAAAACAAAATATAAATCAATATGATACCAAAGCGAGTCTTGTGTATTCGCAGTCCCCTTAAAACTTGTTGCGACAAATACGATAAACAAAGAAGAAATAATCAACAAGAAAATGGAAAGACACAAAGATTTACGTGGTTCCGAATAAGCAATAGCTTAAACGTACGTCCACGGGAGGAGAGAGATTTCTTTCACTATGATCAAGAGAGATTACAAGGGCCGGCTATGTTTGGAAAATAAATTTCCCAAACTTTTCTAGGATTCTCTCGGGTACACCTTATTACCGGTAATAGGTGCCCTATTACTGGTAGTAAAACAAGCTGTCTAAAAAATCAGTAGCTTTTACTACCGGTAGTACCAACACTACTACCAGTAGTACTGGTCACTGCCCAAAAACTGAACTTCCTATTACCGGTAGTTCGAACACCACGACAGGTAATACCAGCTACCACCCAAATACTTTCCTTCTCCAAATTCAAGGCACTTTCCAACAAAACTGATTCGCCACCTCACCCTGGGTGTTGGAAGATCACAGTCAGCGTCGGTCTCCCAAGATAAAACGACTCAATCAAACGTAGGAACATCAACCTTCGTCCATCTGTTGAACTTCACTACACTTGTCTCTTTCTCCCTCAAATAAATTCGAAATATGAAGGAAAATTGTAGCTGAAATATAACTGGAATTTTCAATGCTTGAAACCTTGAAACAATACTTCAATTTATAGAACTAAAGAGACCTTTGAACTGTCGAACCTCTAAGACCTTTGAGTCCATGCATGAATGGAGGAATCAATGGAGAGACCTTTAAGTGGTGGACATAATATGCATGAGTGAGGGATTTTTCGGTTGCCGTGAGATTCTTTTGTTAGAATTTTATACTAAAAGTCATGAATTTATGTAATAGATTAATATTTATTTGAATTATTTAAACAATTATTCTTTTTCTTGATAAGAATCATTATGGACAATGTGCATTATATCTTATCATATTGTGCATGAGTGTCTCTTATTCTACATAGTAAATAATCTGATATGTAGAGTTTGTGTGAAATCCCGATCCTTTTAATCAATTAAATTATTTTAAAATTTTAAAATTTTAAGTTTATAGTTGTTAATTAGGAGTTTAAAAAAAATGAAATGATTCTTTTGTCTAAATTTGAATTTTTACAAAAATATCTGTAGGTGATGACGTTGTTAATTTAATTGACGAGGGAGGTGAGAACTAAGGCCAAACACTCGAGATTATCGAATTCACATCATTTTTCTAGTCACACTGATATATATATATACATACACGTCAGTATTTACGAAGTTCGTTTGCGATCAGAATTGAACAGTTTTGTAACGAGCAATCGAGACAAGACCGGAAGTCCCACCTATATTTTTTCACACGACTAGAAATAGTTAGAATGCATTTCTTTTTTTCCCTAAAGATTACTTATTTCATACTCCATCATCATGATTTATATTGTAGGTCGTTTACTGATGCAAATGCATGCAAATTAGACTAACCTATGATGATGCATGCAATTGTGAGGCTAGGAAGTAACCCTCATTTTTCCCCCTCATTCTTCTTACACGGCAGACACACACACACTTTTCATATGCACACAAGATTTAGTTACAAATATACATACCACATACACTTGCACACTTACACTAGGCATGCTAACATTGGCCAATATTAATCAGAGAAAGCCTACTACTGATCTGTAAGTCCATTGGAAATGCCTAAGAATATAAGTTATAAACATATAACAAATATTCTTTCTGTTAAAGTTTTATATTAAAAGCAAGATTTTATGTAATAGATTAATATTTGTTTGAATTCTTTAAACAATTATTCATTTTCTTGATAAGAATCTTGATGGGCAATATTTGTATTATATCTTATCATATTGTATATGAGTCTCTTATTCCACGTAGTAGATAATCTGGTGTATAGAGTTTGACTTACACACAGAGAATCAGATTATCGATTCTTGTAAAATATAAATTTTTGGTTCATAGTCGTAAATGGAATTGGACACACCACTAGTAGGACTATAACACAGTGTTTTAGTAGATTTGTTTTGACTACGAAAAATAGTATAGTTTTAACTCACTGTGTTAGTACACTTTGTGTGTATTGAACATGACCATTTGAGATAATTGTATTTATACTAATAATATAATACAATTACACCTCATGGTTATTATGTATGCTTGTACTTTTAATCCAAAAATAATTAATCAATATGTAAATTTAATGTTGTTAACTTTGATTCATTATAGAGTGAGGTCTTGTGTGCTAATAGTCTCGATGAGTTCGGTTACAATATTAAGTTTATGACAACTATTAATTATTAATGGAATTCACGTCCCTTTATAGGGTTTGATGATATTCCCTTGATGAAACTTATAAGTTTCGATTATGTCAAATCCTGCAGATGGATATTAGTATCCAACATAATGAATAAGGAAGTGAAAAGTCTCAAGAAATTTTATGGATGTTATTATATAAATTGTCAGTAATTTATTTTAATCAACGAATATCTGTAATTTTAACGTGGGGAGATAAATAATCATTTACTAACATTGAGTTCGAAATATAATTTTTAGATATGGGAGGGGAATGCAATTATAATTCTGTAGTGGTATAAATTATATTTATATAATTCGAAATTAATTCGAGTTAGACTAGAAATCCCGAATTATATAGGAAGCCCAGCTCATATTTCTCCTAGGAGTCTCTATCGTTGCCTATATATACACCATTATGTCTTCTAGGTCAAACATAATTTGATATTCAAAAGATTGAGAGAGGTTCTATGAAGGCAAAGAGATTTAAGTTCACCCTCAGTACGTGATCAAAGTACAATACAATTACGGTAGAAAATCTCGAGTTCAGTCGAGCAAGATTATTCTAGCTATGTTCGAAGTTCGATCAGAATCAAACAGCGAAGATAATCGAGATCAAATCAGACAAATCTCGAAGATATGAATCCTAATTTCGCTTAATAAGATTTCATAAATTTTTGTTATATAAACTGTACATGTTCATCACTGGACCTCGAAAATCGATCTCTAACAATTTCTTCTACTACACGCTAGGGAGATCCACACATAAAATAATAACACAGCAATAAATGAGCAATGACAGACAGTTTGCTCGATTAATTTGAGAAATAACTTCTTATTTTTATGAATTTTATTATTCTTAAACCAGAAAGGATGCACGATTTGAACGCAGTTATGTTCTGGCAAGGATGGAGTCAAATATTTTAGAGATTAAAACACAAATTAGTTTCTAATAACTCCATCGTCTTTCATCTACAAAAAGAATAAAAAGAACATAATTATTACAAAAAAAGTGTAAAAATAAATTTTCTTTTCTATTTGATATTGATATTGTAGAAAATAGTTTTTGGCAGACAATACACGCCCGTGACATTCTTTAAAGATCAATGAATTTTCTCTCTCTAATCATGTATAATTGAATTGTCATATTTTCTTAACAATTTATTTACAAATCTTAATATACTTTATTATCGTAACACCAAGAGTCACCCCAATCAATCCCAAACCCAAGTATTCAATTGTAAAATTTGATGAAAAAATGAAATTAAAAGAGTCTAAGAGACAAAAGAAGCCATAGACTCTAGGGACACTTCAGACATTTATACCACAAAACGGTTGATGTAATAATTAAAAGGAGTAAAATGATTACGATACATACTAAGAGACAAAAGAAGCCATAGACTCTAGAGATGTTAGATTAAAAGAGTAAATTTTTATTAGTACCACCTCTACAAAACTCAATGAAAAAACAAATTCAAACAATTGACCCTATTTGATTGAGACTAAAGGCTAACCCTATTTGATTGAGACTAAAGGCTCGATTTAACTAAAAATCAAGGTATTCAGACAGTTTTAAAATTACCCCAACCTAATGCTAACTAATCATTGATGCACCAATCTTTACAAATTAATAACACCCGAGGCCCCGTTTAATAAACGTGTTAAGTATTGTGAGATTCATAGAGTTGTGAAATTAGAATATGATTGATAATATCAAAGGATTACTAGTACGACGTATGAAATCCAAAATCATGTTTGTTTAGGACTTAGGATTAGACTAATTGTCCATAGCAAGTGTTTATTTATAAGAGGGAGAATGGGATTAAAAATTGTGATTTTCAATTTTCCCCTTCCATTTTTATTCCATTTTTTGATTGAGCACTTCCAAATGTTGACTTTTGGCTCTATTTTTTTGCCAAGATTTATTTTCTATTTTACCTTAAAAAATTTACAAAATAACAATTTAATAAATATAAATAAGCAGGGACTGATTGGTCAATACGTCAAGAAAGTGGTTGGACTGAATTGTTAGTAACATCTCCCACAAGCCACTATGAAACCCACCTAATCACAGGATTAGTAGTCCATTGGGCCTGACAGTCCCACCCAATTTGGCAAAACACTCACTCACTGAGTGGGCCCTCGGGATTATGAATCCAATCGTAGGTGCTAAGAGGGTTAACAAGCGGGGCCTGAGAGATTTCAAACCTGAGAATCTAAGTCATCATTAGGATTCCACCATCACCACATAATTGACCAACACCACATCCGACCCAACTCAGCATCTCTGCCCAAAAAAGGAAGTTCACACACCTGAGTCCCCCTACAGGGGGTCTGGGAAATGGTTGCAACAAAATTGAACCCACAACCTCAATGTTAGCATGCCGGTTATTACCAAGCACATCAGCCTTGGTTCGAAATAGAAAAACAAGATTACAATACATATACTTGCATACATACATAGATGGCATATGTATTGTATGTATAACCATGAAACTAACTTCTATGAAAGAAACGAAGGATCTTAAAATCATGCCATAACCAGCATTCCTAAAAGACTACAACTATCAACCTCCTAAAAATCTACTCATGTCAATGAAAAATAAGCTTTGATTAGTGCAATGGAAGGTCATGCATCGCTCAAGAGAGAAAAACTGAAAACAAACAAAACTTCGGTACATATCCGCAGAGAAATAAAAAGCCCGATTTCAGTGAAATAAATTCATTGAACATATAAGTTAAGGTTACACGCCACAACGGACATGTTATAACCTGGATATGTTCTAGCCCAGACAGCTGCTGTTGCTGCTGCTGCTTCTTCTGCTGCTGCTGCCTTCTTCACTTGAAACAACTTAAGAAGAGGATGTTACTTCTTTATTTTTTTGCAACTCGTACTTACTCTTAATAGCTTCCCAAAATGCAGGTATTGCGACATTATCAGGCACTTCCTTGAATGATGGAAGGTAGTTTACATCCACAATGACATGGTCACCAGTGTTTTCCTGAATCTGAACATCCCACATATATTGGTTTTCGAAAGACAAAAAGGAAAGACCAGTAAGCAAGGAGAACGAAAGAATGCATTGTGAGAAGGATTTGCTGAATCAGTAAGCTTTCCAAAGTATATTTCTACACTCATGCACCAGCACATGCTATCTGTGTCGAAATTTGAGCAATCTACGACGCATGGGAAAATAAATCAGATCTAATCAAATGCCTCTGGAAAATAACGACAATGCTGTGAAACATGATTAAAAAATGTGCAAAATCTGTTGCTTTTCACGAAAACCAACGGGAAGTATTTGTCCCTTCTCGCGTTTTCTGCTTGATCATGATAATGCAAGACAAAATTGGGTTCATAGAGGAAGAGGTGTCTTTTGACATAATACGGAAACATGTAGAAAAGGGGAAGTATTATTTTTGAATCGTCATGTACATGGTTTCTAGAAGCTGCATAGGCAGTCATTTTTTGCTGGTGGATAAAAAGGGTCCAGTTGCGTATCATAAAGCAACCAATTGTCACTTTTACATGAAAACTTTTGGTCTGTTACCACATTGTGTCCTATAGTACTTGATTGTCCCTTTTGCATGAAAACTTTCAGTTGTTCTCTTGCTTCTTTTTCATTTTCTTATCTCTAGGATGGAATCCCTTGCAAAAATTACACGCCCTTTATAACATGACATAATGCTAGTTAATATTCACATATAATTAACAGAAAAGGTAAGTCACCCGATCTCATGATTTTGTTTTGCTAAACTGCAAGTTGCTATAAATAGCATGTTCAAATAAAATAAACTGGCTACTCACAACAACATCGAAACCAAAGATGGTAAGGTCAAGCATTCTCCGAAGCCAGCATGCAGCATCAGTCACCAGCCCAATATCAATCTCGTGATTGGCCTTCTGGCAGTTCCCATCTTCACGATGCTGGTTTTCTTTAGAAGTAGGTAAAGATTTCAAGCTGTGGAGAAACCACCAGGTTATGGGTACTCCATACATGCTCCAGAAATAGAATAAATTGGGCACACCCAATGAATAGGTAAGAGAAGCAAGTTTAAGGAAAAAGCATATGGAACCTGTCAAAGAGTAAAGGCTCGAGTCCATTTTTCTCGGACAATTTTATCAAGGTATCTGCATTAGGCGTAGATTTCTTAACGGCATAAAAGACTTTCTCACCCAAGACATAGAATTTGAATATAAAAGAGGAGTGATCCACGTATTCCTGCATTTCAAAATTATTTTCATCATCCACTTCAACAAAAAGACGCATGCTACTCAGCCCTAACAAAAGTACCTTCATTCCAAGGATAAATAGCATATGCAGAGATACGTCTTTGACAACTATACTAGGGCAAAGATACGTTTCGGTATCCAGAAGCCATGCATAGTGGTATAAAAATTTCAGAGAAGCAATGTCAAATGATTATAGGAAAAGACACCAATGTGTCCATTTACAGTCAAAATTGGGACCAGATAACAACTATTAAAGTAAAACCCCATTTTACATATTTGCTTAGCAGAAAAATAAGGATACGTCCGAGAAGGAAGTTTACAGGAGGTTAATCTTTAACAGATACAGAATATTTGGAGAAAGAAAACATCCAAAGTCTATGAACAGGAATTGAATCTGCTAAAATTAAAATAAAATTAAAAAAACACTAGATCTCAAATAAGTACACGTTCTTAATATCTACCATGACACATTAAGCTTTTGATATCTCTAAACTAAGATTGATTGTCAAATAAAACAAAGACGGCACAAATTGGGGTCGGCATAAAAATTGATGGGCTTAACTCTTGCTCTCAGGGGACGCAAGAGATGCTTTTATGCTCAATAAGGTTAATCTTTCATCAGCAACGTAGACCTTATGTGCAACTGATACTTGGATGTGTATGAAACAAATTCAATGCCTGCATGAGGATACAGCCGCATCAACAGACACCAATCCATTACTGTGACCAATAAAGTTGGGCTTACTACATGTTCGGTGTAAGAACTAGTGATACAATCAAAATTATACGAGTCAAAAACTACAATGAAGTAATTTTAAAGTCACTTTTGACGAAACAAAAGTTCTTTTCCAAAGTCATTTTGGGAATAGTGATCCACCCACCATCCACCAGAAGAAAACTGGTCACAATATAATGAACCATCATCATCACCAAGGATGAGTTTCTTACTCACCTGCACAACAGCTGGAAGGGGTACACTCAAACCATTGTAATCTTCATCTCTGAAGACAATTGCCTGTCAATTGTACATAGAATTTCAAAAACAAATAAAAAAATGTCATTCGAAATAGAGATGCACACAACTTACACAAGTTGCATATGTTGGTCCAGGAACAATGATCCAGGATTAAATTTAGGGAATGCATAGTGAAAGGAGCTAGACAAGCCCCAATGTCATGTGATCGACCTAGTTGGTAGGTCTGGTGCTTGCTGCGTAAGCAGGAGCAATAAAGGAACTCATTTGTATTGATCAGAAGTGAAGTTGCTAGCATGAAAAAAGAAGTGTAGTTTCTTTGGAAAGTTAACAAGCGCATCAAGAATCAATGGTTTGCAGTAGTAATCACTAATTGCAGACTCAAGCAAAGAAAAAAAAGACAATTGATCTCCAACTGAGAGGCCTTCAAGTTGTGACAAGATGTTAATCGCTGGTGTCTGGCATCTCATTAAAAAAGGCCAAGTAAAAATAGAGGATCCACTGGCAACTTCAACTTGAAATAAGGAAAAAAACCTTTTCCCCTGAAAAAGTAAGGGGTTTTAGTTTCGTACATCTATTTAATACTTGACTTTTTTTTTGAAACCTAATATGGTTTCCGATCTACTAAACTCGGGGCTTGAATGGGAAAAGATAACCCATAAAAATACACTCTTTCCAAGAAGAATGTCATAATGACGATGATGAGTGACAGTAAGAAGAAAGAAACAATGGACTACTGAAAGAAATCATGAAGTTAGTGTAGAGCTTTTAATAAAAGGTTAGACAAGAATTGGTATAAAGTCCTCCAACGTAGCAGTCAGTGATCTTCATCAGAGATGTCCAATTTTAGCATATCCCCAACTATAACACCTCAATTAATAAGTTGTGACGGTGTCTTGGTTCACCTAATGCCCTCCACCTCTAATACGTTTTGCCATAGAGAAAATAAAATTTACACAAATATATTGAGAGTGCAGCTCTATATGTCTAACGTCCTAACAAAAAGAAAAAAGATACCCAGTGCACGAAGAGGCTGTTTCCAAGACTAGAACCCATAAGCCAGAACTGTAAGTGCGAGAAACTGACACTTAATCAGACAATGTTTCCACTTTTACCAGAAGCAGAACATACTAAAAAAATATTCTTAACTACAGGTTACTGATTACAAACCCATTTGAAAAATAACTCCAATAAAAATAAAATTTCAAGTGTTACTTGCTCTTCTCCAATGGGGATTATCTATGCCAGAACTCCAATGTGGTATATATTCCTCATACATGTCTGTTTGTCTGTTGCGAAGCGGAAGGACAAATACCCAAATAATTGAAAATATCAAGAACTCTGAAGTTGGTAAACGCCCCACCCTCCCCCCCCCAACAAGAAAAAAAAAAGAACAAAGATGGGAAAAAGGTCCCTTAATCTCTCCGATGACACTTATGCTCTCCTTTCCTGGGTGGTAGCACGTCATAAGCCTGTTTAAGAATGTAAGTTTTTCCGCCTGTTTAAGAATGTAAGTTTTTCCTCAATACCTGTACTCTATTACTAATAATCAGATATAAATGGTAATCTAGATCTTTGCGGGAGACAACGTGGGGCTCCCCATAACCACATATATATGAATCTTAATCAAATGTTAATTTACTCTTACAGGCAAGAAAAATGTACCAAGGTAGGCACATTGGCTAAATTATCATTGGTTTACTGCCTAGTTGCCTATTATACAGATCTTGGAAACAGCCTTGGCATCCAGATGAGGCCTATAAAAACATCCTTACCACGAGGAAAGATTACCAAAAGCTAAGTCACTATTACCAGGGATTTATACATGCATGTTCAAAGCACATCAAACGTGGAACAATATTAGTCTGCTAAGTCCCTATGCGATTTTGTTAATCCAAACACAAAAAATCCCACCGCTCAAAATATTAAGGGAAGCCTGATTAAGGAATCAAGTATGCAAAAGTTGTGATGAAAAAACTCACAATAAATGTCGTTCATCATCTCAACCAGATTTTGGAGCGAAAAGGTCAAAAAGTGATATCACTGCTGAAGCAAATAAAATATTTTTGCCATTTCAGATAGCCAACTGGTTCAACCAACACTGCTTTAAAGGCTCGTATCTTCTAATACTAGAACTGAAAACTCATATAAATTATAGAGAACATAAGTGATTACCATACTGTGGGCATCAGCTACACCACAAGCAACTTGAGGTTTCACGATACAAGGTGGAGTTAGTTTAGCTTCTACTAGCCTCTGTACCAGATTTGGTTCATCGAAGTTGTTCACCTGCACAGCAAAGCTGCCTATTTAAGTAGGTTTGAATCGTTTGATAATGAAGCTACTAGATTGCATGCGCAAATCAAACTATCTATGCAGGCTAAAATACAAGACTAAATTTTATTGGCAAGAAAGAGACCCAAGGACCATATATAATTAACCCCCATAACTAGCTTTAGTAGAAGACCGGTTCCATCAAGATGATCTGGATAAAGCACTAAGAAAACAAAATTAAGTAATGTTCCAAGAATGAACTTGCTATTGAGTTGACACTACCCTTAGGTCTGCACTTCTAGGCGAAAAAAGGACAGGACAAAAAACACAATCAAACACCCTACCACCAGATGTAAAACAAGGACATAACCAAAAGATAATCAAGTTTGTACAATTAGAGATATACAATAAGGCATAAATATCTTGAATTTCTTGAATAGAAGATTTTGTAACATATCCGTGAGACCAAAACCCCACCGAAGTATTTCCCCATCTACTCAGTGATGCCTACAGAGGAACTACTTGAACTTATCTTTTCACCTTTTCCCCAGATATACAAATAAGGTTTGCTCCATCACTTATCAAGAGATGACAATTTCAACCACCTCCAGTTTGTTGCTCCAAGCTCAAGTCATATTGGAGTTTTTTGCTGTGTCTAAACCCCGAAAAAGAGAAAGGAAGTCAATTCACTTGCTTCCCTTCCTTCACCTAGTCCACATATGAATATTCCAGAATGCTCAACTCTAAATAGGGTGTTGCATGGAAAATTGTGAAAGCAACAAACCATAAACCGTAATAATCTTCCATGTTTTCTACCAGATGGTATCAGGGCACAACCTTAAGAGAAGGGTTTTAGCACTCTTTATTCAACTTAACACCCCTGTTTGAATACTAGTAAAAGTATTCATACAGAGAAAGCTATTGAACTGCTAACCAAAATCATTTACCATAATATAACAACAAGCGTAAATTGTCTGTGTTGCTTTTATCAACTTCCAGAACTGCATATGAGCATAAAATTTGAGCCACCCTGGCAAAGTAAAACCTTGAGAAAGTGAGGGGGCCTGATTTTACAGCGACCTTCCACATTGAGATTTTCCAAACCAAGAAGAATCTGTTGGATTTTTAATCGATCCAATACGGGATAAATGTTGTTAAGTGGGTCGACCATACAGATATCTGGCTGGTGCTCAATGTACCTGAACAAGAAGCAAAACATAGAAAAAAAGAACTTCGTGAAACAAAGGTTAAAATTATTTAATCAATTCTCAAAAGCCAACTATCTTTTCACTTTTCAGTTCAAAAACAATAAGAGAATATTGCTCGATTATGCTCATCTTGTTGGACACTATTGGTTGGAGTCGTTGGACAAACAAAATTCTTGAAAAATAGAAAATCTCTTAAATAGCCAAAGAAATAACTTAACAATGGGTGCTACCTTATTTCCATGGCCATCAGTTCTAAAATAATTCTCAAAATGCAAGAAATTAGACCATATGTTGGCTGTGATAGCATTGCAAAGAACAAGATGCTAATCTTCCAGTCCAACAATACCAATCAAGTACAATTCTAGAAACTTTAAAAATTACCTTTCCAATTCCTGCATGCCCCTTGTGAAAGTTATTTGGTCAAAGAATTCTGAAGATGTGCTCATTCCCACTGAAACAAGCTCATCAGTTGCTTTATGTAGAACTATATCAATCTCTTGTAACTGAGATGATATAGGAAGCTCAAATGTAATGGGCGTAAATATCAACCCATTTGGAGTAGGATAAGTGGGGAATGCACCTCTCTGCCACAATCAAAATAAAAACACGTGTAATTTTTGCTATAATAAAAGTGTCAGGTACAACAAATGAAACACTTCGACCATAATCACTAAATGATATCTATCGTGTTGTGGGCTAGTTGCCATAGAAGGCCATGTCAATATGTAGTTCTCCACAAACTTATCATATTTCTAGCTCAATGAAGTACAACTGGATCAACCAACTACTTTTCAAAGTACAAAAAAAATGTGGCAGTTAGAGCCTATATAGTAGGTCATGCAGGATATATATAGAGTTACCTTCTATCGAGGATCCCTCATTTTACTAAAATGAGCGACGTCCCATTTCCTGGTTATATTTTGAGGACCTCACATTTCCTAGTTACGTGTTTTTAAGGGTACCCACGAGAAATAGACTCAAAAAAATATAGGGAGGGAATTGATCCAGGCAGTATTCCATAAATGGTGATAGGAACTGTTTTACAAAAAATTGATTGGATTAAGTTTTTTCCGGTAATATTTTAGGCTGATTTCTCGCAAGTATCCTTAAAAACATGTTTTAAACATATTGAATGGTTCGGATTATCAATATTTGATCAGCAAATAGAAGGTCCTCATTTTAGCAAAATGACGACCTCCCATTTTCTGATCAAATATTGATGATTTTAAACACATTGAACGGTTCGGATCATCAATCTTTGATCAGAAAATAGGAGGTCGTCATTTTAGCAAAATGAGCACCTCCCATTTTCTGATCAAATATTGATGATCCGAACCATTTAATATATTTTAAAATATGGTCAATATTTATGAAAAACTACTTGGATCAAACCCTTCCCAATATTTTTTTGAGCAATTTCTCGCAAGTACCCTTAGAAACATGTTTTAAATGCATTGAGTGGTTTAGAACATCAAAATTTGATCAAAAAATGAGAGGGCCGCATTTTAGCAAAATAAGGGATTCCTTATTAGAAGCTTATTATATATACACATAGAAAATGTTTGCATGTTCTCGTTCTACATGAAGTGCTTACCTTTGCAAAATCTTCTACGCGAGATGGCTTCATAATATACCCAACTCTCACGCTGTCGTTACCTGCTGCCTGTTTTGCAGTTTGATATAGTAGAAAAAATGAAAGAACAAGAAAGAGAAAAAGAAAAATATTAAAAAGTGCAACAGACTCCAAATTTATTCCTGAAAACAACTAAATTATCGAAAGTTGAAATAGAACAGTTAATAGAACAGTTTTCCAAAACAAATCTGGGTAATAGGAAGGTTGTGATATCATAGAGACCCTAAACTGTCCAGAAAATAAACAAAACCTATTGCATAAAATAACTGAAAAAGTTATCAACGCATCAAATTGTCAGTAAAAATTTGCTGCCTGCGGCCAATTCACACTTCTGCAATGGACAACACAACTAGCTGAATGATATCTAAAATGTAGGAATCTTCACATTCAAGATGCTTAGCAAGGTGACGCAATGGAAGACTGAAATGCCATGACCTCCATATGTGGGGATATTCAAGAATCAGGAGTATGCAATTGCAGCATTGTAGGCATGGGGCCACTAGAGGTAACTCAATACTTTTGCTCTTTCAGGATAGAGATCTACAAAATGAAAGTTAAGTGATGACTAACTTAAATGGCATACTCTAGTCTTCACAAGCACTGACCAGGTTTCCTTGTCCATCCACATGAAGTAGAGTGGTGCAGACCAAATTACACAATGGGTTTCTAGAGAGAGAAACTCCCAAAATGGAAAATAAAGATATTCTTTCTTAATATATTCATAAAGGTTCCCACAAAACATTAACACATACCTATTTATAGTCTACTACTAAAAGACATTAGAAGACAAAATTACCCCTAAATACATACTACATCATAGAGTGTGAGACATAGTAGACCACCATACTTTAGTCTTCACATGCCAGTATTCTTGCTGATTAAATATATTGAGTGAGGTAAACAGACACCAATATACATTCTTATGTACATGTGGAAATACCTCTGTTGAGATTCCACCTATTAAGATCCTGACTTGACTGGGTGGACTGGTAGGTTTGCAGAACACAAGTCTTTTTTCTTTGCACAAAATATGCTTCCACTCTATTTTTTATGTTTTAATCTGCAGGATCTGTTAAGCAAGGACCAGCTAATGCTGCACTTTATACCCTTTCATGCTTAAAATGCTACGTGTATACTTTGCTCCAGCTGTATTGTTTATTCTGCAGATTTTAAATGTATATTACCTCCAATACACAATTTTGTTAGGGGAAAACGTGACTCGACCTTTTTGACTCGCACTTGAAGTTTCATTTATTGCAAAAGGAAACGTTTTCTTTTTCTCTGTCAGTGGAAGTGGTGGTACAAGTGAGAATTCAAGCATGCTATACATTGAAAAACTAGAAGAGTTGCCTACTTGCCTTTGATCGCCACCTGAATAGAAAGGCTGCTAAATGTGGATTGTGATTCCAGATTCCATACTTTGATACTGCTTCATTTGTTCCCTTGGAAGGTCCTGTTCTAAGTTCTACATATAAGAAGTGGACCAGGTTTGCTGTGACCTGATCTATCTTGCTTGGGTATTTCAAATGAGCTGTACTTAAGTGGGATCTTGTCTACCACATGTTTGGTATACCCACTTTATGGACAGCTCGCGCATACAGGTGGTCCATGGCTGTTGTCAGCTCATGTAGTAAGGTGTTGTATCATGTCCAGCAACAAGCGCAACCGAACTATAGACCCTTCTACGTGTCCTCGCGCTCCTGACCCTGGCCCTAACTCTAGAGCCTTATGTAACTAGTCTAATTGATGTTTTAAGCCATTAAAAGTAATAAAGAGTTTTTTTATGGCTGATAAAAAAGGCAAATACTCATGGGAAGAAAGAGTGCAATTCTATATGCAGTCTAATTAGATTAAATGATTAATCAATGATATCCATCTGACTACATAGTGATTTGAAAGCTCAGAACAAGTGAGGGAGGAAAACTATACTCGAACTGCCACGGCCTTAGTCCAGGCAGACTGACACAGCTTCACTGGTATAAATGACAGGGTGCTTAGTGATAGGATAAACATTCTGGTGCGATGATCTAAGCAAGTTAGGTGCATAGAAGGAACCGACCATATCAATAAGAAATTAAGACAAGTGTTCACTTGTATCCCATAAGAGAAGTTGCACACGTCATGCAGAGTCGTACCATGAATGCACTTGATCAACATGTCTTTTCTAAATGGAACTAGAAACTAGTTGTACACGTCTAATGTGGGAGATTGTGAACTTGCAAGTTGGGTTCAGCACCTTCACTAATCATTTCAGTGAATCATTTCTGAACATTAGATTTTGAATTAGCTTATCCTAAATTGAAGGATTTCAATTAAAAGGATAGTCGTAATTACCCTTATATTTTTAGCTATTATAACTTTCAGCCAAGGTAAAAGGAAATGTGAAATTCACAAGTTTCAGCTCAAATGTTTGATTGGTCCAATACATGTCTGCAGCAAAGATCATTATGATTTCTTACCCACACACGTGTACATCAAAGCCATTTGATTACTAAGCCCCACTATTATTCAATTTACATATGAAATTATGCATGACTGAAAGGACAAAACCTTCAACCAGTATAGGGTGTATTCTACCATGAACTCAGGAGTCTACTTTAACTGACATGACCAAACGAAGTTAAGGACTGATTCAATAGCCTTATGACCGGGTGGAGGGGACTTTTTTGGGCCTTAATAATAAAAATGCACAGGTTTCTAAATGTAAGGATTATGCAGAATCCTAAAACAGAATCTAGAGGATGCGGATCAGAAAATAAAAATTGGAAGTACAAAATCACAAATATGCGAGAAGATTTATATTGTACACCCAATGTGGTTACACCCACGGTAGGTGCATTTGTTTTAATATGATAACTGTGATGGAGAAAGAGACAAAGATACATTGGAGTTTCCCTATTGTAACGACATAAATATGCAGGGTTACAAGTGAAAAGTCCAAAACTACAGTTAGGATTTGACACACGCATGCTTGGTGTACAATACTGGTACCATTCTCCCCGTAACTTGGTGAATTTCCAACTCAAACGTAACGTAACTCAGAACATAGTATCTGATCAGCACTCTATCCATATACTCTGATATGAATGCATACTATCTATTTGAAGGAACGGTTACAACTTTACTGAATTAGCTACTCGAGCAGGTCAATACAAGTGCAAATAAACCAGTTTCAAATAATCAATTGGAAGCGCAAGCTCAATCAATAGTATAAAAGGATATATAAGGCTTGCCTGATTGAGAATCTTCAGAGGAGTTTCTTCGGACAGACCGTTTCTCAGCGAAGGGACATGATCCGGCTCAACAACGGGAGCCGGTTGTTGAGCTTGGACAGAAACAGAAACCTCCTGCCGATCAACAAACCCATTTCCACCGTGGTACTGCGGAAGATGATGATGATGATAATGAACCGGAACATGATGAGGACGGGGAGGATGATGTGGCACAGCAACGTGACCGCCATTGTGAATCGGTACATGTAAAGTAGGATTCGGGCCGGGGTAAACACTGATCAATCCGTGAGGTGAACATTGCTGCATAGACTGTGAGGACGATGAGCTGCGGGGGACGAACTCGGGTGCCTCGGCATTGAGTCGACTGGAAGACGAATTTCTAGTGAGAGATGGATCTGATGACGAGAGAAACGGTGATGATGTAGTTGTTGTGGATGAAGATGAAGGAGATTGAAGGTGGTGATCGGCGATTGTGCCATCGGTGAGAGAGAGGGAAGAATCTAGGGTTTTAGAGAGCGAATTGGATGAGTCTTGGGCCATCCTTTATTAGTTTGTTTAGATTATTTCTTCTTTGATTATAGGGTTTTCTTCGTTTCCGAACAAGGGATCTGGGGTCTTGGTGGGGATGGAAATGGAGTCCTCTTTCGAAGTGAGTAGAGTGGGGTGGAGACCAAATGGAAAGGATTTCTCTGTTTCGTGCTGTACCCGGTTTCCATATTTAGGGAGTGTTTGGTCACTTCATTTTTTTCATTTTTTTCTACAGTTTTGTATTTTAAATGTGTGAGAGCTGGATATGAAAAAAGAATTTTGCTACCAACGATGAATTCCATCATGAATTTCATTCTAAAAATAAAGGACCCACCCACTTCACTTCCCTTCCCAGCTTTTACCAAAAATGGGGGGGGGGGGGGGGGGGGGGGGGGGCACTGGAATCCCTGGTAGTACCTTCATTTCTAACTCCTCAATATATGTTACATATATCTATATATGTACATATATATATATACAGTTGGCTTCAGGTAAGGGCTCCCTTACCCAACTTACCTGCGGGATTCTAACAGTGGCCGTTGGATGTAATCCAACGACAGAGATTAGATCAGTGAAATTTTAAGTGATTCCGGGTCGGTCAAATGAATAGGGGTTGGGTCTGGGTAATTGAAATCATGGGTTATAGGGCTCTGGACTTCAAAATTTCAGAGCTGAAGCTCCCCGCCTCTCGCCTCTCTCTCCCTCCTCGCCTCCCTCTCTCTCTCTCCCCCTCTGTTCAGATACTGTCACCATCGAAGAATCGTCGTCCCGCTCCGCTCCCTGCGGTGACGCCGTGTGGAAAATCACGTCGAAGCTCATGTACGGGTTCGTCGTTTTTCCAGTCGTGGTCTTCGGCGTTCTGTAAATCTCACTCACTCTTGCTCTCTCTCAGGTACTCAGAAGGACCTCTCCTCTGTTTCAACCCGACGCCGTGTGGAGCTCTCCTCGTTCGTTGTCCAGCTCACTGATCCACAGCTTCAACCACTGTTAGGGTTTTGAGGTAACTCGAATTTTAGGGCTTTTGCATACATTTATGTTTAGGTTTAGGGCTTTGAGGTAAATCTGATGTATGAAAATATTTATGGAATGCCGAACGAGGATTTTCCCGTTTTCTGCAGAAACTGAATTGGAATGCATGAGAATTTGGTTTCCCTTGTTTGTTTCATTTTGTAGTTGCAGTCTTTAATTTAGTTTGAGTTGCATATAAATCCCATTTTGTAGTTGCAGTCTGGATATTTAGTTTGAGTTGCAGTCTTTAATTTAGTTTGAGACTAAACTTCGTAGCTGTAATTTGCCGAATGGTATGTTGGTGAATGTTCGTGCTAATAGGATTGAGAAAATAAGGTAGCTTCAGTACCCTTACATAAACCGCATTGACTGCCTTGTGGTTGTATAAACAGTACCAAATGTTGTTCTAACTTCTATGGTTATTTCGAACCAATTCGTTTTTGTTTTACTCTTTCATTTTTATGAGCCCTAAACAAACCACATTGACTGCCTTGTGATTATGGAAGTATGTCTCGTGGAATGGAGCGCAGTTGGTCCTCAGATTGCAGATCCGAAACTAAACCATCGTCAAGTCCAAACCAATTTTTGAACTGCGCTTGTGGGATTAGAGCTCCTATCCGAATGTCAAATACCAGTGACAACCCAGGGAGAAGATTCTTGGGTTGTGGTAACTACAAGGTTAGATGAATGATATAGGCTAACATATGTTGATTTCAATTTGTCCATGTATCGACTTTATTAATCGGTTTTTGTAGAAGGAAGGTGGATGTTCGTTCTTTGCCTGGTATGATCCGCCAACGTGCTCTCGAGGACTAGAATACGGAAACCATCTTCTGGAAAAAGTGAAAGCAGCTGAAAATGAGATTGCGGACTTGAAGCGTAGAAACGAAGAAATCTTGACCAAAGTTGGAGAAATAATTTCGAGTAGTAAGAGGTTGTCGAATAGAGCTGAAAGATTGTCGAAGAAGAACGAGGAAATGAGGGCATTGGTACGAGCGTCGCAAGCCAATGAAATAAAGCTCCAACTTATTGTAGTTTTTCTTTTTGTAATTGGCATGGGGTTATGGTTTAATGTTTTTATTATGTAATTAACAAGAGTTCAATTTCTGAGTTATTCTTGTAGTTTTTCTTATTGTAATTGACACTTGGTAGTGTATATGAACCAATGTTCCCATTCTATGCTTTAGTAGTTGGAATACATTATTTTTCCAAAGAGATCACCAGGTTGGGTAGTGCCTAACCATGCAAACTCTTCCCATTTGAGAATATTGAGGTCCTATTGATGACCATGAAGTGCTGAGAGTGGCACACGAAATTATAATGCGACCACTATGGCACCACTATGGCATAGCTAATTACATGAACCTGCAATCATAAAACAATTTGAAGTTTGGTGGTTTGTACAGAGAACTTGCATTCAGTTTAGCCCATTCATGGAGTAGTTAATTACAACCACACTCGAGTCTTGAGCTCTAATCACAATTTGTATTTCATCAAGAACACTTCATTGATGGAGAGCTGAGCATTTCTTGGAACAAACGGTAGAGTATTTGTATTGAAGTTAGACACTCGGGTAATTACTAAATAGCTGATTTCTGAACTTGAAAGTTCATGATATCTCAAGTAGAAAAAAATGATGGATTAATTAATTCCCTTTCATGCATAGAACGAAAAAATCATTAACCCTGCTATCAGTGGAAGTCGATCTTTAACATCTAAGGTAGTAGCAAAAATCAGAGTAACATTTAAAAACATCTGGATTGCCACGAAGAGCTGATTCAGAACTAACAGTTTAGATGACATTTTATTGCCATCTGAAGGTACAGAGGAAAAGGCTAACAAGTGAGTTTTTTCATCACGTTCGTTGACGACTAACAGAATTACCTGATGCGGGTTTCGGTCTATGATAGACTGCTCCTTAAACTTAAGCTTGCAAGAGTAGTTGCCACTGCCCTTGATGCGCATGGTGCCATAGTGGTCGCAGTATATTTTTCCAAGGACCATATGAACAAAATCTGGACCATACGAGCAAAGCAGAGGCAACCAAATTCACAATTGAAGGACCATATGAACAAAATCTGGACCATACGAGCAAAGCAGAGGCAACCAAATTCACAATTGAAGGACCATACGGGCAAAGCTCTACAGCTCATACAACCACTGGTTCAAAATACTGGTTCAAATTACAGAACATAAACAGAGGCAAAACACAGCATAGCATGACTGGTTCAAACCAAAGAACATACAACCACTGGTTCAAAATACAGTACTAAATTACCAACTCCCTCATAAACATAAAAATTCAGTACTAAATTAACAACTCCCTCAAAACCTAAACTAGGATGAAACACCAAAACAGAGGCAAGCACGACATCTTCGCTCAACCAACATCTGCAGGAAACATAGCCCACACCATGAGCGAAAAAATATATGAAAAATGAATGAAGGACTAAGAAATATAATTGAACCACTTACCATCCTCGTCATCGTCATTATCATCGTCTTCGCCATCATCATCATTGAACCTAACACCTTGCGAAGAACTAAGACACAAAAAGAACAATTAATGAATGACATTTAAATAAGAAATTATAAATACACAACTTTTTAAACACGTACATGTTAACAAGTTTTGGCTCTCGGAATACACAACTTTTCAAACTCCGCAGGGCTCTCGGAATCCCATATGCATTTTCTAAACTCGTCATAATGTTTTTTATAGCATAACGCACTTATTTTTTCTGAAAATTTACTCACAATATGCCAAATGCAATACCTGTGATGTGTATTTGGAAGAACATTAGCAATTGCTCTTGTCATTGCTGGATCCTGATCTGTTATGATCATTTTGGGAGCACCCGCTGGCATACATTTCAACCACTCCTTGAACAACCATTCAAAAGACTCAATTGTTTCGTCATTTAAGAATCCACACCCAAATATCGTTGTTTGTCAGTGGTGATTAACCCCTAATATAGGCGCAAATATCAAAGCATATCGATTTGAGTTATATGTTGTGTCGAAAACCACCACGTCACCAAAATGCTGGTACGACTTTCTAGAGGTCGCATCGGCCCAAAAACAATGAGTCATCCTCCCGTCGTCATCCTTTTCAAATGCAAATGTAAAACCTGAATTCTTTTGTTGTTCAATCAGGAAGTGCTCATACAACATGTTGGCGTCATGTCCTTCTAATGTTTTCCTCCTATCCCTCCCAGCATTATAAAGTCTTGTTCCAAAAATTCAATGTTTTGAAGTCCTCCGGATTGCAACTCTAATATACTCATTTGTTGGTGGGTTGGCACATTTGCAGCTGCCAGTTGTTTTGTTAATGCTTTTTTCACAACAGACACTGAACGATGAGATCGCAACAAATGCACCCTCTTTGGTGTTGTGAGAGGGTGACTATGACCTTCGATGAATTGGGAGACAACGAACTTCTACGTTGACCGGTCCCTCACAACTGCTAATTTTGCCCCACAACCCTCTCTAGTTATCCCCCGACGTCGTATGTTGGGTTTCAAATTCTTTTCGGCCCTTATTCCCTCTTTGCAACAAACATACTCTTTCCTTATGATCTCTTGGTTTTCGCTACTCCTCTTACTGGAATGCACCGGCGTACCAAATCCAGATTCTCTTCCATAAGTGTTGTAAAACTGTTGGACCTCCTCTAAATTTTCAAACTGTTGTCCGATCTTTGGTATCAGGCTGTTCTTAACTTGTGGAGTGTAAAGTAATTCAGAAGAATTTGCAGAGGATTCTATCGGTTGTACCGGTGTCATTGAGATTTCTTGTATATCTTCACAACAATCCATGATACTAAAATAAAACAATTTACAATTGGAGTAAAAAGAATTCAGAATGTAACACATACAACTCATATTATGAACACAAAACTTAAATATAGGAATGCTCTCACTACCTCTATAACTAGAAATAGTCACTAATATGTATCTCGTAGCCATTAAAAACCACTAAGCCATATATCAATGCATCTTTTTTCTTTTAACCACATGGCTATCAAGTGAAACCAAGTGAAAGCTATAGATTCCAGACTCTAAAAAAAGATGATAAGTTGGATGGTCTCATGTGAAGATATCGCATATGGGATTTATATGCAACTCAAACTAAATTAAAGACTGCAACTACAAAATGAAACAAACAAGGGAAACCAAATGCTCATGCATTCCAATTCAATTTCTGCAGAAAACGGGAAAATCACCAGGCGGCATTCCATAACTATTTTCATACATCAGATTTACCTCAAAGCCCTAAACCTAAACATAAATGTATGCAAAAGCCCTAAAATTCGAGTTACCTCAAAGCCATAACAGTGGTTGAAGCTGTGGATCAGTGAGCTGGACAACGAATGAGGAGAGCTCCACACGGCGTCGGGTTGAAACAGAGGAGATGTCCTTCTGAGTACCTGAGAGAGAGCAAGAGTGAGTGAGATTTACAGAACGCCGAAGACCACGACTGGAAAAACGACGAACCTGTACATGAGCTTCGACGTGATTTTCCACACGGCGTCACCGCAGGGAGCGGAGCGGGACGACGGTTCTTCGACGGTGACAGTATCTGAACGGAGGGAGAGAGAGAGAGAGGGAGGCGAGGAGGGAGAGAGAGGCGAGAGGCGGGGAGCTTCAGCTCTGAAATTTTGAAGTCCAGAGCCCTATAACCCATGATTTCAATTACCCGGACCCAACCCCCATTCATTTGACCGACCCAGAATCACTTAAAATTTCACTGATCTAATCTCTGCCGTTGGATTACATCCAACGGCCACTGTTAGAATCCCGCAGGTAAGTTGGGTAAGGGAGCTCTTACATGAAGCCAACTGTGTATATATATATATATATATGAAAATAGAACATCAGAATTTGTAGAATCATGGAAATAGAACATCAAGAGTTGGTGGAAAATCAAAATTCGGAGAAAAATCAAAATTTGGAGGTCTATTAGAATCTAAAGTTGGAACGATATTTGATTTTGAAAAAGAAGTTCAAGAATGTTGCACTACTTATGCCAAAGCAAAAGATTTCGGTGCGATCACAATATATAACATCTAAGAAGTGTAACATCGTAAAGTCGTATATAACTTATGGTTGTAATTGGATTGAAAATGTCAGGCCAACGGGTTCGAATCCCGTTACAAACCATCCAACACCAAGGACAGGTTGTAAGCCTATATGAATATCTCTTTGCAAGTTGATAGGAAATAGGGGTTGAATACGATTGTACTGGACCATAATCATGAAATGGATTCAGAAAAAGTAAAATATCTTTGGTGCTACCGGACTCTCCGACCACATTCGAAGAGGACAATTGAATTGAACATGGCTGCCAAAATCAAACTGAGCCAAATTGTTGCCTCGTGTGTGATTGAGCGGGGGGCCTGATAATCTAACTTGTACAGATAAGGATGCAAGAAATTACAAAGATAAAGAAAGGCGTTTACTGGTTAAAGAAGGGGATGCCAATGCAATGCATAAGTACTTTCTCCGAATGCAAAAAGATAACGGTAACTTCTTTTATACCATAGATGTTGATGAAAATGACTGATAAGTAAATGTCTTTTAGGCTGATGTGCACAGTAGAGAGTTATACAAAGAGTTTGGCGATATAGTCACCTTTGACACGACTTACCTTGTTAACAAGTTTGATATGCCTTTTGCACCATTTGTAGGGGTCAATCACTATGGACAATCGATTTTGTTTGGATGTGATTTCGTTACACGGAAGGACACGATTTCATTTATATGGTTGTTTGAGACTTGACTTTCTTGCATGTCCGATTTCTACCCTAACACCATCATCACAGACCAATGCAGGGCCATGCAAAATGTAATAAGTCAAATCTTTCCAAATACACGACATCGTTGGTGCTTGTGGCATATTATGAAAAAAATTCTTGACAAGTTCAAGAGTTATAAAGAATATAAGGCGATCAAAACTTGCTTGAAGAGTGTTGTATATGATTCCTTATATCAAAAGGAGTTTGAACAAAGTTGGGCAAATCTTATCAAATAATTTGATCTACAGGGCAATAATTGACTAGCTAGAATGTACAAAGAGAGGCATCGATGGGTAAGGGCATTTGTTAAGGATACCTTTTGGGCAGGAATATCAACAACTCAACAAAGTGAGAGCATGAACGCTTTCTTTGACGGCTATGTCCATTCCAATACCAGCTTAATTGAAGGAATTTGCAGAGCAATACGAGAATGCTTTGTGTAAGAAGGTGCGAAAAGAACAAGAGGCAGACGTGCATTCCTTCAACTTTCAAATTCAAAATGTGTTCCCTTATAGGTTTGAGAACCAATTTCAGCAAGCATACACAGTTGCGAAATACAACTAATTCCGAAAACAAGTAACCCGAACGATTGGTTGCAATTTGACTATTGAAGCAATAGTGAATGGTTTTTCAGAATTTCACATTGAGCAAGACATTCTAGTTGGAAAGAAAAAAAATGTATTTAAAACTTTTACTTTCATTGTTCATTTTAATGAGGAGTCAAGAGAAACTAATTATAGTTGTCTGTTGTTCGAGAGTAAAGGAATGGTGTGCACGCATATGATCTCGATTTGATCAAAAAAGAAGTTTGAAGTAGCACCCGATAAATATATTCTACAACGATGGATGGAAAACTTGGTGAGGAGTCACACAAAAATAAAGATGAGTTATGTTAATTGGCAATGCAAACCCTAATTTACTCGCTATGATAGTTTGTTGAAATTGTTCAATGAGGCTGCCGATATTGCCATGTATTACATGGCAAAACTGATAGGATGGCGATTAGGTTACGAGAAATAAAAGAAGAGAATGATTTATACGATGAGGATATGGAGTGTTTAACCAACATGCCTACGATTGGAGATGTACAAAATAGTTTGGAACGTTTTCAAGATAAATTAAATATCATGGGTGATCCGAGTAAAGGACCACGAAGAGGGCGACCGTCAGGGAAGAGAAAGCAATCAATGGATGAGCAAATTATTAAGAAGAATGCGCAAGTAAAAAAAAAGATCAAATGTAGTAGCGTCAATGTAAAGACTATACCAGTATACCAACCACTAGGCATACCTTTCAATGTCTTACATAAATATATTCATTGGTTTGTATGATTTAGTACTTGACTTTATTCTTTCTCAGGATGTGGAAGTCAACACTCATGCCACGAGACTTCACGAGATTGTCACACAAGTGAGTGAAAATGTTACTGTAAGTATGACTTCGTTTGTACTACATTGAGTCTTTTCAATTTGTAATTTTGTTTATGTTACTATAATTTGTACTTTGAATTGGTTATGATTTTAGCCATCTCAGGAAAGTGTAGGATGTATTGGTATGTGGAGTTACGATCTTAATGAATCTCCATTTGATTCGGGATATGATTAGAATAAGTTTAGCTCTAAGACTTACATTTTATAATCTTATACCGCTTCTATATTGTCCTCTTTCTTCTTTATTTATGCAGGTGATCTTGGTTGGATATGATTTAGCTCATGTTGCTGCTCCAAAAAAATAATTTAGCTGGTTGTAAATTGCTAGTGGATAGATTACTTAATCATCCAGTTTTTTGTTCCAGGTGATTTATGAGAAACTACATTTTGACGTTTAGTCATCTTATTCATAGTGATTGCCTTTCAATGTCTTATTCATGTGCTTGTGAAGGTTGGTTGTAAATTTGCATATGGTGTTGCTTAGATTAATGTGTACTCAAGGATTGCAAATTGAGAAGTTGCATATTTGGTCAGTAAACTTGTTTGTTTTACAAAAAATTTGACAGCATCTCTCCGATTTTCTTGCCTAACCCCGTCATGTCAGTGTCTCATCAGATAGTCAACAATAGCAATAAACATAATTCACAATACATATCCAAACATTTTCCAAGTCCAAACTTCATTTAACAAAACAAATCTTACAAGCAAGAAAAATTACAGATTTTGATATATAGATACATAAAAATACATTAACCCAGATTTTACATGTCTAAATCTATGTACAAAAAAATAAATAAAGAGAAGAAGTCTAAGAATCCAGCATTGCTTTTTAGTTTTCTTGTCTAGAAGATGTGTATCTTGCCATCCTCCTCCTCCACCTCTACATCCTTCTCCTCCTTTTATAGCTATATGCAAGACATTCTGCCCTTTCTTGTTCCTTCCCTCTAGTTGTGAATTTTTGTCAAGGAGTGCACTCATAATTGTAAAAAAAAATATCGAGCAATGCCAGTTGTGAATCTTCTCGCCGGTCGTGATCAGGAGAGAGAGGGGTTTCATATACATGTTGTAATGCTGCTTCAATCTCAGGTTGAAAATGGTAGGCCACACTTAGGCACTGGATAGCATCTATGTGGTTCAACTTTTGTGATGGTTTTTCAGCTGCCATTATTGTGTTTCTAACTTTCTGTTTCAGCTGCTTCAGTTGTTGCTCCATTTTAGCATCACCTTCCTATGTGAAAACCAACATCAATTACCATGTCACTTGTCTAGTTGTGATAGAACTCGAATTTGTAGAAACCAACATCAATTACCATCCATTTGTAGTGTTTTATTATTAGTAATACACTACACACAAAGCAATTGTTTTGTCTAGAAGCTAATGTGGATATAGACTGATACGAGCCACAATTACAAATGCAAATTATATCGTAAGCATTTCAAATCTCCATCACAAAGTTACACAGAACATTAAAAAATTAATGCCATGCTCAAAGAAACAGACATCACTTGAAGGAAAGCATGCTTGAAATTTTGTGGCCATTATCTAATTGATGAACTGGAGGATAAAACTATATGTTAATTTACTTTCATTATTGATGTGTCCACCACAAACTCAATTTGGAAAAATTCTTTTGCCCAAGTCAGTGTAAGTCAATTATCCTAGTAGTAGCAAAACAGTTTGTCAAGTCAATAAGACTGCAAAAAAAAAAAAAGGTAAACGATGAATAGGTAACAAAAGGAGCCATCAGCACATAAATGGAGGAAGTTTAAATGTGTACTATTTTCTTGCATCGAACGTAAGAGAGGAACATTGGGAAGAAAAATGTATTAACACATTCCCAATAGTTATGATATCATTTGCATCTATAATTGTGGATCATATCAGTCAATATCCCTGAAGCACATAGTTGTCAAATAGCAATAGCAATAATGCACAAAGGTAAAGGTTAACCCACAAAGCTTCAACACATTCCTCATTCTTCATAATTTCAATTGCATCAATGCACGATAATTTTGTAAAGGTTAGAGATGAAATTGGGGTCCAAAGCTAAATCCAAAATACCAATAGCCCATAAACTAAATCAGAAAGCTAAAAATCAGTTTCACACACACAAAGAGATAGAGAGAGAGAGATGGCTACCAAGGATTGAATTTTTTCCATGACTATGACTATCTTCCATCATGTAGAGTGGGATCAGGGCGGGGTTGAGTGGTGGAGTTCACGATGGGACGTGGTGGTGAACACCGGCGGTGGTGTCCCCTTCTTCTTCCTTCTTCTCTCTCTCTCTCTCTCTCTCTCTCTCTCGCGCGAACGGTAGCAGGTGAAGGAAATCAAATTGGGAAAAAATATTAGAGCTCAATTTTGGGGATGAAATTAAGGTCCAAAACGATGTCGTTTTGGACCCTTCTAATTTTTTTTAGCAACTCACAAAACGACGTCGTTTTGTGGGTTAGTCAGTGTGCCTTTCAAGCTGGGATTCATTACTAATAGCAAATTCGTATAGAAAATTGGTTAAAAGGACAAATTTAGACTGATACGGCTCATTAAAAATGAGTTAATTTATTAGTTAAGATCCATTGTTTGAAAAGTTTTAACGCTGTACATCCTTTTATAGATGAATTTGCTCTTATTTTAGTTTACCCATCGTCAGTTGTTATAAACACGAAGAGATAATTTTATCTATTAACATTATTATTTCAAAAACTAACAGATAACGTTGTTGATTAAGGTATCTGTTAAAAGCGATAGAAATATTAACTGATAAACACTAACAGATAGGTTCGTCTAATAAAATTATTATTTTTTAAAACTAACAGATAAAGTTATTTGCTAAGATATCTGTTAAAAGCGACAAATAATATTAACTGGTAAATACTAATAATAACTTTATAATAAAATTATCGTTCATAACTGAAAGATAAAGTTATTTTCTTAATGGGCAAGTCAGATAATATGCTGGTTTGATATATCTATTAGTCAAATTATAAAATATAAAATATATAATTTTATCTGACAGCATTATTACTTCGAAAACTAATAAAAACGTTATTTGTTAAGGTATATGTTAAAAGCGACATAAATATTGACTGATAAACATTAACAGATAGGTTCATCTAATAAAAATTGTTATTTCAAAATTAGCAGATAAAGTTATTTATTAAAGTATCTGTTAAAAAAATAGATGATGTTAGCTAGTGAATACAAACAAGTAACTTTATCTAATAAAATTATCATTTTTATATCTAACGAACAGAAAACGTTATTGCGTGTTTACTAGAAGGGTATTTTTAAAACTTAGCCAAAAGGACTTTTGCATGTAATTTAGTTTTAAATGAACTATTTGCTAAATAAGTAGCTCATTATGAACTGTTCGCTGAATGACCCTTTGTAAAAAATGCATTTTGAAAAACGAACAAAAAAAATATATAAAAATAATACCTGAAAAACTTTTTAAATTTTCTATATAAATTTATACTACTCTTTTACAAAATTTATTACACACATTTTATGTTCACAAGTTGCAATGATTGTCTAAAATCAATAAGTTTTAATCTAGACTTCAGAATTAAAAATAGTTCTTAAATACCCCGTAGAAATTTAAAAATATGTTGGCATGTTTAATTCAAAATCCATAAGAAAGTTAAAAAAAATGAGATAGTTAAGAAGTTGGGATTCAAATATTTTGGAGGAAAAAATTGTCTAGAAATATCAATGTTAGAGATGGAAAAAGCTCTCTTCATTAATCTCCATATCTAGGTAGACTGGACTTAGACTAGATAGAATAGTTTTACGAGTAGTTTGTGGCATAGATGTTTTATCGTATTAACGGTTGTCTACTAGTTGATGTTACTAGCATTTGTTAATCTCGCTTTATTCTTGTACTCTTGTTCTTCCACTTTGCAATGAAAAAGTCATAAAATATGGCATTGGACCATGCATTTACCTTATTAACAATCTACATTTCAGCACTTTAATTTGTTGTTGCCATTGATTTCTTCTCTATCGATTATGTCGAGGGACATAAATTTTTTATAACAAATTTTGGCACTAGAAAGAGGGCATCGTTACTAATTTAAAAGTGGTGACGAGAATACGAATAAGCAAAGAAGAAAAAACTCCCAAATCGAAAAATAAGTAAGTGTCTTATTTTTGTTATTGTTATGCAACTTAGATCTCTGTCAATTTAGACAACAAGTAATCTTCGACGGGACAATATTCTAACTTGGATAGAAATGACACAAGCAAGATGGCAAGAGTCGTCACTTGTTTCAAGGGCTAATTGCTAATATAGTAGCATGCTCATAAATTTAGATAAAATGATTCGGTATTGTGAAGAAGAAATTTATTGACGTGAAGATAAAATTCATGCCATTGAAGAAGAAATTATTTCTATTAATTGGCAAAAACATCGAGTGATTTTGGCTTTGTCATATTATTTGCGTATAAAAGAACAATGCCGATATAATAAAATTATTCGTCAACTTGATAATCAAATTGACCAATTTGGTGTTGAAATTCTCCAATGGAAGAAAATACAAAAAATTTATGAAACTAATGATTTATCGTCTTCAAAATGCATTCAAGGCATTTTTTAATGATGAAGAATTGGGTCCATCAATGGCTTTCACTAAAAAATAGCCAAGTTATGAAAATAATGTTGTAAATGGACATGTTCAAAGGTCATTCATGATTGAGATTAAACATCAACTCTTGTGTTGTTAGCAATGAAAAATCAATTGCCAAAAAATAATGATAGAGACTTGACTGGGAAGCAATTTCAATGGCCATCAATGGCGGGAAAAGAAAATCAATTTCTTCTATTAAATATGACTCCAGATGATGGTCTTAAGAACTTGACCAAGGGGCAACTTGATAAGCCAACAATGATAACACCAAGAGTTAGATCCCTTCTATTTTTTTTAAGCCAAATTTGGTTAAAGACCATGAACAAATTAAGGTTTATGACTTTGAAATTTTGGACGTTATCCAAAATAACTGAAGTCATGAATTTTTCGAGCCACACACTACAATAGATTTTATTATTCAATGTCCACATGGTCTTTGTGAGGTTCACACAATAATTTTTGACTAATTGACTAATGAAATCATGTAATCTCTATAATATTAATCCATTATGGCATTATCGGATTGCGTTTATTAAAGGCGCATTATATGATTGTCGTACTAAAGCCAATTAGAGATCTATTGATAATGTAAAAAACAAAAATGACAGTGAGAAGACATTTCTAGTTTTCTACTGCTCTTTGTAAGAAGGAAATGTGAAATATTTTTACGACTCAAAATTTCATCGTAATAGAATTTAGAAATTAAGATGTCTCTAATGAGCCAAATTATGCAACAATAATGGCTTTCGACATTAATTTCCAAACTAATAAAATTTTGTGTACCACTTAAAATGTGATGGTTTAATGTCGATTATGTTATATGTAGCAGGTTGAATTGCCGAACCTACCTGACAGGGAGTCCATGGATTGAAGGATGCACTGACCCGTGTCAGTAGCTTGGGGCTTCGGTCGACGTATTACCGAATAAATCAACCATGGACGGATCGAACAACCGTGCTAAGCCCAGGATGTCATAGGTCATGTTGGCCGATAGGATCGTCATCGTGTCAGGTAGCCGATCAATGACGGGTTCAATGTGTGGGTCGTAGGCACCCCGTGTAGCTAAATAAACACTCGGCCAAGTGGCTAGAATCTTCTGAAATTAGAAAAGATTGGAATAAGTGCGAGATTTTGGGTTGTTCTTGTTTAGTGAACTCTTTATACTACAAGATATTGATCACATTTGACAATATGAAATAAGGGAACGGATCCCAAGACACTCTATTACCAAACTAAGACACTTTGTGACTTATAAATATGGGATTGCAAAGCAAAATTAGGTACACTATCAATTACAAGCACAATCATTATTTGTTTTTGTCTCATACATTCTAACTTAAGCATCGGAGTGTCTTTCGATTGGTAACAATCGAGGTGGCACTAATTGGTTATTCCTTGTATAGGCTATAAGAACAACTCGAATCAAGGAGATGAATCAGATCAAGATTGGTGGATCTTCACAACCCCCCAATTGGCGACTCTGTTGAGAATGATAATCTTTCTTTTTTGATCAGTACGATGACAAAATCTTCATTGAGAATAGAAGTTAGGACGATTAGGCTCAACCGTAACAATTCAGTTGGGGTTCCTGCCGGCGGTGGAAATGAGGTTGTAGTTGGGGAAGGTGGGTCAGGCAATCCGTCATCACCAGAAAGGGTTCCCCCGCTGACCTTGCGAGAATACATACGAAAGTTGGAGCAAGATCTTGAGAAAAGAGACTAAGCCCTCGATAGCTTATGCATGGAGATCCTTCAACTTAGGACAAAGGTGCAGAAAAATCAGATTTCGACAATCAACCAGACTCGAGACTGTTAGAGATCGATTGGTAAGATTCAGTGATAAACGTGCGCAGATTATACAACAAAAAAATATGAAACCCTAGTAGGCAAAATTAGGGTTCATACCTTTGAAACTTTTTTGGTTTGATCTCAACAATCTTCACAGTTTGATCCTGATCAAATTTGATCACGACTGAAATAATTTTACTCAATTGACCTCGAGATCTCCTAGCATAATCCTATTACACCTTGATCACGAACTAAGTATGTGCTTAAAAACATGATCTCTTTGCCTTCTCAGAACCTTTCTCAATATTTTGAATATCAAGTTGTGTCTAACCTAGAAGGTGTAGCAATGTATATATAGGCAACAATAGGGATCTCTATGAGAATGAGCTGAGCTTCCTATATAATTTGAAATTCCTAATCGAATCCGGATTAATTTTGAATTATATAAATTACAATTCATACCACTATAGAATTATAATTGCATTCCCCTCCCATATCTCAAAAGTATATTTCGAACTCCATATTATTAAATACTTATTTATCTTCCCACATTAAGATTACAGACACTCGTTGATTAAAATAAATTACTGATAATTTATTTAATCAACATCTATAAAATTCCTTGAGACCTTTCACTTAAATTATTCATTATGTCAGATTTTAATATTAACCTGCATGATTTAACATAATTAAAACTTATAAACTTCCTCAAGAAAATATCATCAATCCCTATAAAGGCACATGAATTTTATTAATAATTAACACTTGTCATACACTTAATATTGTGACCTAACTCATCGAGACAATTAGCCCACAAGGCCTCACTCTATAATGAATCACAACAATACTAAATGTACACATCCATTAATTATCTTTGGGTTAAGAGCACAACCATTCATAATAACCATGAGGTACAAATTATATTATATTGTCAGTATAAATACAATTACTTCAAAGTCGTCCTGTTTAATACACACAAGAAGTGTTAAGATTTTATACTAAAAGTCATGACTTTATGTAATGGATTAATATTTATTTGAATTATTTAAACAATTATTTCTTTTCTTGATGAAAATCTTTATGGGCAATGTTTGCATCCTATCATATCATATTGTGTATGAGTGTCTCTTATTCTACATAATAGATAATCTGGTGTGTAGAATTTGGCTTACACACAGAGAATCAGATTATCGATTCTTGTAGAATATACATCTTTAGTTTATAGTCTTATGTGTAATTGGACACACCACCAGTAGGACTGTAACACAGTGTTTCAGTAGGTCTGTCTTGACTACGAAAAATAGTATAGTTTCAACTCACTGCATTAGTACACTTTGTGTGTATTAAACATGACCAATTTGAGGTAATTGTATTTATACTGATAATATAATACAATTCACATCTCATGGTTATTATGTATATTTGTGCTCTTAATCCAAAGATAATTAATTGATGTGTACATTTAATATTGTTGACTTTGATTCATTATAGAGTGAGACCTTGTAAGCCAATAGTTTCGATGAGTTGGGTCACAATATTAACTGTACAACAATTGTTAATTATTAATGAAATCTACGTTCCTTCATAAGGATTGATGATATCCTCTTAAGGAAGCTTATAAGTTTCGATTATGTCAAATCTTGCAGGTGGATATTAGTATCCGATATAACAAATAAGCTAAGTAGAAAGTCTCAAGAAATTTTATAAATGTTGATTAAATAAATTATCAGTAATTTATTTTAATCAACGAATATCTGTAATCTCAACGTGGGAGATAAACAAGTATTTAATAACATAAAGCTCGAAATATAGTTTTGAGATATGAGAAAGGGATGCAATTATAATTTTGTAGTAGTACGAATTGTAATTTATTCAGAATTAATTAGAGTTGGATTAAAAATCCCGAATTATATAGGAAGCCAGCCCATACTGTAACGCCCCAAAAGTTGGTAGCGTTAACTAAATCTTTTTAATTTTATTTGATTTGTCAACCGATTATTAAAAGACAACTTTTTTATTGCAATTGCAAATTAAGTAAATACCAAGTCTGAAAATAAAAAGAATAAAATACCCTTATGAGTTTACATCGTAAGTCTAGAGTAACAGTGAAATAGGTCGTTCTATGGGTACGGTAGCCAAATGATGGTCTCCCCATCGATTGTCTTCGGCTTTATCTGCTCCATTGCAACCTCCACCTGTCCTTTTACATCTAGCATGAAAGGCCAGGAGCCGAGAAGTGGCACCAATGAGTTTTGACACTCAATAGAAAAGTTTACTTGAAAACCGAACCCAAAGATAAATTCACATACAGCATGATATCTATCTATACTAATAGAAAGGGGCTATCCCTTTTGGCATGAACAAAAAATTGAAGCCGTGTCACAAAAGTGATTTCCATTATTATCCTTAACAAAATTTTAAACCAAATCACTCACTTTAACTACCACGGGCAAACAAGTAAATAAATATTTTAATAACTACCTACCCTTATCACTACACTACGATTTGACAACTACATATTTTTTACCTTAATAATCGACTTGCACACGCAGCGCGTGTGTTCTGCCTCTAGTATGACATAATAGCAGAATTCATAAAATTAAGCATACTCGACGGAATTAAATAACCAATGTGTATATGTCAAAAACCATAAAGGATAGCTGAAATATTTTAAGTTCGTTCATTTTTTTATCAGTCGGGACGACACCCAAGGAATCTAACTCATAATCAACATGGCGCGACAGCCAATGGGAATCTAACCCACCTGGGGAATCAAACCCGAAATACAAAAATAGAGTGGAATCGAACCACCAGCTATCTCGAGAATTTAACCCGGAACAAAAGTGAAGGGGAATCTAACCACCAATCACCTCGGAAATCTAACCCGGACATAATATTGGGAATCTAATCCGGCACAAGAGTGAAGGGGAATCTAACCACCAACCACCTCTGGACTCTAACCCAGAACAATCTCGGCGCGACGGCCTTCAATTTCAATTCTTTATCTTCTGATTTCATTATTATATGTCTTTAATATACTTCCAATTTCTTTTATTTTTTTCCCTCAAGTCACACTTAGTAATCTACCTACAAATGGCAGTGGGGTATTTCCACGTATCAACCCCAATAGTTCTAGGATCTGATAAGTTTGCATGTTCATGCAATTCGGCCGATATATTATGTTTTTTGTCATGCTTTCTTTAATAAACCCTCCCCACATATTCAATTAGCGCCAACAGTGATAATTAATCGCACATTTCATGATTGTCAATTAAAACTTTAGCAATGATACGGAGTCTGTTGGGTAATCATGTCTTTCCAGGTTCCAACGGAAACAAATACACATGGATAATTGGGCAATATGATGACACTAACAAGGCATGTCTACAATTTTAATTGCGCAAAATACCAGTGGAGCAACAACAAGAGTGTGAGACCCCAATCCAAAATAATAATAATAATAATAATAATAATAAATAGTAATATAAAATAATAGAAAATACTATGAATAAACTAAAATTTTGATTGAATTAAGAAACAGAGATTTTTTTAGGCCAATTAGGTAGTTTATTTAACAAATGAGGAAATACTCCAAAATTATTTTAGGGATAAATGAAGTTGGTTTAAAACATAATCAGAGACTGAAGAATAGTTCGATAAATTATTTTAAACATTAATGGTAACTGGAGATTAACCTCGATATTACTCTAGGGGACAATTGAGCGGAGAACACTTAACAGTTTTTATCCAAATTTCTGTAGATAAGAACAAAAAAGATATTTTGCATGTATATTTGGCCACCTAGCTACATGCATGGAAAGTATGTTCAGTTGATTGCCACGAAAAAGGAAAACCACCACCTCCTGCTTGTAATAAGCCTATAAATACCCCTTGATGCTTTCATATCTTTTCACAATTGAACGTCTGGTAAAAACAGTAAGAAATAAGAGAAAGGAAGTGGCAAGGAAGTGATAAGAAAGGGGCAGGAAATTTTGGGAGAATTTTTTTGGGATCTTATCTACGGGGAAGCACGGTATTAAATAAACCCACGTCACTCAAGGTGAGTCCGGATATACCCCTTTACTTGTTTTTTTTTTTTTTTTTTTAAGATATGCTCCAAAAATAGAAATTTGCTATATTTTGTTAAAAAGAAAAGAGAAAATTGTTATATAATGAACTTACGTATGCATGAGATATTATTAAAATTGTTGGCGATGATCATATAAATATCATCTCGTAAAATGTGAATTCCGGTGATTCCCTGACCGCTGGGGGTGTGACAAGCGGTGGTTTGAGACAAGGTTGGGTCCCACGGCCAGGTGGCATCGGATGACGTCATGCCAAATATGTGTTATATTTCAAAGGGTAGCTCCCTTAATCTAGTTCTGGCATATACACCGAAGAATCAACTTTTGAATTTATTTCATTGATTATTTCTGTTTAAAACACAACAAACCGATAATTCCAGTATTGATATAACCCACGGGTTATGAAAATTATATATTATTTATATATACGTCCTCGGCCACGGCCTATGGACCCAATCATAAGTATTGTCAATATATTAATAAATTATTCTTTTTAATTATGTCGTGTAAAATCTGTAAAATGGTATATCTAGATTCATACTAGCTGTAAGCTAATGGGTGTTGCCTTGCAACACAACAGGACCCGTGGCAGGACCTGGCGGACAATGAAAAATTAATCAGCTATATTTCACGCTTTGAATTTTGTAGTTGAAAACTTATGTAGACATAGAGTTCTATTTTGTTATGTTGAGGTCATGTTAGGCCAGTACTACGGTTTGTAATAAATATCGGATAAGCATGCTTTTAATTCAATAATGATTGTCAGGTTTACACGTCCTTGATGTTATTTTATTATTGAGCAAATAACGCTTCCGCTAAACTCTGCAACATGTCAAGGGTTAAATAAAATAATTCGATAAAGTTCACAAACTCTTTAATTAACGTAGGAGGCCTTAACGTGTAGAACCGTTGGCCGGTCACTAATTCGTTCCAATTTGGAATGGATTGTGACAAAGAGGTTAGCTTTAAAACATTGGATAACATGATCTAAAACTAAAGCATGGTATTGGCCAAAAATTTGAATAAAAATAGTACGACCTTCTACACAAAAAAAAATCACACCAGCAATTGTCAAACTAAAACCAACAAAGTGCTTAATTTTTGATACCCTGAATCCAGATGATGGTTTTAACATTAAAACATAAATTGCATGAACAGGTTCAACTAAAAAAAATGTCCATTCTCACATATACAAGAGAAGTGATTTTTTGGAATTAATCTGAAAGTGGTAGTGCCATTTTCATGATTTGAAACTAGAATGTCATACCTACACTTCTAGTGGTTACGCATGAATGAAACAAAATCATATATTTTATTTGATTCATTAACTTTGCAAATTTCAATAACCTCATTCAAATTATAAGTTTTTCGAGACTCAACATACACTTACTCGGATTAACAAAAATAATTATTAAAATAGGATATAATTAGATACATATTCTATCAAAATACCATAATCTAAGAGTTGGAAGGTAAACGATTCTACCTCAGTTGCAGAAGAAATCCAAGAGAACAATGGAGATCGATGAAAACCAATTCACCCAACACGTGAAGAACCCCAAAATCAAAATGTCAACTAGTGATCTTCCAACTCAAAAATTCCTTCTCAAAGCTTTATGTGATTTCTCACAACCACAACGCCACAATGTACGTGTAGAACAAAAAAAAAATGGATATCTTGTTTTTTATAATTCTAGAGGTATATAATCCCACTTATGGCTATTTATGAATTCAACCTTAAAATCAAAAAAAAAAAAAAAAAAAATTGGTCCTTCCAAAACCCAAAGGTTTCATACGTCCAGAATATGAAAAGATAGGAAGGAAAATTATCCCATTATTCTCACCACTACGCTCAACTCAACCTCAACCGTCCAACTCTCAAGTAACCTTGACCGTTTAAATTAAGCGCAATTTACATAATCCAAACATAAATTAAATAAACAAATATATTTTTTATTTTTATATAAATCTATCCCCCTTAAATAATTTCGTCCTCGAAATTACACTGTATGATCTAAGCAAAAAGCTTGGGGTGATTGACCCTCATTACGTCTTTCCGTTCCCAAGTTGACTCTTAAAGCTTTCGGTGACGCCAAAAAACCTTGACCAATCTGATAGTCTTGCCTCGTAAGTTCTTCTCTCCACTCTCGAGAATCTGTACCAGTTTTTCTTCATAAGTCGTGTCCTTAACCAGTGTCACATCTTCCCAGTTCAAGATATGAGTTGGCAATACCATGTATTTTTTTAGCATTGACACGCGAAAAACGTTGTGAACTCGGTCGATTTGTGGCGGCAATGCTAGCCAATAAGCAACTTCCCCGATCCTTTCTAAAATCTCAAATGGCCTAATGTATCTGGGCATTAGCTTCCCTTTCTTACCAAATCGAGATATGACTCGTCTTGGCTTGATCTTAAGAAAAACATGGTCACCCACTTTGAATGTCAATGGCCTTGTTCTTTTATCAGCGTAGCTTTTCTGTCGACTTTGAGCTGTTAGCAGTCTCTGCTTGATAATTTTGATTTTCTCGATAGTCTCTTGTACCAACTCTGGTCCCAAAAACTAGTTTCCCTAACCTCTGTCCAGCAGATCGGTGATCGGCATGGTCGTCCATACAATGATTCATATGGTGTCATGTCAATGCTAGTTTGGTAGCTATTATTGTAAGCGAACTCCACCAATGGCAAGTGTCGCTCCCAATGACCCTGAAAGTCCAGCATACAAGCTCTTAGCATGTCCTCCAATGTTTGAGTGGTCCGCTCTGATTGTCCGTCATTTTAGGGATGGAAAGCTGTGCTCAAATGAACACTCATCCCCAAAGCCTTCTGCAGACTCTGCCAAAACATCGATGTAAACCGAGGATCTGGATCTGATATTATCGTGACCAGCACACCATGCAAACGGACCATCTCCTTAATGTAGAGCCGACTGTAAGAATCCATTGTGTCTGACATTTTGACCAGCAAGAAGTGTGCGGACTTGGTCAATCTGTCCACAATGACCCAAATAGCATTATGGCCTCGTATCGATTTTGGCAAACCCGTCACAAAATCCATGGTGATATGTTCCCGTTTCCAACCCGAAATTGGTAAGGGTTGAAGCATCCCTCTAGGTTTCTGATAGTCTGCTTTGACTTGCTGACATGTAAGACATGTCGACACAAATCTAGCAACGTCCTTCTTCATGCCATTCCACCAGTACTACCTCCTGAGATCTTTATATATCTTGTTACATCCAGGATGGACGGCAAAACTAGATTGGTGAAAAGTCTTTAGCACAGACTCCCTTAATGTCCCGGTGTCCGGTACAAATAGTCGTGACCGATATCTCAAACCTCCATTAGCTCCGATTTTCCAACCAGTGGTAATCTCACCTGCAGCTATTCGATGCTTGATAAACGCAACCTCTTGATCAAATCCTTGTAACAACAGAATTTTCCGGTGTAACTCCGACGTAGCCACCACAGCACTCAAGTTAGCACCCTCTGAGCTCTCTATTGGTTGTAAGATGAACTCGCTTACTGAGTCCATCATTTTCCACTCCCGAACAGCCAAACTTTCCACTGTTACCCTCGATTTTCGGCTTAATGCATCAGCTACCACGTTAGCCCTGCCCGGATGATAAGACAATGTGAAATTGTAATCCTCGAGGTACTCTAGTCACCTTCTTTGTCTCATGTTCAACTCTTTTTAGGTGAACAGATATTTCAAACTCTTGTGGTCTGTGAATACCTCAAACTCTTCCCCATACAGGTAATGACGCCAAGATTTCAATGCAAACACCATGGCTGCCAACTCCAAGTCATGAGTAGGATAGTTCTTCTCATGAATCTTCAACTGCCATGAACCATAGGTTATAACTCTTCCAGTCTGCATTAAGACGCACCCCAACCCCTCCTTAGACGCGTCACAGTAAACTGTATAACCCACACCTCTTTCAGGTATAACCAGTATCTACGCTCTAGTCAACCTGTTTTTGAGTTCCTGAAACGCTTCCTCGCATGCCCCATTCCACTCAAACTTAACTCCTTTTTGTGTAAGGTGAGTCAGTGGCTTGACAATTGTAGAGAAATCTTGAATGAACCTCTTATAGTAACCAGCCATCCCGAGAAAACTCCTAACTTTGAAAACAGACGTCGGTTGCTTCCAGTCCATGACAGCCTGCACTTTATTGTTATCGACTGATATCCCCTCTTCGGAGACAACATGACCCAAGAACCTCACTTCCTTTAGAAAGAACTCACACTTGCTGGCCTTCCCATAAAGCTGATTCTTTCTCAATACCTGCATTGCTATCCTCAAATGCTCCTCATGTTCTTGCTCCGATGGAGAATAGATTAGTATATCATCGATAAAGACAACAACGAACCTATCCAAGTATGGCGCAAAAACCTGATTCATTAGGCACATAAACACTGCCGGCGCATTAATCAACCCGAATGGCATTACCACAAACTCGTAGTGGCCATAACGAGTTCAAAACGCAGTCTTCTGAATGTCCACATCCTTGATCCGAAGTTGATGATATCCGGACTTTAGATCTATCTTCGAGAAACAAGTGGCTCCCCTTAGTTGATCAAACAAATCATTGATTCTGGGTAAAGGATACTTGTTCTTTATCATGGCTTGATTGAGTCGATGATAATCGATGCACATCTGTAATGTTCCCTCCTCCTTCACAAATAATGCGGGTGCTCTCCACGGCGATGTACTTGGCATAATATAACCCTTCTTGAGTAGCTCCTGAAGCTGTGTTTTTAACTCTTGCAACTCTGCTGGTGCCATCCGGTAGGGTGCCATTGATATCGGTGTCGTTCTTAGTTGCAACTCAATAGTGAAGTCCAATTCTCACTTCGGAGGCAACCCTGGTATCTCATCGGGAAACACATCGGCGAACTCACATACCACCTTGGGTAAACCCAATTCTTTCCTGTCTGACTCGCCCAGCTTCAAGCTCGCCAACCAGCCCAATAATTGATCATGCCACTTCAATCGTGTCATAGAAGTCGGATCCTGCCTATCCCCCTTAAATTTACAACAAGTTCCATCGGACGAATAGGTAGTCACTAACTTTCGATGGCAATCAATTAGCGCTCTATGGGCTGATAACCAATCCATTCCAATTATCACATCGAAGTCCGCCATCTCAGTGACTCGCAAATCACATGTTAGATGGAGCCCAGATATTTCAATATCAAAAGCTTTACAAATTTGACCCACTGTAATCTGTCCTCCTAAGGGTGACGTGACATGCATCACTATGTTCAATTCTTTTGTCTCTAACCCAAGTGATTGTGCACATGCAGTAGATATAAATGAATGTGTGGCACCAGAGTCAAATAGAGCTTGCACGCAAGTACTGAACAATATAAGTGTACCTTGTAT
Source organism: Arctostaphylos glauca (assembly GCA_019985065.2). NCBI lineage: Eukaryota > Viridiplantae > Streptophyta > Magnoliopsida > Ericales > Ericaceae > Arctostaphylos > Arctostaphylos glauca. Next base: position 4,636,074 of record JAHSPW020000015.1, read on the forward strand.
GACGGCTGGGTCATACTTATCTATTTGCCCTTGTAGTGCAAAGATCCTTCCACCCGAGGCCTAATTTTGATTCCCTCCCCTGTTTTGACTCACTCTTTGCCTTTGATGAGGCTGCCAGTCGCTCTGCCCACCTCCATTCTTTGGCATGTCCTGTTGGCCTTACTGATTCTGCTGTCTCAGAGGTTGAGGGCATTCTCTCTTCATGTGACCCTTTTCGTTGAAGTTGAAGCAAGTCATATCAGCCATGTTCCGAGCAAACCCCAAATTCTGTCTTTGTTCATACCCTCCTGTCGGTTGCTGGTTTCTGTTTTGATTAGTCTGACCAGTCCCCTGTTGCTGCTGCTGCTGATAAGGCTTGCCCGAACTGGAACCTCGATTGCTGCTACCTCCTCCTGATCTTATGGGTCCTCCTAACCCCTGTCCGGCTTTACTACGCTGCTCCCAATGCTGATGAGAGTCCAGCGCCTCGCGTTCCAATATGAGCGTGCTACTTACCACCGAAGCATATGATGCCCGTTGTTGTGACATCACCTTCCCTCTGATAGTGGGACTCAAACCGCCTAGCCTTGGCTTCGTCCGTTGGCGCAAGAGTAGTGGCGTGCCGTGACAACTCCTCAAACTTTACTGCGTATTGGGTGACATTCAAGCTACCCTGCCTCAGGTTCAGAAACTCTTGAAGCATAGCTTGCTTCGCTAGTGCTGGAAAATATTTTCCTAAGAACAGATCCTTAAATTGCGCCCAAGTCATCACTGCTACATCATGGGTAGTTTTCATGACATCCCACCAAAAATTGGCTCCCCTTCTCATCTAGTGAGCGGCCATAACATGATACAAATTGTATATCAAAACACTTTTGTCAAAATATATAACCCGGATTTATATAAAAATAAAAAATATATATTTGTTTATTTAATTTATGTTTGGATTATGTTAATCGCGCTTAATTTAAACGGTCAAGGTTACTTGAGAGTTGGAGGGTTGAGATTAAGTTGAGGTTAGTGGTGAGAACCATGGGATAATTTTCCTTTCTATCTTTTCATATTCTGGACGTATGAAACCTTTGGGTTTTGGAAGGACCAGTTATTTTTTTTTGGTTTTAAGGTTGAATTCATAAATAGCCATAAGTGGGGTTATATACCTCTAGAATTATAAAAAACAGGATATCCATTTATTTTTGTTTGTTCTACACGTACATTGTGGCATTGTGGTTGTGAGAAACCACATAAAGCTTTTAGAAGGAATTTTGGAGTTGGAAGATCACTGGTTGACATTTTGGCTTTGGGGTTCTTCACGTGTTGGGTGAATTGGGTTTTCATCGATCTCCATTGTTCTCTTCGATTTCTTCTGCAACTGAGGTAGAATCGTTTACCTTCCAACTCTTAGATTATGGTATTTTGATAGAATATGTATCTAATTATATCCTATTTTAATGATTATTTTTGTTAACCGGTAATCTGAGTAAGTGTATGTTGAGTCTCGAAAAACTTAAAATTTGAACGAGGTTAATAAAATTTGCAAAGTTAATACCAAACCAAACCAAACTGAGCCTTATGTACCAAATCAATTGGGGTCGGCTACAGGAATCCTTTTCCTCCAAAGAGTTCTGTCAAGTGTTGCTTGCTCACTTAGCCCTAGTAGACTTAAATCCTTGCGCACTACCGCATCTAATGTCAATTTGGGTCTTCCCCACCCCGGAGCATTGCTATGCAAAGCTATCCTATTCGCTCTCTTAACTATTGCATCCGTAGGTCTACGATAGACATGCCCAAACCACCTAAGCCTATTTTTCCTCAACTTCTCGTCTATAGGTGCTACGCCTACCATCTCGCGGACTGTTTCATTTCTAATCCTATCTCGTCTAGTCTTACCACACATCCACCTCAACATTCTCATTTCCGCTACACTCATCTTGGTCACCTGTTGTTTCTTCATAGGCCAACATTCTGTCCCGTAAAGCATCGCTGGTCTTATAGCAGTTCTATAGAATTTTCCCTTCAACTTTGTGGGTACCCTCTTGTCGCACAGTACGCCAGTAGCACTTCTCCACTTGAGCCACCCCACTTGGATCCTATGGGTCACATCATCCGTAATCTCTCCATCTTGACTAATAATAGAGCCTAAATACTTAACACGGTCACTCTTTGGTATCTCTTGGTCTTGAATCATCACTTTTTCTTCGTACGCACTTCTGGTATCACTAAACTTGCAAAGTTAATGAATCAAATAAAATATATTATTTTGTTTCATTTACGCGTAACGATTAGAAGTGTAGGTATGACATTCTAGTTTCAAATCATGAAAATGGCACTACCACTTCCAGATTAATTCCAAAAAATCACTTCTCTTGTATATGTGAGAATGGAGATTTTTTTTTTAGTTGAACTTGTTCATGCAATTTATGTTTTAATGTTAAAACCATCATCTGGATTCAGGGTATTAAAAATTAAGCACTTTGTTGGTTTTAGTTTGACAATTGCTAGTGTGATTTTTTTTTTTGTGTGTAGAAGCTCATACTATTTTTATTGAAATTTTTGGCCAATACCATGCTTTAGTTTTAGATCATGTTATCCAGTGTTTTAAAGCTAATCTCTTGTTGTTGCTCCGCTGGTATTTTGTGCAATTAAAATTGTTAGACATGCCTTGTTAGTGTCATCATACTGCCCAATTATCCATGTGAATTTATCTTTGGGTTCGATTTTCGAGTAAACTTTTCTACTGAGTGTCAAAACTCATTGGTGCCACTTCTCGGTCCCTGGCCTTTCATGCCAGATGTAGGAGGACAGGTGGAGGTTGCAATAGAGCAGCAGATAGAGCCGGAGACAATCGATGGGGAGACCATCACTTGGCTACCGTACCTATAGAATGACCTATTTCACTGTTACTCTAGACTTACGATGTAAACCCGTAAGGGTAGTTTAGTCTTTTCATTTTCAGACTTGGTATTTACTTAATTTGCAATTGCAATAAAGAAGTTGTCTTTTTGTTGATACCAGATTTTGGCCCCACCGCTCAATTATTATGAAAAATGCCATCGAAATGGGTTTAAAAGAATTCGGACACAAAAAGACTATTTTGCCTTTGCACAGTCTGGGGTCCGGGAGTACTGTTCACGAGACCACTTCATCAAGTCATGAGACCCTCATACTATTGATCAGTACGACGACACGAGTCCAGTGACAGTGATTGGGGTGAAATCGGACAACGCCGACGATTTTTGATTGCTCAGAACGGGGTCTCGGGGGCACAATTTATGAGCTTATATGTTCAGACATCGAGAGGCACATTTTATTGATCAGCACAGAAATACGAGTCCATCGGCTGTATCCACGGTCAAATCTGAGTTCGGTAGCTCAAGAAATTGTATTTTAAAGAATGGTAGCAGTGTACCGGTGGTTGTTTGGGAATTAGGTTTGCGAGCCGACATGCCCATAAATCAAATGTTAGACTCAAAATGATCCTCTCGACGACACGAGTCCATTGGCTGTATCCGTGGTCAAATCCGAGTTCGTTTGGACGTCCGAAGATCAAAAATAGCGCGCGAAGGCATTTTATAACACAATGGCATTTTCGTAATTATATAAAGAAGGAGCTGACTCAGCAAACTACACGCATTCACGCGCGCGTGTAGGCCATGCGCCTGGAATGCCGTGCACGGCTCGTGCGCCGTGCACGGCTCTGGAATAATCCGCTGTGACGCGCACATGGTGCTCAGTGACGTGGCGACGTCTGGTTGGCCGTAGTTTCCCGCGCCGTTCTCTCTCATCTCCCCTCGCTGCCACGTGTCCACTCCTCTCTCCTCTCTGCCACACACAATTTTCTCTCTCCTCTCTCTCTCCTCTCAGCCCCACGTGGGCCTCTCTCTCTCTCTCCTCTCTCTCTCCCTCTCCCGCCAACGCTCTCTCTCTTTCTCTCTCCTCTCTCTCTACCCGCCCACGTGGGCTTCTCTCTCTCCTCTCTCTCTTCTCTCTCTCAAACCGCCCCTTTTCACCGCCTTTATTTTTCTATAAAAGCAGTGCGAATCAACGGACTTTAGGGGAGAAATTTTTGAAGAGGAAACCCAGCCAGAGGGAGAGAAACCTTTTAGAGACAGAATTTTTTGGAGGAGGAAACCCGTAGAGAAATTTTTGCAGAGAGGGATATACAGAACGAGAACCTGACTTCAGTCATCCCTTGTCAAACATTTTTCGACTCTGTAGTCGTGGAACGTTCGACACCCGAAATAAATTAGAGTTAGGATTTTTAGATAGGACTTTTGGCCCAAAAACAAGAGGAGGTTCTGCCCATTTATTTTCAGATTTAGAAAGAACCGGACGCGCTATTATATTAGCATACCTCGAGATAACAGGGCTTTAAAACCCAATGTTATGTCGGGTTATGGTTTTACTTAGCCGTTCGCGTGTCTTTCTTATTTTCATGTAACCAGATTCAAATATCAATACAGAGGTATAATTGCAACAATTTATTTCATTTCAATATCTGTCATTTTTTTTATTTAATTTCTGTTCTGTACATTTAATTTCTTTTTTTTATTTATTTTTATTTTCTTTTTTTTATGTAAATACTACGCTTAAGAGCTGATGTTCGCATCTCTAGTCCGCGGTTCTAGAAATTTCTAGTCCGCATTTCTAGAATGTCAGAACATTTTTATTTATTCTTTCTGCTTTTCTTTATGTAAATATCAATTGGGCATCCGCATCTCTAGTCCGCAGTTCTAGAAATTTCTAGTCTGCACTTCTAGAATGTCAGGATTTAGCCCGCTAAATCACGAAAGTCGATGTTTGGCTCTGCCAACTACTTTTCTTGATTTTATTAAGATTAGGCTTATTAAGCCATGTTCGCATCTCTAGTCCGTGGTTCTGAAATTTCTAGTCCTTTTCCTGAAATTTTCAGTCCACACTTCTAGAATGTCAGGACATTTTTATTTATTCTTTCTGTCTTTTTTTTATGTCAATACTAATTGGGCATCCGCATCTCTAGTCCGCAGTTCTAGAAATTTCTAGTCTGCACATTCTAGAATGTCAGGATTTAGCCCGCTAAATCACGAAAGTCGGTGTTTAGCTCTGCCAACTACTTTTCTTGATTTAAGCAAAAATCACTTTAAACAAAAATAATACTCCGGCATATCGCTCGATTGCGTCGGCCCCTGTCGGAACTAACTACTAATTTTTCCCTTTTCCCAGATCCCGTAACTTTTTCTTTTTTTACCCCTTTCCCGTTTCCCCGTAACAGTTACTGCAATTTTCTTTTTCTTTTTATTTCACATAAAATCAATAAAAAAAATTCGTTACTTCATAGCTAAGTTATATGAATAGTGCTGTTGGTTCACACTGACACACTATCCATATCACTTGTTTAAAGATCCCGATAATCTCGGAATTCCATAAACACGCGGGTGACATAGGTAGCCCATGTTAGTGTTTTTGGGATGAAAATTTAACGGGCAATGCACGTTATCTTTTCACGACAGAATATCGTGATTGAAGTGACATTTATTAAAATCTACAATTTGGACCGCCAGTGATTGTGTAGCTGTCGGGATGAAGAATTGCAGATAAATAAAACCAGTTAAAAGAAGTAACATTTGTCAAGTTCTACAATTTGGACCGCCAGTGATTGTGTAGCTGTCGGGATGAAGAATTGCAGATAAATAAAACCAAAAAAAAAGAGGTTAACATGATAAATTCATTAATAAAACGGAGTCGGATCCTTGTTAAACTTGAAAATTCCTGCCAGGGATTTAAGGTACCTGGCACTCCGGGAATAGAAACATGACGTGCAGATACCAATTTGCGTATCATGTTTCGGTCAAAGTTTAACATATATCCGTTCCAACTTTTTGCCACCAAAAACTAAAATTGCATAAGCCGGGGTCCTGTCCCCGCACTTGTTTTATTTTTAATCCAATTGTACAATCAATCACATGAAATTTATCAAATTTGGCCAAGGATAATAAAATAAAATAATGTGGGAAAATAAAGTACCGAAAGGGCGATGTTGGGTGCCTAACACCTTCCCAACTCGTAACAGTAAATCCCCGAACCCATCTCTGTTTTCAAGACCAGTTTTCTTTTAAAAAGAGTTATTTTTATAAACAGAATCATATTTCTGAGTTTAAAATTAAATTATTTTTCTAAGGACATCTTCTTTGAAGATGGCCTTAGAGGGTGACTTGACACACCTAAATTCATGTCAAGTGGCGACTCTGAGTTTTTAAATAAGTCCCAGCTGTTAAACAATTTTCATTAAACGTCGCAATACAAGTCAAGAAATTATTCAGCCCCGTTCAAACAATTCACATATTCGCGAGGGGGGCCGGGAAATTTCCGGGCGCGACACTTTTAATAATCGGTTGACAAATAAAATAAAATAAAAAAAATTTAGTTAACGCTACCAACTTTTGGGGCGTCACAATTTGGTATCGGAGCCTAGGTTTGACCACCCTGCGACCCTGGACAGATGGGTAGATCATGTGACTGAGTGTTTTTTATCACTAGTAGTTTTAACTAAGTTCTACGACGGTGAGTTAACAGATGATAGGTAGAGGACATGACCAGACCGGCAAAGTGCTTGTCGTTGGGGTGTGCCGGCCTCGTGGTCAGTGGTTTAATTTCATAAAACTGAACTTATCCTCAAAATATTTAAAAACGAGTATAGGGATAGTCCGGAGTATCGATCCACAGGGAAAAAAACGTTATAATCAGAGAATACGCAAATTGGTGTTTTCGACGTTTCGGACGTCAACCTCAAAGTTTTGTTTGGTGCGGTTAAGCAATTATATCACTAAAATGAGGATTAAAACTGGATTAAAGAGTGGGGTTAAGTCCTAAGGTTTGGTTTATTCGAAACTTTCGTTGGTCTATCTCTTCTCTTTTATAACTCAATCTAACTCCCGGTCCCGGGTGTTCGATCGGAATTTTCTTCGATGAAAACAAGGATTTTAATTCTAAAAATAGTTTTGACGGATTTTTCAAGTTTTAAGGAAAATAGGATTAAAAGATGAAGGACATCGATCCAAGTATTAGATATACCAACTCTAAGGATGGCTATATCTAATCAAGGACTTAACACTTCATTTTTATTTCAAAAGAAAAAGCTTAGAAAGATCCATCAATGGCATTAAAATTTGGAGAAGATAGAGACCAACATGGTTTTTGAACAAACCTCACATTTAGACTTAACCCACACTAAATTAACTACTCATGCTTTGACATAAACATAATGGAATTGAAAGAAAACATAATAAAACAAGTTAATCTAAAGACAATAAGGAAGAACTGAGTAAAACTAAAAAGAAATCAGATATTAAAGCGATAAAAACAGTATTTAAGGCAGAAATACTTAAGGGCTTCCAAGAGAATCCAAAGATTCAAAGGGGAAGAACACTTAAGAGAGAAGAACTTGACAAGATTTGAAGAAATAATGAAGAACAAGACAAGAAATATGAAGAACAGTAATTTTAAGCTATAACAATGGAAGAAGAGCTCTCAACTCTCTCTAAAATCTGATATATAAAAGTGAATACAATATTGTTGAGTGGTTACACCCTTGGCAAAGAAACAACCTAAAACTAAAATATCTTACAAAATCCTAGGTGAAAGTACTATTCTACCCTCTAAAATGACAATTTAAGAAGCTTCTTATTCAGAGATTTGGCTCAAAAAACGAGCAAAAGTCGGCCCCACAAAATCAGACGTAACAGGTTCTCTATCAATAGGAGGATCTCTCTATCGATAGAGAAGTCCTCTGGTTTAAACTGAAGCAGCCTCCTATCGATAGGAAGATACCTCTATCGATAGGAAAGTCTTCTGATCCTTTTTTGATTCATCCTCCTATCGATAGGAGTGACCCTCTATCGATAGGGAAGTCTTCTGATCTTTTTTTGATTCAGCCTCCTATCGATAGGAAAGAACCTCTATCGATAGAGGGCTCTTTTTCCTGGTTCTTTGCTAGGGCTCTATCGATTGGGATAAACCTCTATCGATAGAGAGGCTTCAACTTCAATTTCTTTGGTTCTTCCTCGTCTCTTTGATCCGGGCTCACTTTCACTCCTCCCGAGCCTTCAATTGGTCCTCCATCAATATCATCAATGGTTCCGAGGCCTTAAGTCATGGTAGAACCTTTTGGGCATTCATTTAGCGCTCGCAAACCTGAAAGGGTAGAAAAACAACTACGCGTGCGATATCATTTAAATAGAAACATTTGCCTACGCATAATTGCCAAAATGAGCGTATTGAGCCACGTTATTATACAATATAGTGCGCTCATCACACCCCCCAACTTGAAGGTTGCTAGTCCCTAGCAACGCATCACACTTAACAACAGAAAAGAAAGATTATTTCCCATGCAAGCCTAATTATCAACCATGCTCGATTTCGTAGTTTTCATGTGTACTTGGCGCATTTTAGTAAGAATGAGCAATGTAAACACGCACAACCATTCATGAACTATAAGGAACAAGTGAGCTTTAGCAATTTATTAAGCAATGTTAACCAAAGCGAGCCTTGATTCCAAATCTCTCAGTTTGCCCTCAAAACAAATTGTGAACTTTCATGAATTTAAACTTTGCATCCCTAACTTGCGCGAATATACACACCGAAGATGTGGTTATGCATTCAAGGAATAAGCGCAATCACAATGAAATTACTTTGGTATGCGTTGATGGATCATAACAATGTGATATAGGAATGCCAAGTGCTAAAAACATGTAACTACTCAAACATGCATCAAGATAGAATCCAAACGTAATTAGAATCGATTAGGACTTCATAAGCTTATAATATTCATGGTTTTTATCAAGGTTGAAGTACAAAAAGTGACACCGGCTGATATGTGACTCAGGTAATCTACCCTTTGCCGGTGTCGTGACACTCCCAATGTGCACCCGGTGCACCATCCATGAAGACTAAAATAAAAAGAAAAAGAAACACACAAACTAGACTCAAAGACTTGCTTTATCTGACTCTATCCCCCTTCTACTTCTAAAAACTTTCCTCCTCGAAGTCCTCTTCTTCACTGTCCCCACTCACCTCCTCTTCTGTCTCGCTCTCCTCCTCCTCAGAAATGTATGGCCGCCCTGTCTGTGCAGCCATATAATCCATGGTGAACTGCTGTCGTCTCAGAATCTTCTTCTGGGTCTTCATGATCTCGGACTGACGACAGAAGATTTTCTTCATCATCTTCCACATCTTCTTCTTGAAGGAACCTTCTTCAGGCACTGCCACAGAGGGGCCTGAAGTCCTTGAACTAACCCGAGAAGCTGAAGGGACGTGGGTTCTAACTGTCGGTGGAGGTCTCACAGCGGTTGGGTCTTTGGAGTGGGCCTTGCTTTTACTTGCAGTGACCCCAGAAATGGGTCCCAGACCCTCAGTCCATGTATCACTGGATTTCTCCTCCACTCCCATGTTGAGGCACATTTGGGTGATCATTGCCGGGTAGGGGAAATTCGCCCTACGCATTGTGTTGGTCCTGAATTCCACTAACTGTTTGAAGATATATCTCCCAATATCGATCACGTCATCGTGCATGAAGGAGTAGACTAACTGGACCTCCTTAGCCCCAAGAATGTTCTCCACCCCTCGGGGGTAGAGATTGTAATGCAGGATCTTGTTGAGGAGCCTATATTCCTCCTTAATTCTCCCAATGGGGAATTGACCACGGAACTCGTTTGGGTCGATGAACATCATATCCGCATAAAAGCGGGGGGTCATACACCTCTTCCTCGCGTGGGAAGGTGCAAATACTCTCATCAAATGCAGGACACCCCAAGTAAAATGTAATGGACATTGGAGTGATGAGGATTCGCTTACCCCGTACGGTCGACGTGATTTGGGTGATTTCCCCCTCGGGCCTCTCGGGAAGCCGCATATTCGTGAAGAATGACTTCACAATGGGTAGAATATACCCTTTGACGGGCTCAAACCATTTCTTCAACCCTCGATTATCAATAATGAGGACCGCTTCCTCTTCGCCAATGTGTTCCCGATGAACCATCCTCTCACACGTGGCCTTGCGGGTGGCCATTGAATTTTCCCATTCCCGTTTGGCCGCGTTCTTAGGGTCTCCCTTTGATTTCTTCTTTTTCCCCGAACCCTCAACCGCCTTACGCTTGCCCCTTTGAATGTCTTCCCTCCTTCGGGCTTCATCACTCAATTCCTCATGATGTTCTTCACCCTCACTCACATTGGGGACCTTGGTACGAGCCATTTGTGCTTGATTTTTGAGGTTTGAGGTTGAAATTTCGAACTTTGAGGGTTAGGGCACGAAATTCGGATTTTTGAAGGTGGGTGAGGGGTTTTGGGTAGAAATAGGGTAGGATTTCGGTTGATTCGGGAAGGGTTGTGATGTTTCGGTGGATTGAGGCGAAAAGTCATGCTTTTTTGGAGTAGGGGGTGTGAATTTCGGATGTATGAAATGAATTGGTTCGTGCGTTTTTAAGGGTTTTTTCCGATTTCTGGGTTCTCTATCGATAGAGAAGTCGTCTCTATCGATAGAGAAGTCTTCTGATGAAAATTTTTACTTGCTCCTATCGATAGGAGACAACCTCTATCGATAGAGATACCTTCTGTCCATTCTTGGCCCTTGGCTCTATCGATAGGAATAATCCTCTATCGATAGAGGATACTGAAAAAGTTGCTCTATCGATAGGAACATTCCTCTATCGATAGAGTTTGAATCTGTCTGAAATTTGCACTGATCCTCTATCGATAGGAACATTCCTCTATCGATAGAGGCTTCTTCTGTCTGAACTTTGCTTAATGCCCCAAATTCTTCATCTTTTGACCCCTCTTCTTTTCATCACCCATTCCAACACTATCAAGACACCTCCTAACATCCGGTTTCCTAATTGTTTCGTGAAAAATTGGATGACTCGGACTTGGTTCAAAAATTTGGATTAAGAGACACGTTTGTGGTTCAATCATGCAAAGATAGCCTAATTTCCTTTTCTCCGTACATTATGGATTCCAAATTGATGCATGCGAGATGTTTAAGCATGAATTGAGCATGGCATGGATTTCATATGAAGATTGAGTGCGGGATGCTTTTCAAATTAAATCTCCACTCTATATGATCAACTCACCTAATTTCACACTTAGCTCAAAGTGTTCCAAATAGTTCATGTTTATGTGTGAATTGATGCTCAATGACAAATACATCGCATGCATGCCTCTTGTACATATCCAAATTATCAAGTATAGGTTTCAACTCTACTTTCATGGGAAATGGAACAATAATTTCAAAAAAATGGGACTAAAATGACTCAATTAACACTAACATTGGACTAACCCTTCCCCCCAACTTGAAAATTGCATTGTCCTCAATGCAAGAAGACAACGCACCATTTAAGCATAAAAGAGGGACGATCATACCTGCGAGGTGGAATGTCAACCACCATATACCTCGACCAAGTTTGAGGATTTCTCGTCACGTGCACTGTTTGTCATTGGAAGGGCTTCCAAGGTGTACTCTTTCGGCTCCAACTTGTGGACCATAGCTAGTCACATAGGATCATCGCCGGAGCTTTGTTGGACTAACAACCGTAGCACATATCTACACCCATGACTTTGGGCTCTTGAATGCCGCATTCACCCCGTACTTAGACCCAAACTACCAAGGCTGATGTGGTAGCGTGTACACCTTGCGAAGACTGAACCACCAACTACCTACTAAGAGCAAACATGACTACATGGGACACAAAATTTCATTAGCAGGTTAGTCCAAAATGAACAATAAATGAAAGTAAGCAATAAATCCACCAACTTCTTCACGCGAAGGACACGAGTACTACTTTTCTTCCTTGTCAAAGACTGTGTTTCCCTATTGTTGGAAGGACAGTATGCGTGGGGTTCAACAATATCTAGAGAAGCAGCGCCATCATCTAATAGGCTACCACTCCCTTTGGAGGGGGTCCCCCCAAATTCCTTACCCCTTCACTCCGCTTTGAAGAAATCTCCACGGAGCTTGACACTAAAGCCGAAAGGGTTCAGACAGATTTCTCATTGTCCACGCGCCTGCCGTCAGACCCAACCTCAAGGTACTACATACGTAGCTTGACAAGGTGGCTATACCAGACCGTCTGATGCCGTTCGAGCACGGCAAACACTGGAGGTATCACATACTCCATGGATTTATAGTCTCCTAGACTTCAAATAAGGCTCACAGACCCAAAGGATTGGGGTCCACATGGTTCACATCGGACCCGTCATAGACCGGGTCTCTCAATTCCTCTATGGATTCCTCAGGATCAAATTTTTCAAAGTAAGGCTTCAACCGGTGACCATTCACCTTAAAAGTGGTTGCATTTTTGGGGTTCTCAAGTTCAACCGCTCCATGAGTGGAGACGGTTTTCACAATGTAGGGACCTCCCCACCGGGATCGCAATTTACCCGGAAACAAATGTAACCTAGAGTTATACAGTAAGACCTTTTGGCCCGGGATGAATGTTTTCCGGACAATGTTCTTGTCGTGAAAGGCCTTAACCTTACACTTGTAAATGTGGGCATTGTCGTACGCGTCCCGGCGTATTTCTTCAAGCTCATCCAATTGGAGCTTGCGGTGGGCACCGGCTTCGGGCATCCGGTAATTCAATTGTTTGATAGCCCAAAAAGCCTTGTGTTCCATTTCCACCGGTAAGTGGCAAGCCTTGCCATATACCAAGCGGTAGGGAGACATGCCCAACACAGTCTTGTAGGCAGTACGGTAAGCCCACAAAGCATCAATCAGTCTAAGAGACCAATCCTTGCGATTCGGGTTCACCGTTTTTTCTAGGATGTGTTTGATCTCACGGTTGGCCAATTCAGCTTGGCCATTGGTCTGTGGGTGGTAAGCAGTGGAAACTTTGTGATTGACCCCATATTTCTTGACTAAGGCCTCCATAGGGCGATTGCAGAAGTGCGTGCCCTGATCACTAATTAGGGCTTTGGGCATCCCAAACCGAGAGAAGATGTTCTCCTTAAGAAATCGGACCACAACAGAGTGGTCATTGGTTCGGGTTGGAATGGCCTCCACCCATTTGGACACGTAGTCCACGGCTAACAGAATGTAAAGATTCCCAAAAGAATTGGGAAATGGACCCATGAAATCGATGCCCCAACAGTCAAAAACTTCAATTATCAAGATGGGTTGGAGGGACATCATGTTACGCCGTGACAAGGCACCTAATTCTTGACAGCGCGGGCAAGCCTTGCAGAATTCAAAGGCATCCTTAAAGATGTGGGGCCAATAGAAGCCACACTGCAAAATTTTAGCAGCCGTCTTCTTAGAGGAAAAATGCCCGCCACATGCCTCGGTGTGGCAAAAGGTCAAGATTGACTTTTGTTCGTCATCGGGCACACACCGCCGGACAATTTGGTCCGGGCAGAATTTAAAAAGATAGGGATCATCGAAGACGAATCTCCTCACCTCAGCTAGAAATTTTCTCCTATCTTGAGGAGTCCAATGTGAAGGGAGTTGTCCCGTGGCCAAGTAATTGGCAATATCAGCATACCACGGGCAACTCGAAACAGCCAAGAGTTGTTCATCGGGAAAGGAGTCGGGAATGGGTATGTTAGAGGAGTGATCCTCAAACTCGAGGCGAGACAAATGGTCCGCCACGACATTCTCAACCCCCTTCTTATCTTTTATGGTCAAGTCAAACTCTTGTAACAGAAGTACCCACCGAATGAGCCAAGCTTTGGCATCGGGCTTGGTGAGCAAATATTTAAGAGCTGCATGGTCGGTGTAGACTATTATAGGTGACCCAATGAGATAGGATCGAAACTTGTCTAACGCAAAGACAACCGCCAACAGCTCTTTCTCAGTTGTTGTGTAATTCATTTGAGCTTCGTTTAAAGTTTTGCTCGCATAAGAAATTACACAAGGAACCTTGTCCCTCCGTTGGCCGAGCACAGCGCCTATAGCATAGTCACTGGCATCGCACATGAGTTCAAAGGGTAGGTTCCAATCGGGTGATCGCACGATTGGAGGAGTAGTGAGACTGATTTTTAGTTTTGAAAAAGCCTCCTCGCAATCGGGTGTCCACTCGAAAGGTGTGTCCTTCGTAAGTAGACGACACAACGGACGGGATATGGCGCTAAAGTTCTGGATAAAGCGCCGATAGAATCCAGCGTGTCCAAGGAAAGAACGGATATCCTTGACACAGTTAGGGGTAGGTAACTTAGAGATGAGGTCTATTTTCGATTGATCTACCTCAATCCCCCTCGAAGAGATGATGTGACCGAGGACAATTCCGTGAGTGACCATGAAATGGCACTTCTCCCAATTTAAAACCAGGTTTTTCTCCTCACATCTCACAAGAACCCTCTCCAGATTCTCCAAACAAGACTCAAAGGAGTCTCCGAACACAGAAAAATCATCCATGAACACCTCTACAATTTTTTCTATCATGTCGCTAAAAATGCCCGTCATACACCGAGAGAAGGTGCTGGGGGCATTGCAAAGCCCGAAGGGCATGCGACGATATGCAAAGGTGCCAAATGGGCATGTGAAAGTAGTTTTTTCTTGGTCTTCCAGAGAGACCTCTATCTGATTGTACCCCGAATACCCATCCAGGAAGCAGTAGAAAGCATGACCAGCTACCCTCTCTAGCATTTGATCAATGAAGGGGAGAGGGAAGTGGTCCTTCCGGGTACCGGCGTTGAGTTTCCTATAGTCTATACAGACGCGCCAACCGGTGACAACTCGAGTGGGAATCAACTCCCCACTCTCATTTGGCACAACAGTGACGCCAGACTTTTTGGGCACGACCTGGATGGGGCTGACCCATTTACTATCAGCTATCGGGTATATGATTCCCACATCCAGTAACTTCAGAACTTCATCTCTCACCACATCTCTCATGATCGGGTTTAAACGCCGTTGAGGTTGGCGAGATGGCTTAATATCATCTTCTAGATAGATGCGGTGAGTACACAAAAGCGGGCTGATCCTGTGGATATCCGCAATGGTCCACCCTAAAACAGATTTGTGGGCCCTCAGAATTTCTAATAAAGCAGCTTCTTGGGGATTGTCAAGACTGGATGAGATGACAACCGGGAAAGTTTCAGAATTCCCCAAGAAAGCATACTTCAAGGTAGATGGTAAACTTTTGAGCTCGGGCTTAGGTGGTTTCACAGAAGATGGTAGAGCCCGAGCTGTCGGTGGTGGTAGTTTTTCAAAGTTGGGCACCCACTTTTCAGTACCCAACACCTCTTCTTCATTCATGAGGGAGTAAATGTACTCAACCTCGGGAGAGTCTAGGAATTCCGTCTCTTCCACAGTAAGCATGGCCTCTAGGGGGTCGGAAAAGAGATGACAATCGACGTGCTCTTGAACAAGTGCGTCTATAACGCTCACATCGCGAATGTCATCATCATCCCCCATTTGGCTCCCAATGTTAAAAATGTTGAGCTCTAGGCTCATGTTCCCAAACGTCATTTTAAGCAGCCCGTTCCGACAATGGATCACTGCGTTGGATGTGGCCAAGAAGGGCCTTCCAAGTATGATGGGCGTTTGGGCTTGCAGATTGGACGTGGGACAAGTATCAAGGACTATGAAGTCCACCGGGTACACAAAATTGTCCACTTGGACAAGCACATCTTCTACCAAACCCCTTGGTACCCGGACACTACGGTCAGCTAATTTGAGGGTCACCAAGGTTGGTTTCATATCCCCCAACCCAAGTTGCTCATACACCGAGTATGGCAACAAATTCACACTAGCCCCCAAGTCCAGCAGGGCTTTCTCTACTACTTTCCCCCCAACTCTCACAGAAATTGTAGGACACCCGAGATCTTTGTACTTTGGTGCAATGGGGGTCTGTATGATCGAACTCACTTGCTGAGTCAAGAATACCTTCTTTTGCACATTGTGCTTGCGCTTTATTGTGCACAAGTCCTTCAAAAATTTGGCATAGGAAGGTATTTGCTTGATTGCATCAAGCAATGGGATATTGATCTTCACTTGTTTGAAGAGCTCGAATATCTCGTTAGAGTTCGTCAACTTGGGTAAAGGTCTCAATCTTTGTGGGAAAGGGGCTGGCATTGGGCAAGTTGAGACTATGGGTTCTCCCCTAGGAGCAGATGTGGATGTGGAAATGGGGGTAGGTTGGGGCAGATCACTTGGTTCATCATCATGGGGTTGTGGAGTAGGCACCGAAGGAGGAGTGGGGTTTGTTTTTGGGAAAATGGTCTTATCGACCTCTTTCCCACTCCTTAAAGTGGTGATTGCCTTAGCTTGTTCCACATTTGACCCCGAAGGAGACTCTCCTTGTATAAAATGACCACCTTGGGGATTTGCTTGTGGTTGTGCGGGAAATTTCCCTTTCTCATGTTGCATGGTCCCCAAAGTGGTGGT
Organism: Arctostaphylos glauca; assembly: GCA_019985065.2. Taxonomy (NCBI): domain Eukaryota; kingdom Viridiplantae; phylum Streptophyta; class Magnoliopsida; order Ericales; family Ericaceae; genus Arctostaphylos; species Arctostaphylos glauca. The sequence continues at coordinate 4,652,404 of JAHSPW020000015.1, forward strand.
CAACTTGGTGAGTTGGGAACGGATGTCCCCAATGGCTTGGGTGTTCTGTTCGTTGACATTCGCTTATCCTTGCATGAACATTTGCAAGGTATCCTCCAAGCTTCGCCGGTTAGGCGGTTGGTAAGAATTGGGACCCGTGGAGGGACCCGGAGGATTGTAAGAGTTTGGTGGATACCGCGGTGGTGCCGGCCCTTGAGTGTTTTGATGGGCCGGGTATTGTCCCTGAAATCCCGGGGGTGCTTGGGGTTGTGCACCCGCCTCATTGTTCCTCCAACTAAAGTTGGGATGATTTCTCAATCCCGGATGGTAGTTGTTATTGTTGAAGGGTACATTGGTAGGCTTTTGGCCTTGGTGAAGGGCGTGGACCTCAGCATGGTCCGGACCATGGAGTACCTCTTTGAAAGCAGGTATGGTTGGACAAATGTTGGTAGTGTGGTCCATGGTGTCACAGATAGCACAAGCCTCCCCGGGCTTTGAAACAGAAGAAACCTCGTTCACCCTATTTATCTCCAATTTCTCTAGTTTCCTAGAGAGGTGATCGAGGCGTTTGCTGATGTCATCCTCGTCCCTAGGCACATGTTTGCCCATGGTTCCATGATTAGTGGGGGGTTTGTAGGAGCGGTCATTGGGATCCGAATAATCCCATGATTGGTTATTCTCCGCTAGCTCATCTAGATAAGCCAAAGCCGCGGAGGCTCCTTGGTTCAGAAATTCCCCACTTGTCATGAGGTTGATAAATTGGCGATTGCGGACTGAGATGGCTTCGTAAAAGAATGCCACAATCTGCCAATCCTCATACCCGTGATGAGGGACGGCGAGGAGACGTTCCTTGTATCTCTCCCAACAAGAACAAAAAGATTCGTTGGGTATTTCCTCGAAGTTCTGAATCTTCTTCTTTAAGGTGGTGGTACGGTGGAGTGGGAACCATTTTTTGTGGAACTCCACCTGCATCTCCACCCAACTTGTCACCGAATTGGCTCTCAAGGAGAGAAACCATCGCTTGGCCTTCTCCTTGAGAGAAAAGGGAAATAGCTTAAGACGTGCCGACTCCAGATGGGCGGTCACGTTGGTGAAAGTATTCACCATTTCCTCAAATTCTTTAATATGGACATAGCAGTTCTCCGATTCCATCCCATAGAAGGTTGGTAACATGCCAAGCATGTTAGGCTTGACATGGAATTGTTGTCCTTCGGGAGTATCGGTTGGAAAGCGTATGCAAGAGGTGGTGGTGGTGTGAGTGGGGTGCAAGTAGTCCCGCATGGTGCGACCCATGGATGCATCATTTTCATCACGGTGTTCGGCCATTGGATTGAAGGGAAGATTGTCTTGGCGAATTAGCCGATTTGTCGCGTCACGAGTGTAAACACTCATACACCAAAGACAGTGTCCGAATCAATCAAGTGTGAGTGAAAAAGAAAATAAAATAAAATCTGCAAATTACACGTCCCTTTGGCTTGTGTTACACCTTAGGTTTACCAAAATGGGTAGGTTAAAGGTTTCCGCCAAAGAAATTAAACTTGCACTTTGCAAAAATCTGCGATTATCTAAAAACAACTATTCAAATCCCCGGCAACGGCGCCAAAAACATGACCAGACCGGCAAAGTGCTTGTCGTTGGGGTGTGCCGGCCTCGTGGTCAGTGGTTTAATTTCATAAAACTGAACTTATCCTCAAAATATTTAAAAACGAGTATAGGGATAGTCCGGAGTATCGATCCACAGGGAAAAGAACGTTGTAATCAGAGAATACGCAAATTGGTGTTTTCGACGTTTCGGACGTCAACCTCAAAGTTTTGTTTGGTGCGGTTAAGCAATTATATCACTAAAATGAGGATTAAAACTGGATTAAAGAGTGGGGTTAAGTCCTAAGGTTTGGTTTATTCGAAACTTTCGTTGGTCTATCTCTTCTCTTTTATAACTCAATCTAACTCCCGGTCCCGGGTGTTCGATCGGAATTTTCTTCGATGAAAACAAGGATTTTAATTCTAAAAATAGTTTTGACGGATCTTTCAAGTTTTAAGGAAAATAGGATTAAAAGATGAAGGACATCGATCCAAGTATTAGATATACCAACTCTAAGGATGGCTATATCTAATCAAGGACTTAACACTTCATTTTTATTTCAAAAGAAAAAGCTTAGAAAGATCCATCAATGGCATTAAAATTTGGAGAAGATAGAGACCAACATGGTTTTTGAACAAACCTCACATTTAGACTTAACCCACACTAAATTAACTACTCATGCTTTGACATAAACATAATGGAATTGAAAGAAAACATAATAAAACAAGTTAATCTAAAGACAATAAGGAAGAACTGAGTAAAACTAAAAAGAAATCAGATATTAAAGCGATAAAAACAGTATTTAAGGCAGAAATACTTAAGGGCTTCCAAGAGAATCCAAAGATTCAAAGGGGAAGAACACTTAAGAGAGAAGAACTTGACAAGATTTGAAGAAATAATGAAGAACAAGACAAGAAATATGAAGAACAGTAATTTTAAGCTATAACAATGGAAGAAGAGCTCTCAACTCTCTCTAAAATCTGATATATAAAAGTGAATACAATATTGTTGAGTGGTTACACCCTTGGCAAAGAAACAACCTAAAACTAAAATATCTTACAAAATCCTAGGTGAAAGTACTATTCTACCCTCTAAAATGACAATTTAAGAAGCTTCTTATTCAGAGATTTGGCCCAAAAAACGAGCAAAAGTCGGCCCCACAAAATCAGACGTAACAGGTTCTCTATCGATAGGAGGATCTCTCTATCGATAGAGAAGTCCTCTGGTTTAAACTGAAGCAGCCTCCTATCGATAGGAAGATACCTCTATCGATAGGAAAGTCTTCTGATCCTTTTTTGATTCATCCTCCTATCGATAGGAGTGACCCTCTATCGATAGGGAAGTCTTCTGATCTTTTTCTGATTCAGCCTCCTATCGATAGGAAAGAACCTCTATCGATAGAGGGCTCTTTTTCCTGGTTCTTTGCTAGGGCTCTATCGATTGGGATAAACCTCTATCGATAGAGAGGCTTCAACTTCAATTTCTTTGGTTCTTCCTCGTCTCTTTGATCCGGGCTCACTTTCACTCCTCCCGAGCCTTCAATTGGTCCTCCATCAATATCATCAATGGTTCCGAGGCCTTAAGTCATGGTAGAACCTTTTGGGCATTCATTTAGCGCTCGCAAACCTGAAAGGGTAGAAAAACAACTACGCGTGCGATATCATTTAAATAGAAACATTTGCCTACGCATAATTGCCAAAATGAGCGTATTGAGCCACGTTATTATACAATATAGTGCGCTCATCAGGACACTATGTGCGATAGTTGTTGTTTACTTGTCTTACTTCATTCTACTTGTATTTGTTTAACTAATGCACTTGCACTTACTTGTCACTCTTTTTATTTGATAAACGACATAACTGAAACTATCCCTCATAAATTGGACTCGAAATTATACAGAATGGCTTCCCAAGGTGATTTGAACAACACTAATGGTGACAATGGCAACGGGGGTCGAGTCGTCAATGAGACACTTGACCAGAGTAACGTCAATAATCAGCCTCCACCTACCAACACCACTCACCCTAACATTATGCCAAGAGAACCAGCTAGCACGTTTGTTTCACGCTTTTGTGGCTACTCAGATGGCAACCCCACGTCCGCCACAGGGAATAACACCACCAGCTCCGCCATAGATGCCACCACGACCACCACAACAAGTACCACCACAACAAGTACCACCACCATCCCAGGAACCTCATCAACAACAGGTGCCTAACCCACCACACATGGCATATTATTAGCAAATGCCATACTAACCATACCCATCGCCACTTATGCCAAATACCTTGCCCAGAGCGCCATTGACTTGAAGTATGCTTCTGGCAAAATTTGATAGGCAGCGTCCTCCAGTGTTCAATGGTGAACCCAATCCAGCGGCTGTAGAAGTATGGCTGAAACAAATGGAGAAGTTGTACGATACCTTGGAGATCACTGGCAACGGTGATAAGATTGCTTTGGCCGCTCACCAGATGAGAGGGGAAGCCGATTTTTAGTGGGATGTCGTGAAAACTATCCAAGATGTAGCAGTGATGACATGGGCGCAATTTAAGGAGCTGTTCTTGGGTTATTACACACACTTCTCCTAGGGCTCCGTATCGTTGCCTATATATACACCATTATACCTTATAGGTCAGAAATAAGTAAATATTCGAAATATTAAGAGAGGCTCTGTGAAGGCAAGGAGATCACAATTTTGAGCCCACACTCAGTTCCTGATGAAAGTGTAATAGAATTACGGTAGAAGATCTCGAGGTCAGTTGAATAAGATCATTCCAGCCGTGCTCAAAGTACGATCAGGATCAAACTATAAAAATAGTCGTGATCAAACTAGACAGATCGCAAAAGTATGAACCATAATTCTGCCTAGTAGGATTTCATAATTTTTTATTGTATAATCTGTACGCGTTTATCACTAGGTCTCAGGAATCGATCCCTAACAAGGAGTACTAACACAGTAAGTTAAAACTATATCATTTTCTGTTGTCAAGATAGACCTACTGAAATACTGTGTTCCGGTCCTACTTGTAGTGTGTCCAATTTTACTTGAGACTTTGAACTAGAGACTTATATTCTATAAGAACCAATAATCTGATCATCTGTGTATAAGTCAAACTCTACACACTAGGTTATCCGGAATAAAAGACATCCATATACAATATGATACGATATAATGCAAAAATTGCCTATAAAGATTCTCATCAAGAAAAAGATAATGGTTTAAATAATTCAGAATAAATATTAATTTATTACATAAAGTCGTGACTTTTAGTATAAAATCCTAATAAAGACAAGAAACATATTAGAACCAGGACTCCTTCTAATGAAGAACAATCTAGACACGTTTCTGTACAACACATGTTGAGTTTGAAAGTCGTTGCTAACCATCGCAACGGTGGGAACAGAGTGCACAGAACGCGAACTCCATCACTAGAATGGTAGTTAGCAAGGCACAAGGATGGTCGTAGGCTTTTGGCATTGCAAAGGTTGGGAGATCAAGAAGTGGATAGTAGGTCAACGCTCGGTCCAGCTGTTGGAGGAGTAGGAAAATGGCACCAAGAAGAACCGAGAGACAGATTGGATAGAGCAAAGATTATCGACATCCAAGGGCCGATATGTGATGTCGTGCCAGCTCCATCAAGGTTCGAAGTCACCCATGAGCAGCTCATCTCTTCTCAATTTACCCCTGAGATTGAGTTGGCCTGACCCTCGTTTGGCTTTGCTCACCTGAAGTTTAATATGTACGAGTCGAAAACCAACTCGTATACCTACATGGTTCACTATAAGCAAATGATTTCTCTCTACTCCACGAATGATGTCTTGATGTACAAGTTATTCTCCTCCAATCTAGGGGAGCTCGACCTATTTTGGTTTGACAAACTTCCCGAAGGGTCCATTTATTGTTGGAAGGAGTTATGCATGGCGTTTTCAGCCCGATTTATCGTGAGCACCAAAGTTAAAAAGAAAATTGATGCATTGCTCGGCCTAAGGAAGGCCAAAAGGTCAATCCCTTCAATAGTATGCAACTCAGTACTAAGATTTGTATAATAAGATAGAGTAGTGTGACCCCAAGATAGCCATTATGTTGTTCAAGCTCGGCCTTTATACAAAAAATAGGATCTTTGAGGACTTGTTGCTCGTTCCACCAATTGACATGGACGAACTCATGAGCCGAATCGAGTTACACACTCGGCTAGAGAAAGCAAAGAAAAAGCGGAAGTAGGGCGAGCAAAGCACCACTAGAAAAACTGAAGGAAACAAGAAGCGCGGACTGATGACAGAAAGGAACCCAAGCCATTCGAGTTTATGGCCGAGAAAACCATTTTTAAAATACCTCTGTATCAACTGATAAGGAAGATAAACATGAACCGTTCTTCAAGTGGCTGAACAAAATGATGACGGAAAATCGAGGAATCAACAACTTTGATGTTCTTATCATAAGGATTGAGAGCACTTGACGGCAAATTGCTGATAGTTAAAGGCTCATTAGAGGAACTGGTGGCAGTTAAGCATTCGAAAGAGTGGATTGACGAAGAAAAGAAAAAAGGGCAGGAGTACATGCAACAATAGGGATTAAGTTGATGAGATGGAAGAGGCACGTACAATCCACACGATCCACGGTATGGTGGATCAAGCAGTGGAGAAGAGACTTAAGGCTGAATTGCAGCAAGTTGCTGCAGGAAAAGAAATAATGAGTATATAACCAACTCTCAAAAAGAGCTGAGCCGAGCCAGAAAAGGGTGATATCGTTCAAAGAAAAAGATTTGGAGAGAGTTTGACATCTGCACAATGGATCGAAAGAGTGCTGGTCAATCTCGACAGCTCGACTGAAGTGATGTATTACAATATGTTTAAAAAGATGGAGTATACTAAAACTGATCTCCAACCAACCAAAGTACCCTTGGTCAGTTTCAATGGGGCCCCAATCTAGCCATTCGGCAAGTTCACCATCCAGGTTGTCACGGGTTCGATAACACTACCGATAGAATTCGTGGTGATGGATGTTCCATCACCATATAACGCCATTGTCAATCGCGAATGGATACACAAGTTTGGGGAAGTAGCCTCAACCTATCATCAGGCTTTAAAGTTCATTGGGACAAAAGGAATGGAGAGCATTTATGGAAACCAAGTGGCAGCCAAGCAATACCACATCACTGCCGCGAAGAGCATGACCACCCCCGAACAGAGTCACTGGGTTGAGGTGCCTGACTGCTAATTCTGGAATAGGTTGACACCTCAGTCACCGAGAAGGCAATCAAAGACCTGATCACGGTCCCTTTAGACGAAGAGGATAATGAGAAGTTCTTTCTTGTCGGTTCATCATTGGCTGATAGAGAGAGGGAAAAATTGGTCAGTTGAGGAGATCAACTTTTGGAAGCGGAAGTAGTTACAGAAGTCTAGTATCTGACTTGGCTGGCCAACACTATTCTAGTCAAGAAGAAAAATGGTAAGTGGCATGTTTGCGTGGATTATACGCATCTAAACGATGCGTGTCTAAAGGACAATTTTTCCTTGCCCGGGATAGATTAGTTGGTCGATGCAATGTCCAGACAATCAGGTATGAGCTTTATGGATGCTTATAAGGGCTGCCACTAGATCCCCATGCTCGGCTCAGATTAGGATAAGACGACTTTTATCACGCCGAGGGGACTCTACTGCTGCCAAGTCATGCCTTTCGGCTTGAAAAATATTGGAGCAACATACCAATTAATGGTTACTAAAATATTTAAGACACAACTTGACAATATGGTGGGAGCTTATATAGACGACATGGTTGTGAAAAGTACAGAGAGTGAGAATCATCTGGCTGACCTACATGAAGTTTTCGATATACTCAAGAGGTATAAGTCGACATTGAATGCTTCTACGCGTTTGGCATCGAATCTGGAAAGTTCTTCGATTACTTGGCAACCCGACGGAGAATTAAGGTCGATCCAAGCTAGATTACGGCAATCCAATAACTCAATCGGTCATCAACACTTAAGGAGGTACATAAATTGATCAGAATGGCTGCTACTCTTAACCGGTTTTATTAGTCTGTCATCTGATAAGTGACAATAGGTCTTTGAAATTTTGAGGTAAAATAGCACGATAAATTTTTATTGGAGTAGTAGTACTTTTCATTTTTTTATAACCCCAAGCAAATATGCCCTTACACAAACACGATCTCATTGTCTCAACAACTTTCGCTCCCGCTCCTTACTTGAAAAATCTAATTGCAGTTCTTTTTTTTTTCATCAAAAAATTACAAATTACAAGTTATTTGTAAAATAAAATTGGGCACTTTTGATTAAATTATTTTTGGTTAAATACAATTAATATTATTTAATATTTCATAATTTATTGTTAACGTTTTATTATTTTTAGTCGTCTTGATAAGAAGAATAAAAAAGTATAAAATTATTAATCAAAATTGACAATATTCTAGATAATATGATGCTAAATGCATTAGAAAATTACAATTTTTATACTCTTTTCTGTCTTTAGTAATTTTAGTAAATTCTTTTCTTTCTTGATTTTTCACATAAAGATGAATAATTAATTTTAAAAAATTGATGTAAATTTAACGATTCTTTTAAGCAAACTAAAAACCAGTTAAAATAATATTGAAAAAATCATAGTCCAAGTCCAAAGAATTTAAGATTTTATAAAAATTTACGAAAAAATAATTCAATAAAAGGAGAAAACCAATAATAACAATATTAAGCTTGCATTTTAAATATTGGATAATTTGAAATATTAATTAATCGAGAAATTTATTAATGTATTATATTCAATAACCATTAATCAAAATATTCCGAGCTAACGGTTAATCCTGAAATAATTTTTTTAGTAAACAATAAATTTTTGTATTTTTTAGAATAAAATTTGAAAAACACGACTAAAAGGGATTTAAATGAGCGGTGTCAGTCATTTTTCTCAAAAGTTGGGTCCATTAGGACATGTAATGAATGTGAATATTTTTAAATAATTTAAGAATTTTTTTTAACTTTGTTTTATTAATTAAAAAAGAGAAAAATAACAACAAAATATAAATCAACAATAAAAAATTTAGTTAAAAAGAGAAAAATATAATTTAGCTCGCGTATATTTAATTAACAATAAAAAAGAGAAAAAGAGAAAAATTTAGTTAACAATAAAAAAGAAAAAAATATAATTTTTGGAGGGGGTAAAAATTTAAGAGGGGGTAATAATTTTTGGAGAGGAGCTTTTTCTCATCCAAACCATCCCAAAATCCCTAATAAGAGGTGATAATTTTTAGAGGTTTCCCCATCCAATCGGGGCCTAAGTTAAAGTCAACATTCGAGTTTAAAGATTTTGAAAACGCGAGGTTTGAACTCTGTGTGGAAGCAACTGGACCCTCACACTGCTACTTCTGGTCACAGCGCTGAGATGTTGAATCGGCAGTCATCATCCAAGACGAAGAATGAGAAGAACAAGAAGGCCCCCAGGAGTCCATTGCAGGATCTCAACGGCATTGCTGGAAGTAACTGCGGCAGAAGCACTTGCTCTGTTTCTTCTTCTTGTTCTTCGTCTATGTCCGTTGAGGTCTCCAGAGGTTGTCTCCGTTTCTTGCTACCCAGTTCATCTACTGCAAAAACTCCATTTCCTAGATCCAAAGCCAAAGCGACTCCGAAATCAGCCCCACATGGGAAGCCTTCAAACCCCTCTTTCTCTTCCAGATCTACTAAATCCCTCAAGGAAAATGTGGCAAAACCCAAATTAGTAAAGGAGAAACTAAAGAAACCCCCTCATTATCTTTGCCAGTTGCAGTATGGGAAGAAACCCAATTCGAAAACTGCCCCAAAACCGAAGCCCTCTACTGGCACCAGTGGTAGCCTCGGGGACAATCTGGCATTTGTTTCGAAACAGTTCACTTCGAAGAAATGCGATGTCCCTATGGACGATGAATCAGGTGAGTCCCCTAAGCTCCTAAAATTACCCGATTTGAGCACTGTTGTTGAAAATTGTACTCCGGTTGGTAAAGTAGAATGTGGGTCTGGTTTTACATATGACTTTGATTGTAACCCTGTGGAAGAGGATTGTACGCCGAACACTGCTATTAAAACTAAAACGCCTCCTGTTCAGACCTCACTGTCTCCGGAGATTCCATGCGGGCCGTCTATGCCGGCAGCAACACCTGCTTGTTATGGCGCTGGACATATTGTTTCCGGTGTGACTGACAGGAGAAAATGCAGATCTAAAGGGGTCTTAACTGTAGGAGAAACAGATAATATAAGTGCTAAAGCATACTTTTTTGACAATACTGAACCTAGGGCCTCGTTAGTTCCTTTGCCATCCGAAGCTTCAATGCGTTGGCTGTTGTCTCCCTGTGATAAGGAGGATGAGTATCAGAAGAGTGATCTCAAAAATGGGATGCATTGTCTTCAAAAGTCGTTTGGGTCAAACAATCTGCAGTGTCTCTCTTCACCATCATCAGGACAAGGAATTGCTTACAAGGATTTTGAAAATAATAGTTCTACTAGTGCAAGTAGTAGTAGGAGAACAACCAGGATTACTTTGCTTTCTCCCAGTGGAAGCCCTGCCTATCATGTTGCACCGACTTGTGAGGCTCTTATCTCAAACGAGAAGAGAAAACACAGATATGATCTGGCCAGGGAAGATTCTCCATTCTCTGTTGATTCTTTGGGTAGTGGAAACATAATTCAAACCCCACAGTCTGATTTGAGCCCAGATAGGCATATTAGATTTTCTTGGTTAAATTCACATTTCCGACAAAACCAAGATTTAGGATCTGGAATTGATTCATTGGAAGAGGTTCTTCTGAGAGCAAGCTTATCTCCCAAGACACAGATATCAATCCAGGATCCACCCGGTTTAAATTTCCAGATATCTGACTTGATTTCACCTTACAATTCCATTGACCTTGTGCAATTCACAAGAACTTGGGATAATCATGCTTCCTGTGCTTCCAATTCTAGTTTAGATGATATGTCCAAGTCTCATATGAGAATATCGTGGAGGGACGGACTGGTGAGTCGTATTTTTGAGATGGATGAGTTCGATTGCTGTCGGTGTTTGTCAGATGATGAGAATGATGCAATTGAATGCAGCGATGGCAAGTTTCAATGCAGTCCAAATCATGAGCTCAATGTCGACCTAGGGAGTGTTGCAGTTCATAGCAATTGTTTTCGCTCTCCTGATATTGTTGGCCATGAACCAAAAACTGATGGAGAACCGAAAGAAAAGTTTCCTGAACAGCGATCCAATCCTTGCGTGGAGTCCATATGCACTGATGCTAGTGGACTATTTGCTTCAGCTGATTCAGATTGGACCTTTAGCTGCAAAAACCAGTTGTTTGAATTATAGCTGTTGTCTTCTCATTTCTTACTGTGTAAGCTTATGTTCCCTCCAGTCAATGTGGTCCTTTTAGTTGTGGCATGGAGACTTCCCCTTCAGGACTAGTTCATGTTGTTGTTCTTCAGTACATGTAGAAAGAATCTAGGTTATTTTTTCTTCTGTTTATGGTGTTCTTGTGAAATGAATCTTCGGTTCTTTCTCTAAAACTTATTTTGACAAAAAACCCATGAAGGATTAGCCTGGCACACAGTTGAATTTGCAGTTCTTTTCAACAAAAGGAATCATGGTAAGAGTATCATAATTGATGCTTGGTGGATTTTCATCTATCGTGGCGATATAATATATGGCCACCTAGTATATGTCAGTACCATGTAAACCCATGCAGATGATCTAGTTCTCGTCTCTTTTTCGTGTCCTTTTCTTAATTCGTATACAGGGTGGTAGATACAAGTGGGATAATCTTTATGCAGTGGCATAATCGCAGTGGCTTTACGATCTATGTGAGTGCATAAGCCATGCATATGGTTGTGGAAATTTACTTTAGTGGTATGAATTCTGAAACATGCAAGACAATTAAACTAAGTCTATTCTTTATACGTAATGATATTTGCCCTGCTTTTTCTCTTTTGGTGTTTGGAAATTTTCATGAATTGGATGTGCATGTTCTGAAATGCAGATTGCAAGATAATTATTGTTTTCTGGTAAACACGATTATCTCCATCATCTCTTTGACTAATAGTTTCTGTCATCAGGTAGCTTTAAGTTGCTCATTCATCTGATAGAAACTTAGCTATTTTTTGCGGTAGTTCCATCTGTAGGAATAACTGCTTGTTTGTACGATATTGGGGGCAAACTGCAGTTTTATCTGAAAAAGTATACACTGCACTCTTGACAACTAAATCTTGACAATCCTTGCAGTTCTATAAGATACAACTTAATCTTGATAATTTGTTTCCTTAGTAGATAGGGGACCTGAAGCCCTCGTTTACGCATCATCAGGTCAGTTTGTCGCGCAAGGCTTGTGCAACTGCAGAATTTGGGGTTTGGGAAGGGTCAAATAGTAAAAGTCTCCCCCCATGGACAGCCTTTTTTCTGGGAGTGGGGGGAGAAGGGGTAACATTTTTTTCTTTGTATCAGAGAAATCCAAGGGAGGGGTAAACTTACATTAGGAGAAAACTGAAATTGTACTAACATTTGAGTTTTGAAGTTGTTCCTCTGCAATAACATTTGCTGATTCATTTCTAACTCCTAACATTTGCTGATTCATTTACCGAATCAGTCGTAAGAACAATAACTGTTTGGTACTCCCATGTCTATTAGGTTGAGCAGATTTGGACCCTCGAAGCAAAGCAACGGGTATGTTATTAGCCTCTTGCTCACAATAATGGTATTTGGACCTAGTAATAATGTTTGGGCCATGCCAAAAAAAAAAAAAAAAATTATAAGTCAGTTTTATTCGGTCCATACTTCATATAGCTAAAACTCTTTAGTTCGGTCCATATTTCACACAAATCGGTTCGGTTTAATCGATCCGGAATTGAATTGCATAAAATTGAGATTGAACCGAACAGAGAAAGTTTTTAAGGCTTAAAACTGAAATTGATCGGTATAAATTTTTCGGTCGATTTGATTTGGTCGGTTTTTCTTTTCACTCCTAGGAGGTATTATTGGGAAACTTCTATTTTTTGGCTCATCTTGTTATTGACAAACTTCAACTATTGCCTTGTTTGGGCTAACCCTTTGTTTTTGAATTTTTTTTTGTCTCTATTCCAAAAAAATTTACATTTGTTGTTTTGACTTCAAATTTTTTTGAATTACTGGTTTATCTCGATGAGACGAATCTAAAAAGTATAAAGTTATGTCCAAAAGTTAAAAAAAAACACTAAAGACGACGAATAAACCCAAAAGACTTTGTTTTTAGATTGTTTTTGTTTTTAGACTAATCTAAATTTTTTTTCAAATTTGATTTATAATTTATAATTTTTTTGAAATCTTTCAAACGAACCAATAATTCATAAAAAGTTGACGAAAGACAAAAAATTACAAAATTTTTTCACATAAGGACGAAAAAATAATCCAATAAAAAAGTCATGTCAAATAACCAATTGATTATTTTTTTTTTTGTTTCTAGTTAATTTGTTTGATTTGGTTAATTTTGTGTTAAGTTTTTATAGATTATTAATTTATTTTGATGAGAAAAATCTAAAAAATAAAAAAATTCTAACAAAAGTTTAATTTTTTTACTAAAGACGAAAATAATTCTAAATAGATAATTATTTAAATTATTTATCTGTTTCAAAACTTTTTTAAAATTGGGTTCATATTTTTTTTTTTACTTTTTTTTTTTAAATTTCTCGTTGAGAAGAATTAATAATACATAAAAAGAAATGAGCAAAACTAACAAATTCATATTATTTGTTTAAATACAGGAAAAATAATCCACAGAAAAGAGTTAAACCAACATCCAAAGTTTTCTTCATTTACAAGGATTTTTTCGGGTTCATGTTCGGACTAGAGTGTATTTTTGTCTTTCAACATCCAAGAACATATTTTGCAAAATGCTACTGCTTCATTGCAAATACAAACTCTTATGTATAATGAAATTGATAAAAGAATGTTATGCTTATATATTTAATGTTAAAATTATAATTTAATAGCGACTTTTGTGTTTTAGTGCGCATAGTACGAGTAGCATGATGGCTAAATATTACGCAAATCCTATAACAAATCAGTTGTTGCATTGCAATTAAATTTCGATCAAATCTTGTTCGTTTCACTAGATATAAGCATTAGAACGGGACGTAGTATTATTAATCTCGTTAATATAAATCCATTGTAATTACCCATCATATAAATTGTATTGTCACTATAGATATACAATAAGTGCGTAGTATATATATGCTATAAATTTACAATTTAAGAAATTAGACGAAAAACATAGGGATGGATTTTTACCTGCAGCTCAATCATTTTATTACATTCTCACTCATACTCATTAAATAAATGATTCCTCATTCATTTCGTGAAACGTTGCCCACGATCCAAACCCAAATGAGGCTTGAGTTGAGGTTGTAATTAAGCAAGTAAACAGAGGCGTGGGGAATAGTTTTCCCAGTCCTTCAAATAGTGAGTTTTTTATAATAATAAAGTTTTTCCACAAACTAATTAGTAAATTAGGTTATTATTCAAATAATTCATAAAAATAGGGCAAAACACAAATTTTATTTGCGTTTTATGATGACATGGCACCATCGTTCCAGCGTGAAAAGTTGTACGCAAATATAGATTGCTCATTACATGTACGCACTTTCAAATTGCGTTTCGTTGCTAATGAGCATTTGCGATTTGTGTTTGCTGTCGCAATAAGCATTTGGAATTTGCGTTTCATTTATTATTTAAAAGTCAGGTTACCACAAGAAAAATATCGATGGCTAACCCACTTTTTGCATACATAGCAGAACATAGGTCATCGGAACTGCAATGGTTGCATTTGAGTTGTATGAACAGTCATCGGGGAGAGCGTGTAGAAATCAACAGTCCTATTTCGAATGCCCAGTAATGAAATTTTATTTTGACGATTGGATCTCCATAAAATCAATCTCAAACAATAACTCATGACTAAACATTAAAAATAGTTATAAAAATAAGGCATTGGTTAGTTGTGGAGGACAGTTCGATGGCTGACAAATGTAAATCTGAATGACCAAATGTAACGGCACTCACTCGGTTGCATTTGGTCATTAATATGTACAATCAGATCTGTACCCTAGCATTTTCCTCATAGCCGTAGGTCCATTAATATTTTCCCGTTGCCCAGGAAAACCCTAACTAGAAGTCTTAGCTAGGACTAGATTAGCATGTCAGCTGGGAAATTGCACCATTCTTGAAAACGTAGTGTGGAAAGTTTAATAATCACTTATTGAGGTGAACTATTAAAAATGCTACTCCCTACCTCTCGGTTTGTTTGTCCATTTTTTAACTTTTACATGTTCTAAAATATTTGTCCATTTTTAAAATTGACTTGTGAAAGTTATCTTAATGTCCTTTGTTTTTTTTTTAAATCACACTTTAAAAAACGTGCACTCTCATTTAATGCTTAGAAAGTTAAGGGTATTTTTGCAAAGTTAAAACTTTTAAGAGTAATGATTATGTTCCCTTAATAAGTTGAAATTTCTAAAATGGACAAACAAATTGGGACGGAGAGAGTATTTTATAGACATACGTGTATTGATTGTCTTGTGATTGTACTCCCAAACTAGACATAAAAAGAAAGAATTAAGATTCTTCGCTACATTTCTTTCTATCATTTAGAAGATGAATATGTTCAGTTGCATGCATGCATGCTTGTTCCTTGCCAAAATCTCGCTGTCTTTTCTTTTTGAAGATTCTCAACGCAGATTGTCATGCATATTTCTGATAGTTACAAACTTAATTGTCAATATATTGTTCTAATTCTAATGGATGCTAGAAAATTAATTCTTGAAAGCAACATTAATATTCAAGTATTTGATGTTTATTTAATATGTGTTGGGTAATTTCTCAACAACTTGTCAAATTACATGTGCTATGATGGGATTGGGGGGACCTGCTGTGCACAGCAGGCTGTGCTGTGCAATGAAACGGCGTAGTTTAGTGTTCCAATCAAATTTTTTTTGTGTGTTTTGTGCACGAAACCTATTTAAAAAATTTTATTTTAAAATTTCGAGTTCACAGTTAATTTCAAAATATTCGTTTAAATCAACGGTGAACTTTTCAAATTTTTTTGAAAATAAAATTTAGAAAACACAACCTAAAGGGTTTCTAAGCACATGTAGTTAACGTGTCAAGTTCTCATTTTTATTTTTGAAAAGAACTAGGAAAAACAAAAAAGAAAATATCTCATTACAAGAAAATGACATTCAAACTTCTTTCACTTTTAAAATCTTTTAATAATTTTTTTTACATTTAATATCAAAATATAAATTGATGAAAGAATTTTTGTGCTTCCATATTTAACGTTGAAATTGTAATCTAATTAAAGAGATTTTGTGTATTTCCATTCATAGTACAAATACCGTGCCTGTTAAATATTACGCAAATGTGATCCCACAGCAGTAGTTGCATTAGAATTGAGGTCCGACTAGGCCTTGTTTAATTTGACCAAATATGAGCATTAGATTATAGTTCAAATTAAACATCATCACATGTATAATTTCTCAAGATATATACTATAAAACGGGGCATAGTACTGATAGTATTATTAATCTCATGACTATAAATTTACTGTATTTACCCATCCTATGAATTGTATTTGCATAATATAGATATAATATGAGTTTGTGGTAGTACATGGAGTTTAGAAATTAGATGAAAAATATAGGATGAGTTCTTACTTGCAACTCAAATCGTTTCATGATATGCTAGCTCCTCCTTTGGAAAATGAAGGCGAGAGGTTCCCCCATTTTATGAAACGCCGCCCTTGATCCAAACGCAAATGGGGCTCGAGGTAGTAATTAAGAAGGCAAAACCGATGTGTGGGAAATAGTTTTCACCCCTGCCAACCGTACTTTTATTTTTATTTTTTGTAATTAAGGGCCTATTGGATAGAAAATTATTTTAAGGAGATAAGTTATGGAGGAGAATAAGATAAGAAGAAGTATTATTTTTGGACGGTTGGCCTACATTTATGCGATATTTATGGAGGAAAGATAAAAAAATAGATGGTTTGGATGGAGAATTAAACAGGGAGATAGAATTTGACTTGGTTTGGATGTTTTATGAAATTGAGGGATAATGGTAGGTAGATAGGGAAAAAAAACTGTCAAATGAATATTTTACTCTTGTACAATGTTAAACTTGATTATATATTAAATTATGTATATAAATGTAAAAACCCAATATATTTAATTAAATTTGGATAATTTGAAAAAGTAATTAATTAATTAAAAAATCATTATTTTAGTATATTTAATTAAAACATTTTAAAAAACAAAAAACAAATGAATGGGTTGTATCTAATTTCTTTCTTGAATTATTATAATTCAATTAATTTTATTTTAATTAGAGTAAATACGTGATTGATAACGTTTTTTATATAATACTTTTCAACGAAAAAAAATCATATTATACATATAAAATAAAGTTTCACAACTTAAAAGCGAATTACCAAACATAAAAAGCGATGATTTTGATCTCAATTTATATTTAATTATTTAAAAAATCATTAATTATTTTTTTAAAAATACGGTCTGGTACGGTAACCTGGACGATAAGCCTATGGTCTGGGTACCTAATTCTATGACTTCAAGTTGTATTTGGATTACAAATAAAACAAGGAAAAAATTGTGGAAAAAGAAAAGAGAAAATGAGTCAAGAAGCTAACATCTAATTTTATTTTTATACATTTCTTGATTTTTTATTGAACGCAAGTATAAAAATTTAATCTCATCTCTAAAACCATCAAAAAATTTAAATTTAAATTTGTAGATAATTCTTTAGACCAAATCCAAAAGCAGCATATATGTAGGAGTATCAAGCATAAACAATGAACCTTTTAGAGAAGGGGGCAAATCTTAGAGGGGGACAAGGAGGGGTGAGCTCGTCAAAACACAAACCCTCTACAGGGGATAAGTTTTGGTGAGGCCAAGGGGTGCCCAAAAATAATCTGGGAGAGACCACCTTAGCCGTGAAAACTTAGTAGGGGGACAACTTAGAAGGGAATGGAAGATGGTCCCAAACAAGAGAGGTGAAGAACATCAGGGGGATAAGTTTTGAAGGGGGAGGATTGTTAGTCAAGACTATTACTAATCTGTTATTTGTGTGAAAGAAAGGAAAAACCAGTAAAATAAAAACAGAACAGAAATCACTGTGAACCTATTTCCAAAATCGAAGAACGCAAAGGAAGACCAAGACTTGTGTTGGACACAATCTTCTTAAGGCAAAATTTGCCCTCGCTACGAGATGAACGGCGTTTGCCTCTCAGGATACAACGATCAAACCTTGTAATAGCAACACTGCAACAAGTCTGTCGGACTAGAATGTGCACTACACTCTCTCACGAAGAACATAAAATTAATGCTACTAGGTGCTATGAATTGCAAGAGTAGAGGTTTGAATTTATCATGAGTTCGAAAATTGGAATGAGATGGCTTTTATTTATAGGCAGTAAAAAGGTGCAACTCAGCCCAAGAATTGCACTGGTTCGGCTGGAAATGTATGGGCTAGACTGGTTTGGTTCAGTTAGCATTGGTTTGACCATGAGACACACTCATTCGGCCTTCAAACAGTCATGAACCGCTCAAGTCCAATGGTTGGGTCAAATGGGTTTGTGAAACGGGTCAGACGCCTCCAAACGAATCAAGAATGGGTCAAGAAATAAAATCTATAAGGAAATTAATTAATTTACTTAAATAAATTTTTAATAAAAATAATATTATTTAAATGACTCAAACCCAGCATGGACAGACAGTGGTGGTGGCGCGCGTGTGTTAGTTTGAGCGAAAGCCCATGCTACTTAGGTTCTTCCCCAATCACAAAATTAGGGTGTCCTTTGGGGACCCAAACCATTAACCAATCCCAAGTTATATAAGTCACTTGAAACTCTCACACATTTTCTATGTGGGGCTAATTCCATTTTCACCTACCAATTTTTGTAGCTTATTACTGATTCAATTTTCATTCATATATAAATAGTTTTACCTAATTAAATACATAATCTTAATCTCTTTATGTATCTAAATACGTTGCCACTTGGACTCATGCATAAAAATATGTGGGACCCATTTTTATTTTAGCTAAAACTATGAATCTTAAACAATTTTTTCAACAGTCCTCCATGTGAATGAAATTGAAAAAAATAAAGAGTAACAATATATATGCAAATGATGAGAGAGTACAATTAAAGATAGATTTTGTAAAGGATAGATAGCTATTGGCCTTGAACCTTCTCCTGCAAAAGACCGTCGGGTTTACTAACTAATCAGTAGACGCGATGCCTTGAAAATCATTGGTATAAACCAAGACAATAAAATTCACACAGAATATCTCCGACACAATCTGATTCTCACGATTGTGTTCATTTTGACCTTGAACAAGACATGGTCTTTCGTGAGTGCTATAGAGAATTTAGCCTTGTCAATTCTCATAGAACCGGCCCTAATTTACACTCATATAAGTGATTCTCATTAAGAGTATCTTGCTATACTCCAGTTGATTTTTCATATAAGAATTATTAAAGTAAAATTTAATCTTACTCACGATGCTACATCACTATTTATCTTCACCATAGAAATAGAACATGATTGATTCTTTTTAGTGACTCTAGTAGTTCTGTTGAGACCGCAATACGTTTTGTATAAGGCTCAACATGTCTTTATTAGGTATACGTGCGGTACTTACTCATCGTTTTTATTAAATAATGCACGTCGGATAGTTTTTATCCAAATTACAAATATTCTATGATTAACAAAGTGTTTTGACGACAAAGTAATGATATCCAAATACTTAGAGAAGGTCCCGGCACCCGAGGAAGGATGAGAGTACGATTGGTGCCGAGGTCGAGGGTGTTGCAAAGTTCGAGGAAAAACCAAAGAAAGGTGAAAAAAATCAAGAAAAGAAAAAAAATTCCCTTAAAGGCATCACCCTGATTGGATCAATCAGTCATGGCTTGCGGTGACCGGCCAGGTCAAGTCAGAACAAAATACCCAGTAGCTTCGGGTGACCAATCAAAGGTGAAGCTTGATTGGTTAGGCTTGTGCGTGTGCTAACAGATTTTTATATCTTTTTCTTTATTCTACTTTTATTCTGTAGTTTCCTTATAGAATTAGGTAAGTTTACTTTATTTTTCTCTTAGTGTTCTCTTATTTAAGGATATAGGAGGTTCAGATCTACACATTCAATTACCTAGACTTTCAGAAGAATTTTTCTCTTAGCTTTTATGTTTTCAGCCATAGATGTTCAATAATTCTTGCCTTTAATTCTTGGAGTATTCAACTGTTCATTTCATGAATTCAAGTTTTCATTCAAATTCCTGGTAAGATTGTGGAGGTTTTATTTATTCGTTGAATCTGATAAGATGTTCTTAATTTATTTTTCAATTTTCTATTTTAATATGCTAGGCTAAATTTCTTAGACAAGATCTAAAGATTAATTTTATCCCATGATCCATGGTTTCAATATCTTCTCATATTTTTCACTGTTTATTCAAACTGATTCAAGTTCTCGATTTTTGAACCAAGTAAAGAGATTTAAGCTTTTGATCAATTGTCGCTATTGGTTTGATACAATTGATACTTGGATTGATATCCTCCTGTATTTTGACTTATTCTTTCCGTACGAGAATCAGTCTTTGAATATATCCTTAGAATTAAACTATTTTTCATTGATAGATATTCTGGTCAATATTCTCTGGCCTGAATCATTGATTGAGTTATAAAACGAGCAGATGTTGTTACCTAAATCTAGGATGAAATGATTCCGAGAATCTCACCCACTTTCCTTAATCATTTAGTTTCTTATTTAGTTAATTTTCAGCTTTTAGATCATAAATCAACTAAATTATAGAACTTAGGTAATACACAGTTTGGGTCCATTACACTTTTGGTTAAAGTCAGAACTCGGCTCAAGTCATATTATGGGTACAAGACACACATATTATTTTTATGGAGAATATATCCATAACAACTAATCGTATGCCATTATCAGTGTGTTTACGTTCGGACATCCACGGGACACCCCGAGTATCAATAATTAATCATCGTTCAAATAATCAAAGTATATTTTATAATATCGCTCGACTAGCATTTATTAGGTAAATATAGTAAAATGAAGATACTCGAATTTGATAATTGAAGAGGTAGCCATGCAACAATAAAATTAAACGGTAAATAAATTACTTCATGTTCTTAGTAAGATGGTTACGAGTTTGTGCTAACGTTTTTCTAAATTCATTAGTTTATATAAATAACTTAGAGTTCATTTAGTAATATAATGTGAGGGTAAAATAATATTTTCAATCTAAAGTAGGTTTATAGATTTAATCAAGTTTACCAAAAATTTAATTAAATAGTTACAGTATAAGTATAAAAATTTAATTGATTTAAAGTGAGCATATAAATTTAATAAAAATTAACGCGAGATTAGATTCGTAACAAAAAATATTTAAAATGTACTATTGTAGTTTAAAATATAAATTTTTATAAGTATGATGGTATAATTATAATTTTGTTTTGTTTTTTTTGAATATAAAGTCTAAATTATAATTATAAGGATTATAGGGCGATTATTTCCGTTTACTCCAGCAAGGCTCTGTGAATATTCCAGAATACTTAAATGAAAACTAGGATAAGCAATCTTACATTGGTTCGAAGTTTCGAGTGGGATTTGTTGGGTTTCGGTTGCGAATCAGTCTGCCGGCGGCGGCGGCGGCGATAATTCTTCTTCTTTTTTCTCGTTTTTCTCTTCTCCTCCTCTTCTCTTGCTATTACAGATATTGATGGTGTCTAAAAACAGAGGGAAGAGCCTCCCTTATATAGGCCAAGGGAGGGATTGGATGGAGGGTGGAGATTTTCCGATGGAATCCTACGCTCACGGTTGAAGTAGCCATGAATAATGGAGCTGTGTAAAGGAGGAGCTGCAACAGAAGTATGGGGGCTAATGGGAGGTAGTGGCAGAGATGGGAGAGAGAGTTGATGGATGGGAGAGAGAGAAGGAGAGGGTTGTCGGGGAGGAGGGTGTGACAAAGAGAGAGAAACCGAGAACATGAGAGAGAGATATACATACATACATACACATATGTGTGTATGTATGTACGTATATATATATTACTGCATGTGTGTGTTATAAATATATATCTAACAAAAGTTAAAGTACG
Source organism: Arctostaphylos glauca (assembly GCA_019985065.2). NCBI lineage: Eukaryota > Viridiplantae > Streptophyta > Magnoliopsida > Ericales > Ericaceae > Arctostaphylos > Arctostaphylos glauca. The sequence goes on from JAHSPW020000015.1 coordinate 4,674,138, forward strand.
AGTATTATAGAATATTCTAACAAATCTAAAGGGATATAATATACGCATGATATATACTACACGTTATACATGAAATATATCAATATATATCTATGCACGCATATGTAACAAAAATATACGCAGTCGAAAATAATAAAAATTCACTCAGATTATTTATATATGGATTAAAAATATACGAGTCATTACAATTATGATATTTGAGTGTTACGAGCAAATGAAAAATTAAAAAATACAAGGAGGCACTTCAAATCATGTTTGTATGAATAAGTCACACTCCAAATGATATCTCTCATCATTTTTCCTTGCTTTGTTGGAATATATAAAGTAGTACTTCCATTAATGCATCTTTAAGTTGTTCTTAAAAATCTCCTCCATTTTAAAGGAAGAGTTTTAATTCTGTATATGTAAACAATGAAAATAAAAATAAAAATAAAAAATTGTCCTCTAAGTATGACACACAGAATTTTATTTATTAAATTAATATAAATTTTAATTTCTGCACTTATTATTTATAAGATAAGTACTATTAGACAATTACTTTTTTTTAAATTAGCACTGTTAGAATAATAATTGCAATATTTTCAAAGGAGATTAATATTGAATATATTTTATTTAAAACAAAAATAATAGTAATTTTAATTTTAGAGGAAATGAAAAATTTACTGGAATTATCTACAAATAAATTAATAAGGGTAAAGTTTATATGAATAATGTTATTCTCTAAAATTATATTTGAATTAGTAATTTTATGTTGATCCCAGATATTGAATTTTTAGAATTAGAAATGCTGTTATAAATTAAAATAAGAGTGACGAAGAAAGAGAAAATGAAAAAAGAGCTTAGAACATGTTGTTTTTGGGTAAAAATATCTTGCACGTGCGGGGTTAAATTGGTAGAGTAATGCTATCATTTTTTAGACACATCCGAACACATAAGTCCCTTAATAATTTGTAAATTTTATGTGTATCTAACGATTCTAAACATATTTATATCTGGATGAGTACAAATATATCTATATTATTAGACTTTTTAAAATTGATAACGGTTTTGCTAATTAACAAGTGTCTTGAGAGCACTCATTTAGAAGCAATTAATGATGAAGTTTGAGTATAATGAGTTTTGAATTAATTACATCATATTTAAATGCATGATGATAAGAAATTTTTTCTCTTTCTAATACTATCCTTCTCCTTAAAATTTAAAAATAATATATAACATTTTAATTTATTAAAAAAATTTGACAATATTTCTTAAGAATTTCTCAAAATGATAAATAAAGACTATTGTATATTTCTTGTTTTTCCCTCCAATGTGATAAATTTTATTTATTTGATTAAAATTATTTAACCAAAATTATATAAATTATTTATTTTTATCTTTATTCAATTATTTTTGTATTTTATATGTCTTCATCAATTTTTTTTTTTTTTGGAGTGTCTTGGTTTGTCTCAATGAAAGAAAGTAAAAAGTAAAAATTATGGCTAAAAAAAATCACTATAAATGAAAAATGAGTCAAAGCAAATTATGTTTTGATTTATTTTTTATCTTTTTTATTTTTTTTAATTTTTGGATATTTTTTATTTTTTCGTCGAGACAAATTAACAGATAACTAAAAATTGATACAAAACCAAAAACATTAAATTTTATTCTTTTGGTCAAAATAAACTAACAAACAATTAAAAATTAATGTAATATAAAAGTTTGAAAAAACTTTAAATAAATGCCCTTTAGCATTTTTCTATTGGTAATTGGGATAAAACCATCAACTCCATCCGAGGCAATGGATGTTAGAGCGTTCACACTAGTTTCTTTATTTTTTTCCAAATTAGAGAGTAAATCTCACTTTTCTATTTTAGGGAAGTATATTTTGTAATGTATAGACTTTTTATTATAGGGGTACTTATTTTAAGGTCCTTTCTATTAGTCTTTATTAAGTTTTCATCCCATACACTTTTGAACATTAATTTCCAGTCCTCATTTTCTGTAAATACCGAACCAGCCCCCAGTAAACTCTGACCATGGTTTATTCGGATTACACCATAAGCCCCTAAAATTACGGTGACAGAAAATCGATCGCGCCGGAATAGGAAATCTCGTCCAGAAATCCCTAAAATTAAGCCTAAAATGATAAACGTAATCCCTAAAATTAAGCCTAAAATGATTCTCCAAATTTAACCTCACCAAATCAAATATCCCAACTGTTGAGTCCTCACCATCAATTGACTGGACCACGGTATAATCCATAGGGCCTAACATGCCTTCAGAATTTTCATTGTTGCCGTCTCGATTACCAATATCAAATATCCCAACTGTTGAGTCCTTAACAAGTACCTCTATGTCTTCATATTCGGCATTCTCTGCAAGCCCGAACATCGTACCCAAGTCGTCATTGTTGTCCAATAGTAGATTTTCATTGTCAACCAATGAGTAACTCAACACCACGGATTCAGGGTCCAAATGATGCCATCTATCACATACCTTGTTCACCACCTGCACAAAGTTCCAGCTGTGATCTATCCGAATTGCAGCAATCTTTTCATTATGCCTACAAATTAGTATCAAACCACCATCCATTGCAACAATCATGTAGCACAAAAGGGGAAAAATCGGTATTACCTAATTTAAATGTCAAGCGGCAACGTGACACAAAAAATATAGTTGCCCCAAATTTACAATGTTCAGCAAATATACCATAATTACTCAAACATATTATCACTTCCAAATTTACAATGTTCAGCAAATATACCATAATTACTCCAACATATTATCACTTACAAATTTACAATGTACAGCAAATATACCACAAATTTCCTAATGTACCATAATTTTAACTTACTAAATTGACGAACATGGTAAATTCCCATTAAAATTTGAGTTATGGTCGTCCATGGTATATTTGCTTGATTTATGGTAAATTCAGACAATACGCATGGTAAATTTTGTCACCCCCATCAAAATGCGCATTATGGTGAATTTCGTAATTATTATGGTAAATTTACAGATGGTAAATTTTCACCAGTATGTCAAACCCTTTGGATTCGGTGCCCCATTCGAATCACAAAATTAGACCCACAATGCGTTAATCATCGCAATAAATTTTGGGTTTCAACATCAACCACTGTAATATCGACATAACGAAAATAATCATCAGAACTTACCAAAATCTTCAGTCCAAACCGGTGATTAAATACTTCCGGGCAGAGAACTTCAAGTTCCAATAATGGGACTTTACGGGGCAGAGAACTTCAAGGTCCGGCGATTGAACACTTCGGGCCAAAGAACTACTTTTTTCCGGTGATTAAAAACTTCGGGACAAATCAAATCCGTAACAAAAATAATCTGTGCAAAATTCGTGAAAAACAAATCAAATTCGTAACAAATCAAATCCGTGACAAATCAAATCCCTTAAAATTACCATTTCCGTAACAAATCAAATCCGTAACAAATAGTATCTGTGAAAAAATTCGTGAAAAACAAATCAAATTACTAATATTTCGGCCACATATAGTAATATTTCCATAACAAATGAAATCCGTAACAAATCAAATCCCTAAAATTAAGCCTAAAATGATAAACGTAATCCCTAAAATTAAGCCTAAAATGATTCTCCAGATTTAACCTCACCAAATCAAATGTTAACTACACAAAGGCTAACATGGTAAACCATCTCTCAAAAGTAATGGCAAAATTGTCCATCTACACTATTATAGGATGATAACATAATTCCGAAAAGTGGATGGGATGAAAAACTAAGTCGGAGGAGTAGAAAGGACCCTAATTTAATTTACCCTTTATTATATCCCTATTTTATTAAAATATTTATATATTTAATTTAAATATTATAAGGAAGGAGAAAAATAAAAATAAAATATTAAGAGTGAATAGTGATATTGGAGTTTCTATTGATTTTGAAAAATAAAAAAAAAATTTGGAAAAACTGATATGAGTTTAAGAGAATTTACTCTTGAGATTAAGGCCCTATTTGGCCAAAATTTTTTTTTTGGCTTATTTTTTGTTTTTATTCAAATTTTTTTTGTATTTGTTATTTTTATGTCATTTTTTCGTGGATTATTGGTTCGTATCGACGAAAGAAATCTAAAAAGTATAAAATTATGTCCAAAAGTTAAAAAAAGTCACTAAAAACGAAAATAAGCCAACACGGATGCTGTTTTTGACTTATTTTTTGTCTTTTCTGAACTTTTTTTAAATGTAGCCGATGATTGATAACTTTTCTGAAAGCTCTTGTTGAGACGAATCAACAATCATAAAAAAATTGATGAAAAATAAAAAATTAAAAAAAAAATTTAAATAAAGATAAAAAACTAAACAATGAATAATCCAATAATAACCACATGCTAAATGAATCATAAGAAAGGAGAGCATTTAGAGAGCCGCGGATTGGGAAAAGTGCCCCTTTTATAGAGACTGTCCATAGGCTACTCTCTCTCCCCCCGACTCCCCATACGCTAGCTGTGCTGGGGAAAAATGGCAGCGAAACGTCAACCAGAAGCGAAACAAAGCGATGATGATGAACAATCCGCTTCAGAAGCAGAAAATACCGAACTACAAAAATCAGACTCAGAATCCGAATCCGAAGAAGAAGATGAAGACAGGTCTTCAGCTCCCATACCCCAAAAGCCCTACGCTCTGAAGCATCCACAGACCCCTCAAACTCATTCGAATCCCCAGTCTTCATCCTCCGACGAATCCGATTCCCCACATCGACCCTACCCGAAAATCAAGTCAATGGAAGAGCTACCAGCGAAGGCTACTACTAAGAAGCCCAGATCAAAACCTGGTTCTACCACTCCAGTGGCCAAGTCGGCTGGCGCCGGCGCCAGCCCCGCTAAACGACAGGTGGAGACAGAGAACAAAAGCAATCGCGAGTCGAAGAGGGCAAAGAGGAAGGATAGCGGTGTTGAAGAGGATACGGCGAAGAAGACGGGGGACGATTCTAAGAAGCGGGTGTTTCAGAGGCTGTGGAGTGACGACGACGAGATTGCGATTTTGAAGGGCATGATTGAGTACGCATCGAAGACAGGGGTTCAACCGGGGGCCGACATGAATGGTTTTCATGAATTCGTCAAGAAATCGCTGCATGCGGATTTTACAAAGACCCAGTTGTATGAAAAAGTGCGGAGGTTGAGGTTGAAGTACGAGAACAATTTGAGGAAAAGGAAAGAAGGCGAGGATCCAGCATTTTCGAAGGCCCATGAGCAAAAAACCTATGAATTCTCCAAAAAGATATGGGGAAATAGTGGAGCTGATGATTTGGGAAATGGGGGCACAAAGGTTAATGAAAGTGTAAGGAAGAGTAAGAGTCAAAGAGCTAGAGTGGCTTCACCAAAAGAAGGAGAAAAGATTGAGGTTGAGAAAATGGAACCGAATACAGAGATTATTGAGCCAGATGCAGGAGGAAATGGGGGCACAAAGGTTAATGAAAGTGTAAGGAAGAGTAGGAGTCAAAGAGCTAGATTGGCTTCACCAAAAGGAGGAGAAAAGATTGAGGTTGAGAAAATGGAACCGAATACAGAGGTTATTGAGCCAAATGCAGGAGTGTTTCGGTCAATTGGGTTTTATGGAAGCATTGGTGGGTTAGGTTTGAATGAGGAGATTGTAAAGGCTGGGTTGGACTTGATTAGTCATTCTAACAAGTTGGAATTGGAGGGGAAGTGGAATAAGCTGAGAGTGGAGGAAATGGAGCTTTACATGAAGCGGGTGGAATTGATGCGAGAACAGACGAAACTGGTACTGGAAGCACTGAACTCGTCGGGGGATTAAAAGAGGTATATTTCTCATCAGGGGATTAAAAGAGGTATATTTTGGTTTGTGTGCTGTCGATTACTAGTAGAAGCACAAGGGTTTTTGTGTTTGTGTCTGTAGCATTTTGGTAATCATGGGCTTTGTGTTGTTGATGACTAATGCAAATAGAAGGGTGTTACGTTAAATGTTTTATCTTGTTTCTTAGGCGGTTTGGTACTTGACATTGGAGTATGCTGTTGATTACTAGTGGAAGCACAAGCTTTGCTGTTTTTCTGTAGCATTTTGGTAATCATGGGCTTTTGTGTTGTTGATGACAAATGCAAAGAGAAGGGTGTTAGTTTAAATGTTCTATCTTGTTTCTTAGTCGGTTTGGTACTTGACATTGTAGTATCTTTGTTTCCTAGCTAACAATATGCACGCATGGGGAGGATGCCCTACTCTCATTACGCAGACACATTCAGTGCGTTTAAAGTTTAGTTGAATCACAATGTATATCTTCTTGATCTTGAGTGCTAGAATTCTCACACATATCTTGTTTCTTAGTCGGTTTGGTACTTGACATTGTAGTATCTTTGTTTCCTAGCTAACAATATGCACGCATGGGGAGGATGCCCTACTCTCATTACGCAGACACATTCAGTGCGTTTAAAGTTTACTTGAATCACAATGTATTTCTTCTTGATCTTGAGTGCTAGAATTCTCACACACACCCTATTGTTCTTTCTTTGGTGTTGTCACTTCTCATCAGGGCATTTAAGGATTTTGTTAGCAACTAGACTATTGTTGCCTTTGTGTGCTAATTTTGAAAGGACTAGAAGTTATTATACAGAAAAATTAAAAAATCAGTAATACACAGAACTTGATATAACTCTTGAGGAAGAAGTAAGTAGACAGATGCAGCATGAAATAAGGAAATATTTGTACTTGAAATGGTAGGATCGGGACATGAACTCAAGCAAGCAAGAGCCGTTAACATTTGGTAGTTTCTATAGCATTACTCTGGTACCTGCACAAGTTGTACGCCTCACGATCAATATATTTTGCCCAGGCACAGGTTGTCTTGAGATTATAGCTCCAACCTAGAAAGAACAAAGGAGAATTATGAAATCAAGTAATAACCGATATTTGGTTGAGCTAAATTTGTTCAAAAAATCCCAAAAATCAATCTGAACCTATTAAAAGTTTTTATCATTTAACTGAGACCATAACGATCTTATATTGTAAACCTATTTTACTGTATATTACGCTTTCTTACGTTCTTTCTCTATTAATCTTGCATAATTACATATATAGAGTATATTAATTCGTGAACAAATTTTTAAGTAATCATTTGATTAAATGAATTAACAATAAATCGGTGAGCGCATAATTGTGTGCTTTTTTTAAGTCCAGAAGTGCTATGAGTTCAAATCAAGAATATAAAATTGAAAAACAAGGTACTTGTATTCAAGGGTTTACATATAAACATCTCATATATATGAGAATTTGTATAAAAATATATCTCCAGCTCTTAAATCTTTGAACTAGTATATATATCTTGATACATTTGGTTCTATGTTTTGTCTTGTTAATTGTACAGATAAAAGTTATCCAGATGACTATACAGACAAATATTTTCAAATATTTTTGATGTAAATGGTGTAGATAAACTTGTTTAGAAAATTACTTTTGGAGAAGACAGTGTGATATTAGAAGAACTACAGGATTTGAACAAAGCATCTATGCTTAGACATCTCTGAACTGTGTGTGAGTAGGCAATGCGATATGGGATGATCAGTCTACCTTCTTTCCTTTGGTTGCACAACTGGGATTCAATCCAGATTTGGGCTGCTTCAAAGTCTTCAGCTACCCAAATCTTCCCTTTCACACGGGAGGAAATCAACACAACATTCCTTGCTTCCCAACTGAATGTCGCAGATAAGGTAATATGGAGTTTGAATTCCAGTTCATGGAATGCTACTAGAACTGTGAGGCCTGTGGTGCCCTAGTACCTCTGGTTTGTTATCTTCATCATGTGACCAAATGGTCCTTCATCCAATGGTTTGGCTCTACATGGAAGTTTGGCTACTAGACGTAGACTCTTTGCTTAGCATTTGATTGCTAACGAAGATTGTTTTCTTTGTTGTGCATATGTTGAATCATGCTCTTTTTTTTTTTTTTTAATGTCAATTTTCATCTTGTGTTCGGCTCCATCTTACGAATAAGTGTGGGCTTTCTAATTCCCTCTGTCATGTTCTCTAATGTGATTCCTTGGGCTATTAGAAGAACTAAAGGTAGATCAGTTAAGAGTTTTGGTAATTGTTTGCAATGATCTCCCAATATCATATACGGGGAGCAAGGAATTGCTTCGTCTTTCAGATTGAGCCAGTGGATACATCTGAGAATTTCGGAAAGTTGTCACCGACGCAAGAGCTTGTATGTCCTCAATGGAGGAATGTTTCTCCTCCAGATGAGAATAGACTGTGTACAGTGTAGTGAACTTGGGAATTGTCTCAGAGGATTTTTGGGATATAGTTTGGTTGTTTTTCTGCGACCGTTGTAGAGTTTAGGGTCTGGTTTATAATACTCGAATATGTAAGCTGAAAAACATAATGGGAATAGTAGCTTTCGTACATTGATGTCTGACTGCACCATGAAAACATGACGCCTTCAAGTCCACATGAACCAGCACACACTCACATGTACAAATACCCAAACAAGCAACATGGTTTGAGTTGAAGATATGTTAGAATGCAAAACAACCATCAGAGCAAACCATCTAGAAAACCATCGTATTCCCTTTAGGAGTGATACTCCTATTTATCTTAGGACTGAGAGTTACGACTCCATAGGGACTAAGACAGTTCAAGATGAGTCATTCAACATAAAGGAGACTCTTACGGCGGTGTGCTAGCTAGTTTCCTATGTCATTTTCATTTTTATCAGTCGGTATCCAAGTTGGAATATATGTTCGAGTGTTATTTTTATCGTCATCAATGTGCATAAGATATAATCTCAAATTGGATTAATAATCCCATACAATATAATCTCCATTATGGTTCCTTTAATTGAGCTTATTGAGCATATATAGTTCAATTTTTCTATGGGTTGCTTGTAGAAATGTAGACCTTTGAGTTGGTCGATATTGCAGGTTGCTTAGCTGCTGGAGTAACATATAGCATTTTTTAAAGGATATTAATACATATAGTTATTGGGTTATTGGGAGACAATGATTACCCATATATATGTGGGGCACACTAAAATCGTATTCCTTGATGAGTGTAGGGCCCACTAAAATTGCCATAATCTAACGAAAATGCTAACAAAACCACAAGTTGATCATCAATCATGTTTGATTAAACAACTTATTGAATAGATGGATGAAATTATAGCAATTCAAGAATAGCAACTCCAAGGCCTGCAATTAGCATGAAAAGTTTAGGGCAAATATGCAGCAAAAGCAGAGGGGTATCCACAAAGCTACCGCCATTACTTTAAGATCCGGCATTTTCACCCGAGGGGTACTCGAACAATCCTAATGCTCCGCAAACACACGAAAAAACATAGGCCTCCACAAAGGGAGGAGGAAAAACAGAGAAAACTCATCTTCCCATGCCAATTTTTTGTTGTTCCGTCTACCTAATTCACCGGACCTATGGCTTTGGAGATGGCATTGTAGGGATGGAGATGGAGGTGGAGGTGGAGGTGGGGGCATAGATCGGTGAGGAAGAGGAAAGATCGAAACGTCTCATTCTAAAGAGAATTGATTTATAGTTGTTCCTGAATGCAGTAGCTAGGAACGGGCTAGGATTATCTAGTTTTATCTAACTGCAATTAGGATTTTCATAGTCTAGCAACTAAGCTAATTCATTTCCTGAAAGCGAAAGAAATAGTTAATATTAAAAACTGCTTCCTTCCTGAAAGCGAAAGAAATAGTCATAATAGTTAAGATTTTATTTAACTTCTTATACGTAAGCCTTGATCAGGTACAGAAAGAATTTGAAAACCTGATTGATCTTGTCATGAAACAATCATGAAAGCTACTCAGAGAAAGAAAGAAATGTTCATGAAAGCAGTAGTTTGGATAGGAAATTAGGAATATGATTATAATTAATTAGCATTTCTTGATAACAACCGAGGAACACTACTCACGCGATTTAAATCTTTACAAGCAAAGATTTGTGACTTTGATTTTTGACAGCCAAAAGGTTGTAAAAAAGCATAATAATGATTGTGTTCAGGGGAATCAGAAAGCTATCTCTGGCAATTTCCGCTCCTCAAATCTCTAGTTTTATTCCCCTTGCTACAGATTCCCTTCAAGGCATCTTTCAAGTAAGAAAGAAGTTCTTTTTCTCCTTTGTTTGGCAAGCTAAGGAAGCTGCTTTATTCAGCATCTTGTTTAAATTGAATCAAGGAACTCCTTTTAAAACATGTATGACAATTAAGTTCCTCTCTAAATGCTGATTGTAAGGTAATTATCGCCGTCATCTTCATCATCTTCTAAACTAATGGTTTCTGTTATGAAGTAGTCTTAAGTTGCACGATGGAGTTTGATTTGATAGAACCTATTCCCCAACTATTTTTGTGATAGTTACGTTGGTAAGATTTGAACACTATTGCTGCAAACTGCAGATTTGTTAGTAGACTAATTGAGATAGTATCCACCACACTATTGACAACCTGCTCTTGAAAATCTTTGCAGTTTTGTAAAAAAACCTAAATCTTGACAATTTGATTCAATGATTATAGTACATATGTGACGTGAAATGCTTGTTTATTTATTAGAAGGCTGCCTAGCGCGTAACGAACGTGAAACTGCAGGGTTTGGGAAGAGCCAAATTTACAAAAGCAACCCTGCACGCGATAAGCCTATTTCCTTATTTTGAACCCATGATACCTAGGTCAATAAAAAATATCTTTATTTCATTATGTTGAACGAACACATTACAGAAAAACAGTGGGAATTGCCATTCAAATTAATTTTATTAATAAAGAGTAAGAAAAAACAATTGAGTCAATGGCACCGAAGAAGGAACAAAAAATTGGCGCTGAACATCCCTTAGGCAGAACTTCTTTTTCGAAACTAGATAAAACTTTACCGAGTCCAAATGATTGTCAACTACTAGATCCGTTGGTCTGCAGGAATTCATTTTCTGGAATTAAAAGCGTTTAATCTTCTCAAACGAAGTCTTCGTCAACGATAGGGCTTCGCGCCTAAGAACAAAAGGCAGAGAAAAAGGCTGACAGAGAATTTCTAATAAGAAAAAGAAGAAGACCCTCATAGCACTCAAAGCGGAGGGGCAAAATGTGGATTGGAACTCGAAACTATTTCGATGTGAATATGGATCTTCGTTAAGGGGCTATGGATTGGGACCCTCCTACAGGAAGATGAAGCATTTCATTTTGGTTCTTTCACATAGTAATTTTCGTATAGTGAAAGGAAATTCCTTCTTGGTTTCACATATTGATTGGCAACTGCTCTATTTCCATGAGATCGAAGACTTTACCAAGGACTGAATCCAAAAGCAAGAAGTCGATTGACATCTTGGACCGTTGACACAATGAGTTCTCTCTTTATGTTGTCTTTTCTCTAGTTAAGACTTTTTTGATATCGGGTGGCGCCGCATGGTGGGAACAATCTTTAGTATGTGTCAACAACTCCTCCCACACCGCCTTACACACCTATAAGGAATTTCTCGGTCCCAACCTCAAAGTAGTTCAAGTTTTGGGCAAGGTTGAGTTTGTGAATGAAAAAGTTAGGGTTTGATTATTTCATTCCGTAGAGAGGGAGCCGACTTCCTTATCAGAGAGGGGCCCCTTATAGAGCGGGGCTTTTTATTCTTATTCAAAAAAGGGGAAAGAAGGGGCCTTAGTTGATGGGATATTTTGATACCTTTTTCTCTCACCCTCCCCCCGTTCTGGTTCAGGAAAGGGTCAACGTAAGAATCGTCAAAGCAATCTCTGATCCAAACAGGTCTTGCGAGAAAATAGAATTTCATGTTGAGCTCCAAATATACTCATTGTTTTCCAGGATGAAAAGAAAGAGGGAAAAAAGAGGCAATCAAAACAAACATAATTTGCTTAATATTACGAGTTTTGTTTTCTATATAATATTCCTAATCTAATACTAATACTAACAAGACTACAAAATGCTTCTCAAACATAATTTGGAAAAAACGAAGGGCCGCTTGAGCGAGCCCCTCTGATATTGATAAATTTTGCTCAAAGAACCAGAATCTAGAACTTGAAATTCAACAGGCCGCTCGAGCAAGCCCCCTTGATGTTAACAGATCCTAACCCAAAAATCAGAGGACAGAACTTGAAACTTAGTAGACCGCTCGAGCGAGCTCTAGGCTGCTCGAGCGACCTGTGTAATTTGTAGAATTTTTAGCATGTTAACTGGGCATTCCGGCTATGAAATTTAGACTATAAACCCTACAGTTTTGCATGATTACACACTGTATATGTATACACTTGTGACATGTTTGTCCACGGATATCCGAGGGATCTTGTGAGTACCAGTGGACCAATCGAGACTATGCACTATGTGTTAAGGTGAAATCATGCATGTTGAATAATTGTTATTATGCGAGAACCTAACGTCGATGGTGGAAAATGTGGAATCTGTGAATATTGTGGAAAATTACAATTCAACAGTAAGTGGAATAAGTAATATCATCCCTCGTGCTGCTTGTTTGTTGGGCTAGGTTTCCGAGTTGGTTGTCGGGTTAGATTCCAAAGGTAAATTGGTGGTTAGATTTCCCTTTTACTCTTGTTCCAGGTTATATTTCCGAGAAGAATTTGGCGGTTAAATTCTCCATCTCACTTTTGTATTTTGGGTTCAATTCCCAATGCGAGTTAGATTCTCACTGGCCGTCATGCTGTGTTGTTTATGGGTTTAATTCTCTGAGCATCATCCCGATTAAAAGAAATGAAGAAGAATAAACTTAAAACACTTATGTGTTATTTGTTACCTTTTGATATATCAAAATTTGAATAGATCTTGTTTTCCAGGATGAAAAGAAAGAGAGGCAATTAGTACGAACATAATTTACTTAATATTGCGAGTTCTGTTTTCTCTATAATATTCCTAATCGGATACTAATACTAACAAGACTACAAAATGAGTCCCAATCATATATATAGATATAACAACTGTTGAATAGAAATTTTAGTTTTTCCACACTAATATTCGTACATTCTCATAAAGGAAATAAAGTAAATATTTGTCCTAAGGGAGAGTAAAGAGATGGAATCGAAGCAATCAAGAACACAACCTCCACCACCTGCAATCATGATAAATATATATAATGTCAAACATCAACAGCAAAACCTAATTTAAAGAAGTCAATAACATCTATAAAAAAAAAAACCACGTGCAATTATATATAAGCATGAAAAAATATGAATTGGAGTCTATTAACTAGTTTTATGTTTACATTGCAAATGATGTGGTTAGTTGATATTTTGCTAAAATTAGCTAAGGTAGGTAAGATTATATATATATAGTAGAGGAACAGAATGAAAAATTACCAAAATTTGCTGACTCATTTACCTTCGGCTTTTGGTGCTCTCATGTCCATTGGTCGGTTGAGCAGATTCCAAACACCGAAGCAAAGTAACAGGTATGTTATTAGCCTCTTGCTCACAATAATGACATTTGTCATTAGTTACACATTTTTCATGTGTGAGGAGTTCTCCACATTCACAATTGGACTTGAGTGCTGCATCTTCCAATTTGGAAAAACAGATTTTGCAAATTGCTTCTTCTTCTGCAATCTCTTTATCCCCTTCCATTACAACTGAACAACTGTTGTGAGGTGCTAATTTTGAAAGGAATAAAAGTATGTATAAAAGGATTAACTGAAAATACTAAGAACTTCAATATATAGAAAAACCATCAAAAAGTTTATTCCTCACTCAGCATGCATCATGCCATTCCTCACTCTGAATGTACTACATTATTTTATATAAGATTCACAAGTAAGTGGATGAAACTAATAGGTGAACAAAATTGGTATGGAAGATCGCAGATTGCAAACTAACAAATCATACTATCTTTTCAAACTTTCACATGCAACATGCAATAACGAAATCCGAGTATCTAATAATACGATAGACATAAACTTAAGCTAGTAAGAATTTAATATTTGGTAGTTTTTATAGCATTACATTGATAGTACCTTTAGGATTAGTTTGACTTGCAGAATCTCTATTTCTCACAATAACAATACCTCTTGTGATTGTGGCCCCAACGTCCTGGACATAACAAAGGAGAATATGAGACTTGGCCACATTTCTACCTATCATTAGTAAGATATATACATGTTCAGCTGCATGCATGCTTGTGCCTTCCCAAACTTTCAGTGTATTTTCTTTGTGAAGAATTCTCAATGCAAACTTCTATACGTATTTTAGAAAGAGAATTCATCTGATACTTATGAACTTAACTGTTAATATATTTGTTCTAAATTCTAGTGGATGCTAGAAAACTAATTTTCGAAAGCAACATTAACTTCAAAGTACTTGATGTTTGTTTAGCTTATAGATGGGAACAAAATGTTCTTCAAAATTGCATATAACAAATTTGTGAAACAATTTCGTGCTCCCATATTTAATGTTAAAATGTGAGTTAATAATGGTTTTTTGTATTTTTATACACAGTATGAGTACCACGCTCATTTTTTAAATATTACGCAAATGTGGTCCCAAAGTAGTAGTTGTATTGAAATTGAGGTTTGACTAAGCTTTGTTTGTTTCACCAGATATGAGCATTGGAATGGGGCGTAGTATTATTAATCTCATTACAAAAACTACTGGAATTACCTATCCGATGAATTCTATTAGTATAGTATAAAATATACAATAACTGTGTATTATGTGTATGCTATAGATCAAGAAGTTTAGAAATTAGATGAAAAATATAGGATGAGTTCTTACTTATGTCAGCAAACCTGCTTTTTACATTGATAATGATGAGTTCAAGTGGACGGAAAGTGGGACGTTGTTGAGCAACCAGTTTGGAGGCCATTAATTGGCATTGTCGGTCGACCAAACCCAACTAAACTGAAGGTGCATTATGAGCTGCATAATTCAGCTGTGAATGTGTGTGTGTGCGTGTGCTTGTAGTGATATGTGTGGGAGAGTTGTGAGAGAGGAAGAGAATTTAATAAGAGAGACACAAAAAGAGAGACAGAGTTGTGAAATCCAAACGGGGTATAGATATTTGAGAGAGAAAATATAGTGTGTTGTGTGTATCATTTGAATTAATAAGAGTGTTTTGAGTTTGGGTTTGTGTGGTGATACCTACTCTCCCACTGATTTCGAGAACACGCAAAAGGCGATAACACTTACTAGGAACTTCAGTTTAAGATCTGCTCCCTGTTTGGCAAATGAAGGCTCGATCAATGACCCAAAATTACCTACTGGTGTGTTTCTGGAAAAATGAAGGTGGGAATTAGAGTTGTTAATTGGTCTATATTTATACTGCGAATGATGATATAAGATGATATTGCTCAACTAAGGTAGACCATATATAGTAGAGGAGCAGATTCAGAAGTTACTAACACTTGTTGATTCATTTACCTTTCACATCGCAGAAGCGATATGAGTTTGGTGCTCTCACGTGGATCAATCTTTTGCGCAGATTTGAACCCTCGAAGCAAAGTAATAGTTGTGCTATTAACCTCTTGCATGCAAAGAAACCTTTTTTCTCCTTTGTTTGGCAAGCTAAGGAAGTTGCTTTATTCAGCACCTTGTTTAAATTGAATCAAGGAACTCCTTTAAAACATGTATGACAATTAAGTTCCTCTCTAAATGCTGATTGTAAGGTAATTATCGTCATCATCTTCATCATCTTCTAAACTAATGGTTTCTGTTATGAAGTAGTCTTAAGTTGCACGAGGGAGTTTGATTTGATAGAACCTATTCCCCAACTATCTTTGTGATAGTTAAGTTGGTAAGATTTGAACACTATTGCTGCAAACTACAGATTTGTTAGTAGACTAATTGAGATAGTATCCACCACACTATTTACAACCGGCTCTTGAAAATCTTTGCAGTTTTGTAAAAAACTAAATCTTGACAATTTGATCCAATGATTATAGTACACATGTGACGTGACATGCTTGTTTATTTATTAGAAGGCTGCCTAGCGCGTAACGAACATGCAACTGCAGGGTTTGGGAAGAGCCAAATTTACAAAGCTTTACCCTGTACGCGATAAGCCTATTTCCTTATTTTGAACCCATGATACCTAGGCCAAGAAAAAATATCCTTATTTTGTTATGTCAGAACGAACACATTACAGAATTTACAGTGGGAATTGCCATTCAAACTAATTACATTAATAAAGAGTAAGAAAAAGTATCGAGTTGATGGCACCGAAGACAGAACGAAAATCGGCATTGAACGTACATTGGGCAAAACTTCTTTTTCGAAACTGGATAGAACTTTATCAAGTTCGAACGATTGTCAACTACCAGATCCGCTGGTCTGCAGAAATTCATTTTCTGGAATTAAAAGCATCTCATCTTCTCAAACGAAGTCTTCGTCAACGATAGGGCTTTGCGCTTGAGAACAAAAGGCAGAGAAAAAAGGCTGACAGAGGATTTCTAATAAGAAAAGGAAGAAGACCCCCATAGCGCTCAAAGCGGAGGTGCAAAATGTGGATTGGAACTAGAAACTGTTTCGACGTGAATATGGATCTTCGATAAAGGGCTATGGACTGGTACCCTCCTACAGGAAGATGAAGCATTTCATTTTGGTTCTTTCACACAGTAATTTTCGTATAGTGAATAAGGAAATTCCTTCTTGGTTTCGCATGTTGATTGGCAACTGCTCTATTTCCATAAGATCGAAGACTTTACCAAGGATTGAATCCAAAAGCAAGAACTCGGTTGACATCTTGGACCGTTGACACAACGAGTTCTCCCTTTATGTCGTCTTTCCTCTAGTTAAGACCTTTTCGATATCGGGTGGCGCCGCATAGTGGGAACAATCTTTAGTACGTGCCAACAACTCCTCCCACACCGCCTTACACACCTATAAGGAATTTCACAGTCCCAACCTCAAAGTAGTTCAAGTTTTGGGCAAGGTTGAGTTTGTGAATGAAAAAGTTAGGGTTTTATTATTTCATTCTGTAGAGAGGGGCTAACTTCCTTATTAGAGAGGGGCCCCTTAGGGAGCGGGGCTTTTTTTATTCTTATTCAAAAAAGGGGAAAGAAGGGACCTCAGTTGATGAGACATTTTGAGACCCTTTTTCTCTCACCCTCCCCTAGGTCTGGTTCAGGAAAAGGTCAACGCAAGAATCTTCGAAGCAATCTCTGGTCTGAACGGATCTTGCAAGACAATAGGATTTCATATTGAGCTCCAAATATACGCATTGTTTTCCAGGATGAAAATAAAGAGGAAAAAAAGAGGCAATCAAGACAAACATAATTTGCTCAATATTATGAGTTTTGTTTTCTATATAATATTCCTAATCTAATACTAATATATATAGATTTAACAACGGCTGAACAGAGTTTTTAGTTTTTCCATACTAATATTCGTACGTTTGCATAAGGAAATAAAGTAAACATTTGTCCTAAGGGAGAGTAAAGAGATGGAATCGAAGCAATCAAGAACACAACCTCCACCACCTGCAATCATGAAAAATATATATATAATGTCAAACATCAACATCAAAACCTAATTTAAAGAAGTCAATATCATCTATAAAAAAAACCACGTGCAATTATATATAAGCATGAAAAAATATGAATTGGAGTCTGTTAACTAGTTTTATGTTTACATTGCAAATGATGTGGTTAGTTGATATTTTGCTAATAATTAGCTAAGGTAGGTAAGATTATATATATATAGTGGAGGAACATAATAAAAAAATTACCAACATTTGTTGATTCATTTACCTTTGGCTTTTGGTGCTCACATGTCCATTGGTCGGTTGAGCAGATTCCAAACGCCGAAGCAAAGTAACAGGTATGTTATTAGCCTCTTGCTCACAATAATGACATTTGTTGTTACCATTGGTAGTTGACCAATTAGTTACACATTTTTCATGTGTGAGGAGTTCTCCACATTCACAATTGGACTTGAGTGCTGCATCTTCCAATTTGGAAAAACAGATTTTGCAAATTGCTTCTTCTTCTGCTATCCCTTTATCCCCTTTCATTACAACTGAACAACCACTGTGAGGTGCTAATTTTGAATGACGAAAAGTTACTGTACAGAAATATTAACTGAAAATACAAAGAACTTCAATATATAGAAGCACCATCAAAAAGTTAATCCCTCACTCACCATATGCATTTTAACGGTATCATTCCCTTCCTCACTCTGAATGTACTACATTATTTTATATAAGGTATGACAGATCTTTTCAAACTTCCACATGCAACATGAAGTAACGAAATCTGGGTAACTAATAATACGACAGGGACATTAACTTAAGCTAGCAAGAATTTGATATTTGGTAGTTTTTAAAGCATTACATTGGTACCTGTAGGATCCGCCCGACCTGCAGAATCTCTATCTCTCACAATAACAATACCACTTGTGATTGTATCCCCAGCCTAGAGATAACAAAGGAGAATAAGAGACTTGGCCACATTTCTTCCTATCGTTAATAAGATATATATGTTCAGTTCCATGCATGCTTGTGCCTTGCCAAACTCTCCATTTCTTTTATTTGTAAATAATTCTCAATGCAGACCGACATAGATATTTCAGAAAGAAAATCCACCCGATAGTTACCAACTTAAACTTTCAATATATTTGTTCTAACTTCTAGTGGATGCTGGAAAACTAATTTTCGGAAGCAACATTAACTTTCAAGTATTTGATGTTTGTTTAGCTTATATATGGGAACAAAAAAATATTTTCCAAAACTGCATATAATGGAATTGATGAAAGAACTTCATGCTCCCATATTTGATGTTAAAATCGTAATCTAATAAGAGATTTTTGTGTTTTCGTACGTAGTACCAGTAACACGCTTGTTAAATATTACACAAATGTGATCCCAAAGTAGTAGTTGCATTGCAATTGAGGTCCGACTAAGCCTTGTTTGTTTCACCAAATATGAGCATTGGAAAGGGGTGCAGTATTATTAATCTCGTTACAATAAAACTGCTGGAATTATCTATCTGACGAAATATATTAGTATACTATAGATATACAATAACCGTGGATTATATGTATGCTACGGATCAAGAAGTTTAGAAATGAGACAAAAAATATAGGACGAGTTCTTACAGATGTCAGTAAACCTATTTTTTTTACATTGATGATGGCAAGTGGGTTGTCGAACAATCAGTTTGGAGGCCATTGATTGCCACTGTTGGTTGATCAAAGCCAACTAAACTGAAGGTGCATTTTGAACTGCATAATTCAGTTGTGAATGTGTGTGTGTGTGTGTGTGTGTGTGTGTGTGTGTGTGTTGTAATGTGTGGGAGAGGTGTGAGAGAGTAAGAGAAATACGAGAGAAAGAGTTGTGAAATCCAAACAGGATATAGATATTTGGAGAGAAGAGGTAGTGTGTTGTGTGTGTGTATCATTTAAATTAATAAGAGTGTTGAGTTTTAGTTTGTGTTGTGATACCTCCTCTCCCACTGATTCGGAGAACACGCAAAAGGCAATAACACTTACCGGCAACTTAATCAGTTCAATCCCTCTGACAAATGAAGGCGAGGGCATTCCGGCAAATGAAGGCGAGGGCATTCCTGCGTTTGTTCGCTCTTTGGGTCTGGCAAA
Source organism: Arctostaphylos glauca (assembly GCA_019985065.2). Classification (NCBI taxonomy): domain Eukaryota; kingdom Viridiplantae; phylum Streptophyta; class Magnoliopsida; order Ericales; family Ericaceae; genus Arctostaphylos; species Arctostaphylos glauca. The sequence goes on from JAHSPW020000015.1 coordinate 4,693,635, forward strand.
TGAAGGTGGGAATTTGAGTTTGTTAATTGGGTTAATATTTATACTGCGAATGATGATATAAGCTAACATTGCTTAGTTACGGTAGACCATATATAGTAGAGGAGCAGATTCAAAAGTTTCTAACACTTGCTGATTGATTTACCTTGGAAAATACCTTGGAAAATAATGCGGAAGCAATATGACTTTGGTGGTCTCCTGTGGATCAATATTTTGAGCAAATTTGAACCCTCGAAGAAAAGTAACAGGTGTGTTATTAGCCTCTTCCTTGCAAACATGACATTTGTTGTAACCTATGGCACTTGACTTGTTAGTTGCGCATTCTTCATGTTCGAGGACTATTTCGCATCCGCATTTGGACTTGACTGTATTTTCTTCTCCCAATTTGGAAAAACAAATTCTGCAAATTGCTTCCTCATCTTCAATCCATTCATCCCCTTCCATTGCAACTAGAGTACTGCTGTGAGGTACTAATTTTGGAAGGACTAAAAGTTATTGTACAGAAATAGAAACTGAAACTACAAAGACCTTCAATAAAGAAGTACTATCAAAAAGTTTATTCCTCACTCTGAATGTACTACATTAATTATTTTTTATAAAGTTCACAAGTAAGTGGATGAATTTAACAGTCGAACAAAATTGGTATGGTAGATCGCAGATTGCAAACTAACGAATAGTACTATCTTTTCAGAATTCCACATCCAATAATGAAATCCAAATACCTAATAATACGATAGGAAGATAAACCTAAGCTAGTGAGAATTTGATATTTAGTAGTTTTTATAGAATTAGCCGGTACCTTTAGAATTCTTCTCACTTGCAGAAGCTTTATCTCTCACAATAACAATATCTTGCCCAGTGCTTGTAGCCCCATCCTAGACATAGCAAAGGAGAATAAGAAAGTGTTTTGAATTTGTGTTCTAATTGATACCTCCTCACCAACACTTACCGGCAACTTAATCCTTTCGATATATGCTCTCCCTCTGAAAAGTGAAGGCTGGCGACTTGAGCCCTCATTATACCGTTCAAATCTGCAAATGAAGGCAGGAATTAAAGTTTGTTAATTGGGTTTATATTTATATTGCGAATGATGATATAAGATGGTATTGCTCAGCTAAGGTAGACTATATATAGTAGAGGAGCAGATTCAGAAGTTACTAACACTTGTTGATTCATTTACCTTGTACATCTCAGAAGCGATATGAGTTTGGTGCTCTCACGTGGATCAATATTTTGCGCAAATTTGAACCCTCGAAGCAAAGTAACAGGTGCGTTATTAACCCTTCGCCGGCAGAGATCACATTCGGTGTTACCTATGGAACTTGACCAGTTATTTGTGCATTCTTCATGTGCGAGGACTACTGTGCATCCGCATTTGGACTCGACTGTATTTTCTTCTCCCAATTTGGAAAAACAAATTCTGCAAATTGCTTCCTCATCTTCAATCCATTCATCCCCTTCCATTGCAACTAGAGTACTGCTGTGAGGTACTAATTTTGGAAGGACTAAAAGTTATTGTACAGTAATATAAACTGAAAATACAAAGACCTTCAATAGAGAAGTACCAAAAAAAAGTTTATTCCTCACTCTGAATGTACTACACTAATTATTTTATGTAAAGTTCACAAGTAAGTCGATGAATTTAACAGTCGAACAAAATTGGTATGGCAGATCGCAGATTGCAAACTAATGAATCATACTATCTTTTCAAAATTCCACATGCAATAATGAAATCCAAATACCTAATAATACGATAGGAAGATAAACCTAAGCTAGTGAGAATTTGATATTTAGTAGTTTTTATAGAATTAGCCGGTACCTTTAGAATTCTTCTCACTTGCAGAAGCTTTATCTCTCACAATAACAATATCTTGCCCAGTGCTTGTAGCCCCATCCTAGACATAGCAAAGGAGAATAAGAAAGTGTTTTGAATTTGTGTTCTAATTGATACCTCCTCACCAACACTTACCGGCAACTTAATCCTTTCGATATATGCTCTCCCTCTGAAAAGTGAAGGCTGGCGACTTGAGCCCTCATTATACCGTTCAAATCTGCAAATGAAGGCAGGAATTAAAGTTTGTTAATTGGGTTTATATTTATATTGCGAATGATGATATAAGATGGTATTGCTCAGCTAAGGTAGACTATATATAGTAGAGGAGCAGATTCAGAAGTTACTAACACTTGTTGATTCATTTACCTTGTACATCTCAGAAGCGATATGAGTTTGGCGCTCTCACGTGGATCAATATTTTGCGCAAATTTGAACCCTCGAAGCAAAGTAACAGGTGCGTTATTAACCCTTCGCCGGCAGAGATCACATTCGGTGTTACCTATGGAACTTGACCAGTTATTTGTACATTCTTCATGTGCGAGGACTACTGTGCATCCGCATTTGGACTCGACTGTATTTTCTTCTCCCAATTTGGAAAAACAAATTCTGCAAATTGCTTCCTCATCTTCAATCCATTCATCCCCTTCCATTGCAACTAGAGTACTGCTGTGAGGTACTAATTTTGGAAGGACTAAAAGTTATTGTACAGTAATATAAACTGAAAATACAAAGACCTTCAATAGAGAAGTACCAAAAAAAAGTTTATTCCTCACTCTGAATGTACTACACTAATTATTTTATGTAAAGTTCACAAGTAAGTCGATGAATTTAACAGTCGAACAAAATTGGTATGGCAGATCGCAGATTGCAAACTAATGAATCATACTATCTTTTCAAAATTCCACATGCAATAATGAAATCCAAATACCTAATAATACGATAGGAAGATAAACCTAAGCTAGTGAGAATTTGATATTTAGTAGTTTTTATAGAATTAGCCGGTACCTTTAGAATTCTTCTCACTTGCAGAAGCTTTATCTCTCACAATAACAATATCTTGCCCAGTGCTTGTAGCCCCATCCTAGACATAGCAAAGGAGAATAAGAGACTTGGCCACATTTCTTCCTATCATTAATAGGATATATATGTTTGGTTGCGTGCATGCTTGTGTCTTGCCAAACCCTGAGTGTCTTTACTTTGTGAAGAATTAATTATTTTTTTTATCGATCCACGGTTCAAACCGAATCGGAACCGTTTACAATGAATATATATAAATTTATACACACACATGTATATACCAGATTACCAATAATTGAGGAAATAAAATAATTTGACTATACAACTTTCCTTTAGTAATTAAGAAAATAAAATACTACTCCACTTCCTAAAAATATTTTCTTTTCCCAAGTAAAAACCTTCTACTTTCTGTTTTTTCCAAGTATATACCTACTTTTCAAGTTTTGGAGACTCCAATTATAAATTTTTTTTATGTTGTTTGCTATTTTTGTTTTCCTTTATGAAGTACTTCATATTTTTAGACATTTTCGTAGGTTTTGACAAATAGATCAGATTGAAAAGTAGTACTTGTAATTATTTTTTTTACTGTTGTTTTGGACCTATATTTCAAACTATCTCGATACTTATTAAACTATGTTAAGGGTTGTTTGATAGTTTTTTTTCTAGTCAGCATGGTGATAGTTTGGATATTCAAATATTAATGAAATTTTGAGCTATTTCGTGATATTTTACTTATATGAAATTTTCTATTATTTTGCGGGTAGAACCGGGAACCGAACCGATCCAATCCGAAATTGAAGATTGATTTTGGTTAGGTTTCACATTGGTAATAGTCAGGTTTTGGTCCATATTTTTCTCGGACCGTTAGAAATGGTCTGGTTATTGGACTCCTGCAAAACCGCACCAATCCAGACCATGTACACTCCTAATACAAATTAGCCGTTTCAATTGCCCTCAAAACGACCTATATAAGGGGGCTATTGTTTTGGGAAGTGAGACTACAATTGGAATAATCATTTTGAGGGAATCCTTTAACATTTCCTCTGGTTGATATTTTTTGGATGAGAAAACTGCAGTGCTATATTACATAGAAACAGGGGTTCAATCTTTGATTTTCTATAACTATTCTTCTAGAGATTTTCCGTTCGTAAGAGTGTTGGAAAACTAAAATTGGTTCATAAGTCCACTTTGCTGCGTAGAAGAAGATTCAAAGGTGGTCGTATATTGGAGAAGGAGCACCATTCAACCCCGTCCTAAGACAAGCGTTTTTGCGTGCCTCGATCGCCTCATAGGCCTTTCTTATCTCTTTCCTCTCTAAATATTTAATTTGTTATTATTGGTTGATTAATATTTTTTGTGGATCTTTAAACCTAACCACAAATATCCTTGCATCAAAATAATCTCCAACAGTGTTTCTTTTCTTTTCTTTTTTTTTTTTTGGGGGGGGGGGGGGGGGGGGGGGGGGGGTTGTGTGGAATCATTTGAATTAATCAGAAAGTGTTTTGAATTTGTGTTCTCACCAACACTTACCGGCAACTTAATCCTTTCAATATATGCTCTCCCTCTTAAAAGTGAAGGCTGGCGACTTGAGCCCTTCATCGACCGTGGTATTGGTTCAAATCTGCAAATGAAGGCAGGAATTAGAGTTTGTTAATTGGGTTTATATTTATATTGCGAATGATGATATAAGATGGTATTGCTCAGCTAAGGTAGACTATATATAGTAGAGGAGCAGATTCAGAAGTTACTAACACTTGTTGATTCATTTACCTTGTACATCTCAGAAGCGATATGAGTTTGGTGCTCTCACGTGGATCAATATTTTGCGCAAATTTGAACCCTCGAAGCAAAGTAACAGGTGCGTTATTAACCCTTCGCCGGCAGAGATCACATTCGGTGTTACCTATGGAACTTGACCAGTTATTTGTGCATTCTTCATGTGCGAGGACTACTGTGCATCCGCATTTGGACTCGACTGTATTTTCTTCTCCCAATTTGGAAAAACAAATTCTGCAAATTGCTTCCTCATCTTCAATCCATTCATCCCCTTCCATTGCAACTAGAGTACTGCTGTGAGGTACTAATTTTGGAAGGACTAAAAGTTATTGTACAGTAATATAAACTGAAAATACAAAGACCTTCAATAGAGAAGTACCAAAAAAAAGTTTATTCCTCACTCTGAATGTACTACACTAATTATTTTATGTAAAGTTCACAAGTAAGTCGATGAATTTAACAGTCGAACAAAATTGGTATGGCAGATCGCAGATTGCAAACTAATGAATCATACTATCTTTTCAAAATTCCACATGCAATAATGAAATCCAAATACCTAATAATACGATAGGAAGATAAACCTAAGCTAGTGAGAATTTGATATTTAGTAGTTTTTATAGAATTAGCCGGTACCTTTAGAATTCTTCTCACTTGCAGAAGCTTTATCTCTCACAATAACAATATCTTGCCCAGTGCTTGTAGCCCCATCCTAGACATAGCAAAGGAGAATAAGAGACTTGGCCACATTTCTTCCTATCATTAATAGGATATATATGTTTGGTTGCGTGCATGCTTGTGTCTTGCCAAACCCTGAGTGTCTTTACTTTGTGAAGAATTAATTATTTTTTTTATCGATCCACGGTTCAAACCGAATCGGAACCGTTTACAATGAATATATATAAATTTATACACACACATGTATATACCAGATTACCAATAATTGTGGAAATAAAATAATTTGACTATACAACTTTCCTTTAGTAATTAAGAAAATAAAATACTACTCCACTTCCTAAAAATATTTTCTTTTCCCAAGTAAAAACCTTCTACTTTCTGTTTTTTCCAAGTATATACCTACTTTTCAAGTTTTGGAGACTCCAATTATAAATTTTTTTTATGTTGTTTGCTATTTTTGTTTTCCTTTATGAAGTACTTCATATTTTTAGACATTTTCGTAGGTTTTGACAAATAGATCAGATTGAAAAGTAGTACTTGTAATTATTTTTTGTACTGTTGTTTTGGACCTATATTTCAAACTATCTCGATACTTATTAAACTATGTTAAGGGTTGTTTGATAGTTTTTTTTCTAGTCAGCATGGTGATAGTTTGGATATTCAAATATTAATGAAATTTTGAGCTATTTCGTGATATTTTACTTATATGAAATTTTCTATTATTTTGCGGGTAGAACCGGGAACCGAACCGATCCAATCCGAAATTGAAGATTGATTTTGGTTAGGTTTCACATTGGTAATAGTCAGGTTTTGGTCCATATTTTTCTCGGACCGTTAGAAATGGTCTGGTTATTGGACTCCTGCAAAACCGCACCAATCCAGACCATGTACACTCCTAATACAAATTAGCGGTTTCAATTGCCCTCAAAACGACCTATATAAGGGGGCTATTGTTTTGGGAAGTGAGACTACAATTGGAATAATCATTTTGAGGGAATCCTTTAACATTTCCTCTGGTTGATATTTTTTGGATGAGAAAACTGCAGTGCTATATTACATAGAAACAGGGGTTCAATCTTTGATTTTCTATAACTATTCTTCTAGAGATTTTCCGTTCATAAGAGTGTTGGAAAACTAAAATTGGTTCATAAGTCCACTTTGCTGCGTAGAAGAAGATTCAAAGGTGGTCGTATATTGGAGAAGGAGCACCATTCAACCCCGTCCTAAGAAAAGCATTTTTGCGTGCCTCGATCGCCCCATAGGCCTTTCTTATCTCTTTCCTCTCTAAATATTTAATTTGTTATTTTTGGTTGATTAATATTTTGTGTGGATCTTTAAACCTAACAAAATATCCTTGCATCAAAATAATCTCCAACAGTGTTTGTTTGTTTGTTTTTTTGTTTTTTTGTTTTTTTGGGGGGGGGGGGGGGGGGTGTGGAATCATTTGAATTAATAAGAAAGTGTTTTGAATTTGTGTTCTCACCAACACTTACCGGCAACTTAATCCTTTCAATATATGCTCTCCCTCTTAAAAGTGAAGGCTGGCGACTTGAGCACTTCATCAACCGTCGTTCAAATCTGCAAATGAAGGAAGGAATTAGAGTTTGTTAATTGGGTTTATATTTATATTGCGAATGATGATATAAGATGGTATTGCTCAGCTAAGGTAGACTATATATAGCATAGGAGCAGATTCTAAAGTTACTAACACGTGTTTATTCATTTACCCTATAAATCTCCATCTCCATATGCGTTTGGTGCTATCCTGTGAATCAGTCTTTTGAGCAGATTTGAACCCTCGAAGTAAAGTAACAGGTGTGTTATTAACCTCTCCCCGGCAGAGATCACATTTGGTGTTACCTATGGAACTTGACCAGTTATTTGCGCATTCTTCATGTACGAGGACTATTGTGCAGTAGCATTCGGACTTGACTGCATTTTCTTCTGCCAATTTGGAAAAACAGATTCTGCAAATTGCTTTCTCTTCTGGAATCCATTCATCCCCTTCCATTGCGACTAGACTGCTGCCGTGAGGTGCTAATTTTGAAAGGACTAAAAGTTATTGTACAGAAATATAAATAGAAAATACAAAGAACTTCAATACAAAAGTACCATCAAAAAGTTTATTCCTCACTTTGAATGTACTACATTATTTTATACAAGGTTCACAAGTAAGTGGACGAAATTAATAGTCGAACACAATTGGTATGACAGATCGTAGATTGCAAACTAACAAACCGTACTATCTTTTCAAACTTCCGCATGCAACATGCAATAGCAAAATCCGAATACCTAAGAATACAATAGGGACATAAATTTATCGTAGTGAGAGTTTGATATTTGACAATTTTTATAGAATTACTTTGGTACCTTCCGAATTCTTTTGACTTGTAGATGCTCTATCTCTCACAAGAACATTGCCTTGCCCGGTGATTGTAGCCCCAACCTAGACATAGCAAAGAAGAATGAGAGACTTTTTCCATATTTCTTCCTATCGTTAATAAGACATATATCTAGTTGCATGCATGTTTGTGCCTTGCCAAACTCTCAGTGTCTTTTCTTTGTGAAGAATTCTCAATGCAAAATGCCATACTTATTTGAAAATCCATTCGATAGTTATGAACTTAACTACCAATATATTTCTTCTAAATTATACTGGATGGCAGGAAATTAATTTTTGAAGGAAATATTATCTTTAAAGTATTTTATGTTTGTTTAGCTTATAGATGGGAACAAAAATATTCTTCAAAATTGCATACAATAGAAATAATGAAAGTATTTCGTGCTTCCATATTTAATGTTACACTTGTAATTAACTAATTTGGATTTTTGTATTTCTGTCCATAACACGAGTACCACGCTCATTAAATATTACGCAAATGAGATCCCAAAGAAGTAGATGGATTGCAATTCAGATCTGAAAACAGTTATTTCTTAAAAGGCAAAGAAAGAAATTTTATTAATCAAAGGAGAGCACAGAGAACAAAAAGAGAGGTTGGTATGAAAGCAAGCAAGAAGAAAAAAACATCAAGGTATATATTATAATGTTACAAGTTACCCCTAAGGATTTAGAAGTAAAGATCTAAACATAGTCACAAAAGTGAATCCACAAATTGCAGCAAATGCCACAGTAGCTCTAACCCAGCATCCATCCTAACCACTGGAAAGATCAGAATAGCATCCAAAAAAAGAGGTTGGTATGAAAGCAAGAAAGCAAGAAGAAAAAACATCAAGGTATATATTATGATGTTACAAGTTTCAACACAACGTTTCTACAGCAGAGATATAACTCGTCTGAAAACAGTGTAATACACACACACGCAGATATATAACTTACATCATCAATTAACAATTGCTCATCCATTTTATGAAACGCCACTCGATCCATCCCCAAATCAGGCTCCAGGTGATAATTATGTTTGGAAATTATGGATCGAAGCTGGCTGGCAAACAAAGTGAAATTGAGAAAATGAAGACAAACAGGACACAAGGAGAGAACAATTTTACTCTCCCTTGAAGAAAAGAACTAAAGAGACTGCTCTGCTGGGTTGAATGCCTGAGGCAATAGGGGAGGCCTCTATTTATAGGAGAGGACCTCCCTTTTCTCTCCTCTTCCTTCGTCATTTTAAGCAAATGACTTTTCCACAACGAAGGTGAGAGGAAGCTACGGAGGAAAGAAAACTAATTAGCTAACTGTTAGTCAACATTCAAGTTTATTGTAGGTATAGGGTGGATTTGGACTATGATTTTTATGTAAATTTATCTATTGTTTTTATTTATTTATTTTGTATTTGTTGTTTAAATCTCAATATTTTGTATTTTATTGGTCCATCTTTATGAAAGAAATCTAAAAAGTATAAAATTATGCTCAAAAATTTAAAAAAGGTCACTAAAGACAACGAACTAGTTAAAAAAAATTCTATTTTTGATTTATTTTTATCTTTTTTGAACTTTTTTCAAATTTGGCTCATGATTTATAATTTTTCTGAAAGCTCTTGTCGAGATGAACCAATAAATCACAAAAAGTTGATGAAAAATAAAAAATTGTAAAAAAGTTTCACATAAGGACGAAATTTTTTTTAATAAATACCACAGTCCAAATGGTCCCATAAAATTTCCAATAATTCAGTGTATACTCTAGAAGCTGTACAATTAGCCTGCCACGTGTCCATTTGATCTATTTCCTCACGAAAGTGAACTATGTGTTTTTTGAGGAAGGAAGGGGAAGGGGCCTAGGAAAACTAATTAGCTAACTTTTAGTCAACATTCAAGTTTATTGGATCGGAAAATAAATAAAGAAATTGAAACGTATTCCGATTGCTGAAAAATTAGCCTGCCACGTTTCGATTTGTTCTATTTCCTCGTGAAAAATTAGCCTGCCACCTTTGGCACTATTGTTTAGGCCATATTTCTGTTAGTCAGTTAGAATTTTTAATTTCTAGTGGTCAATTAGGTCATGTCATGTCACACCCCAAAATGGAAGATATGACCAGTCGTGAACTACAATGTTTCAACTTGCAGAATACGCAGCCTCAAAATAATAAAAATAATTAAGAATAATTAAATTATTAAAGAATGTCGATTGCCAAAAGACCAAGTTTCCATTTCACAAAATTCCTACCAAATGTTCCAAACCAACCGTGAGGCATATCTATCTCACGAACTATCCAATAAAAATGTACCTCCAAACAATAAATAAAATAACAAAATCTGCTCACCAAGAGTTCAAAAATAATATGCGGAAGTAAATAAATAAAATCCTAACACTAAATGTAATGTCCTATGTAGGTCAATAAAACAAATCCCACGATGCCGCCAGAGTCCTTCCCTAACGTCCTGACTCGCCTGAAAAATAATGTGGAATAAATCAGTCAGCTAAAAGCTCAGTGAATGGCAAAGCATGTATATTATAATAAGTTTCTAAAAGAGGGATTAAAATAATTTAAGTTATTAGCATAAAATAAGGCATAAGAATGAACCACAACCAAATAAAATAAACAATGTTCCATTTAACCAATAATAAATCTCAGTGATGATCACAATCAGATATCCAACCAAACAACAAGGGGAACCACAAATATCAAATAGTACCAAATGCCAGTGAAACAAATAACTCAAAAATTGAATCCAATATCGAACTTAGAGTCAGCACGAGTAGGCAGCCCGTTGAACTTTTCCCTAAGACGATCCGGTTAAGGTCACAAGGACGCACCAGGAACTTTTTCTTCAACCGTTGAGCATTAGGGTCACCCGGCCTAACCCGAGAATCTTCCCAAATGGCCAGAGTCACCCGCACACAGAGGATTAATTTCACTAGACTTCCAAAATACATTCCCAATTATAATATCCACAAAGTATTCACCAAAAAGACCATTGAGAGAATTAAACAATTCATTGAACATTAACCATATGCCTTTAATTGAACAACCAAACACCAAATATGATTTCCAATTTATAAAAAATATATATATAGCTTTTAAAAGAATAATTTTTCATGGAACGGATAGATTTTAAAAGTACGTAACATACTTAACCACTCACCTGAGTCGGAAGACAACACAATTCAAATAGGGAAAATGAGGCTACCCTGTTACAGAATAAATTATGCATAAAATCAAAACCTATTTCAAATATAAAAATAACTTGATTAACCTAGGAGCATTATCACCATAAAATACCTAAATCTAGAACTATATTAAAGCCTAAGATTATATAATACAAGGCCCGAATTATCTCCTAAGTTTCCACGCACAACAGACATCCTAAACATGGACTTTTTCTCTTCCCTTAATTAATCTATGGCCATGCATATATCTATGGGTAAGGCTGCGTGTGTGATCATCCTACAAGACAAAGTCTAAATCATATCATTCAATTTCTCACTTACACCAAAGTAGTGGTCCTAGACCTTGACTTTTCCCAACCTGATTATAGCCATACCTATATGTGCGATCTATATGATCATCTACATGAGACAAACAAGTATAAAAAAAAGGACGTTGATCACTTACTGTATCAGGAGAAATTATTGCCTTTACTAATTCTCTCTCTCTCTCTCACGGAACCAAACCCACACACCACTTTCTATTGTCTCTAAAGAGAAGGAGTATTGTAAAAGAAGACAAAGAACATAGACACTTACTGCAGAAACTCCACTGAAAGTGCCTCTGGATTGAACAGCGAGAATTGATGCGGCTATTATTTGCCCTCTCTCTCCCGTCTAACTTCAAGAGATAATAAAACCCTAATTTAAAATAAAACCTAGCCTATCAGTCTATTTATATTATGGCCAATTAACAAATAGCGAAAAATAATAATAATTACCTAAGCAACAAAAAAGAAAAAAAATACTTAACACCCAAAAATACATAACTAAACCGACATAATATTTATATCAAAATTACAATTATGCCATTAATGGAATTGATATGAATTTAATATTTAATTATGATCCCAAACTATAAAAATTAATCATTAGCCCAATACAAAATAATTTTCTAAAGAATTTCGTATCATAAAATAATAATTATGTCTCTGGTGCTTTTAATATAAACAAAATAATTAATTATGATCCAGACTACATAATTTTAAATTCTAAAATCTAAATTAAATATTAGGAAAAAGATGGGGCGTAACATTCTTCCCCCCTTAAAATAAATTTCATCCTCGAAATTGTTAAATTTAAATACAATACAATATTTTCCAAGATTGTGAGTGTATAATATCTCTACCTATGAATATTTTCTTTTTTTTTTCCTTCTTCTTGAAACTCAAGTAAATTGATATACCAAATTAATAATTTAAAGACAAAAAGAAATACTACAATCACCCCATTATTGAAATATGTTTGCCCAATTATTTATATTGTTTATGTCAAAAATATCTAAGGCTAAAACAAACGGTTTACGCCGACCAACTCTTAAAAATGAATTTTTTTTTTCTAGATAGTTTCTAAAAAAACGATTTCACAATTCCCATTTATGAAAAGTTTGTAACAAAAATTCTAGCATCACTACAATAAAAATCTAATATATATAAACAACTCCAATACACCCAAGTTGAGATCTCACACATTCTACCATCGTCAAAGTTTCAAATGAAATCACTAGCTATCTCCATAAACATCGAACCTAGCAAGTATTAAAAACTTCCAAAACTCTACAACCATTCAATAATCCTAACTTGGACTACCAAGTGTCTCACTGTATCCCACAATATTATATCCAAATGCATCCAATCTAGTTTCTAATAGGCCACAACTCGTCATCGAACAATGGATTGGCCAACATAATCATAACCAATGGTATCAAGTTCTATAAGAATGTCAAATCTCCATAACTTTAGTCATATGTTCATTCTTCTATTCAACTAAATATTGGGCTAAACATCAAATAACCATATTAAATTTCTCAAAGAAGTCCATACTTTATGTGATAATTATGTTAGGTGATAATTATGTGATAATCATAACCATCGAATTTTTTTGTCACTAAATTGATTTCAATTACCAAAAAATACACTCACAAAATTATTTTTTTTCTCCCCATTTCTTTTCTTTTCAAGTTTTGAATCTTATATCTTCCACCCAACCAACAGTCCAACACCTTATGCACCAACCATAATATTCATCAATTTTTTTACAAGATCTAATATATAACATATGTTTAATATTTTTGTTCAACAAATAGATGTGATACATAATTTTATTTTCTCTCTCTCCCTCTCTCTCTCTCTCTCCCCCGCTTTTTTCCGTTCTCCTTTCTTTTTTCTTCTCTCTCTCTATCACTATCCTAAATTTATCTCGCTCATTTCTTTGTCCCTCTCTCTCTCTCTCTCTCTCCTTCCATTTATCACTATTTTAAACTCCCCCCTCTCTCTCTCTCTCTCTCACATATTTATCTTTTAATTTCTCTCTTTCTCACTACCCTAAACTTATCTGTCTTATTTCTCACCCTTTTCCATATCTATTTATTTTCTCTCTATCTTTTTTCTTTTTTGTTTATGTAACGACCTAGATTTTTGATATTTAATTTTTTATATATATTGGATTTTTTATTTTAGATTAATAAATTTTTTTCCTGATTGATTATCTTGAAATTTTACTCGTGTATATCTCTTTATTTTCTCTCCGACCAGGTTCGTTGAATCTTTAAGGAGAATTAACTAATTTATTTATATATATATATATTAAATATTATATTTTTGTAATTATTAAGTATTTTTATTAATTATTATCCTAACCAATAATTATTATAATATTTGAATCCTACTCAAACTCTATTTTGTTAATTCGAATCCTAATTAAATTCAGATTCATCCCCCTTTGTCTATTTATGTAGCCATTGATTCATAAAAAATATTTATTTTCATCATTTCAGAGTTTTTATGTGCGTCTTGAATATTTGTGAGGTATTTTCTTGAAAATCTCGCGTTCGTTTATGCGGGTGCACTCCTTCACTTCTTCTTTTTTCCTTTTCTTTCTCACTTTCTCTCTGCTTCTCTCTCACTCGTCTCCCTCTCTCTCTGTTTTCTCTCTCTCTCTCTCTCTCTCTCTCTCTCGGCAGTGTGGAAACCCCCCACTGTTTGTTGTTGTTTCTTTTTATTTTTTAATTTTTTTGTTTATTTATTTTAGTCTTTTAGTTCTATCAAATAAAAACTTATTTCTATTAATTGTTTGTGTTTAGAGTTACATTATCATTATTTATTCATATTATGTTTAAAATACTTACTTACTTATTAATTATTAGTAAATGGTACTTTTATATATATACATATTCTGTTTACATTACTTACGCATTATATCATTTATTAGTAAACACTTTTAAACTATTACTTATAAACTATTATTTTTTATTAGTTTTATTTATTTATTATGTTTAATGAATAGTTTTAATTTTTTATATAGTGTTGCGATAATCGGATCTTGGTGCGACGGGTGATTTTGTGGGTTTTTTTCGATAGTGCTTTATTCGTCGGATCGAGTAAAAATTTCAGACCGAGCCCTACATATATATGTGATTTATGAGTAGATTTAGTTTGTGTTCGAAGATTGTGTAGGGGACATGAATCGAATTGTTAATAATTAATTATTAAAGAAATTATGTGTATTTAATTATGTGAATTAATCAAGTTGAAAATTTATTATACGTGACGATTCGTGATTCAATTTAATTTAGTTGATAAATTAAATAACCATTATTTGTTGAGACCGATTTGTATGATAGGGCCCACGAACGTTGTATGTGACTTAGATTTGATCGATGTTGATGATATCGCATGATTTTAGTGATTTTAATTTATGCTCGATGCATGTTTAACTAAAATCGCATGATGATATTTTATTGTTGCATGTTAGCATGACGGATGATCATTGTGCATGCACGCATCCATGGAAATTGGAAGATTAATTGAACGACAGGGTTAGATGATCTCATTATTGCGATAATGAGTGATAATCAGAATATTTTGGAGTTGTGGTGGATTATGGGAGATTGCGAGACCCCGATATTTTGATACCGATGAAGGGAATTGCGAGGCCCTGAGGTTGTAAATTTGGCGGAGAGGGATTGCGAGACCTCGATGTTACGATACCGATGAAGGGGATTGTGAGACCCTGAGGTTGTAATTTGGCTAAGGAGGATTGCGAGACTCCGACGCTGCGATACCAATGAAGGGGATTGTGAGACCCTGAGGTTGTACTTTTGATATGGGGGATTGCGAGACCCCGGTGGAGATAATAATAACTAAAAGATACTCAATGCGAAAATTTTATGCACGACATTGCATATTCATTTTATGCACGATATTGCATATTTCACGTTTGTTTATTGTTCTTTACATGCTGTATAGAATTATTATCATGCATGTATGTTTATTTGTAAATTAGGGGTAAGGTTAAATTTTCCTACTGAGTGTTAATCACTCATTTGGAGCTACTTCTTACTTCTTGGCCCCTGGTATTTCACACCAGGTTTTGAGGAACAGGTTGTTGCGTTACATAATTTGGAAGTTCAAGCGACTGAGGAGGACGAGATGAATGTACCAGAACCATGGCTGTACTAATAACAGTCCAATGGTTTGACCTAAGATGTTCCTTTAGTTATTTTTAATTAATGATAATTTGTTACTCGAATTATTGATTTTCAAAACTATTTAATGAGCTAAATTTTGGTTGGTTGTTTTGCCGGCAATTAATAATAATTGAGAATTGGGCCCTTTAATTTTAAATAGAAAATTTTATTCCGCTGCTTTATTAATGTATTTTATTATAACGTACCACAAAAACGTGGGGCGTTACAGTTTACGTTAGATCCTAAATCTATCTCTCTCATCTCTCTCTCTCTCTCTCTCTCTCCTCTTTTTTTTCCTCTCCTCTATTTAGATCTCTCTCTCTCCCTTTCTTCCTCTCTAAAATCTAATATCTTAAACCTTAAACATATTTTCAAGCTATCTCTTTATTCACTCTCTCTACCTCTCCTCTTTCTCTCTCCTCTCCATCTCTATTCTAAATTCTAAAATCCAAAACCTATATCTCTCACGCTTGCATCTCTCTTTTTCTCCACCCTCTCTTCTATTTCTCTCCTCCCTTTCTCTTTCCCTCATTCTCACTCTCCCATCCCTTTTTCTCTATACAAAATATGTTTAAAACTCACTCTCTCTCTCTCTCTCTCTCTCTCTCTCTCTCTCTCTCTCTCTCTCTCTCTCTCCTATTAGTATCTATTTGTATTGCACTAATTGAACATGCATAAATGTACACACACACACATATATATATATAATATACATTTTTGACAACAAAATTTATCTTTATGTTAGCAAGGAAATTATATTTTTCGTCCTCAAATAGCTACTTTTGGCAAGAAAAACAATAGGTTCTCGCCAAAAATATGTCGTTCGGAGATAAAATTTTATTTTCCTCGCCAAACGTATAAATTGGGCGAGAAAATATTATTTTTCTTACCAAAAGTACCTATTTGGAGACAAAAAAGATAATTTGTTGCAAAAAATACCTATTTAGTAAGGAAAAATATGTTATTTTCCTCGCAAAAAGTACCTATTTGGAGAGAAAACATACATATTTTTTCTCGTGAAATAGATACTTTTGGTGAGAAAAAATTTTCTCCCCAAAGTACGGTAATTTTGGTGAGAAAACTTTTCCTCGCCAAAGTACTTATTTGGTAAGGAAAATAATATATTTTTCCTCGCCAAATAGGTAGTTTTGGTGAGGAACATTTTCCTCGCCAAATAACATTTTCCTCACCAAATAGGTTCTTTGACGAGGAAAAGTTTCCCCACCAAAAACCTTTTCCTCGCTAAATAGGTAATTTGGCAAGGAAAATTTTCCTCGCCAAATAGGTTGTTTGGCGAGAAACATTTTCCTCACTAAAATTACCGTAGTTTGGTAAGAAAAATTTTCCTCACCAAAAGTACCGATTTTGTGAGAAAAATATGTTATTTTTCTCGCCAATAATCAAACTTCCTCGCCAAAGTATGATAATTTTGGTGAAGAAAAATATGTTATTTTCCTCGCCAAAGATTAATTAATTATTGATTTCTGTGTGTGTGTGTATATATATTACTATATTATAGATTTAGTTCATATTATTTTATAATTATCAAACTGCCCCGTATCAGAAAAATTTACAAAATTGTCCTTATGTAGAAAAAATTACAAAACTACTCCTGTGGTAAATTAAATCACAAAATTTATCTTAATTTTGAAATTACATTTGTACCCTAATAATTATAAAGTTTTATTTAATTTCCATGTTAAATAAATTATGTTATTAACATAACAACTTATAAATACGTATTCAAACTTAAAGTTTGATTATTGGCGAGAAAAATATGTTATTTTTCTTGCCAAATAGGTACTATTGTTTAGGAAAAGTTTCCTCACCAAAATTACTTATTTGGCGAGGAAACATACATATTTTTCCTCGCCAAATACGTACTTTTGGCGAGAAAATTTTTCCTCGCCAAAGTACCTATTTGGATAGGAAAATAACATATTTTTCCTTGCCAAAGGGGTATTCTTGGCGAGAAAAAGTTTCCTCGCCAAAAGTACCTATTTGGCGAGGAAAACTATTTCCTCACCAAATGGGTACTTTTGGCGACGAAACTTTTCCTCGCCAAAATTACAGCGACGAAATTTTTCCTCGCCAAAATGATAATTTTGGTGAGGAAAAGTTTCGTCACCAAAAGTACTCATTTGGCGAGGAAAATTAATATTTCCTTGCCAAATAGTTAATTTTGGCGACGAAATTATTTTCCTCGCAATTGTGTTAAAAACACGACAAATTTATTTTTTTGTCGCCATACATACCCATTTGGGGACAAAATTAAATTTCGTGTTCTACTTTTGTCGCTATATATGGTTTTTATTGTAGTGCACAAGATACTGATACTAATTTCAAATTACAACCATTAAAATCCATGCCTTCATCTTACCGAATTTCTCAAAACACATCCTCATAATCCACCTCTATAAACCCATAACAACTCATCCATTTCCATCCTATTGCAACCATAGAATGTCGTTACCACCCAAACACTCTACACCTTAATCAAACCGAAACATATAACCTTGTTGACAATTTTTTAAAAAGTCAAATCGACATACTCGCAAGAAAGTCTTCCAAATTCAACTATATAACTACACCTGTCACATAATTTCCTGAATGTGTGAATCCTATCAAATATATGTACTCCTATCTATCTCTAAATAAATATTAGCTAGCCCATGATCTGAAGAAATTCCTAAAGTAAGGGTATCTAACCATATATTCACTCAAGTAAACAAAACCCAACTTCTATAATCAGCTAAAGTAGTCTTCTTATCCTCATTCCTAGATTTCTCTCCAAACATATACATAAACACCATCAACACTTTTTTGTTCTTTTTTCTTTTTTTTTTCAAGATTCGATAACATCGCAGCCCAACTAAATTTTATCACTAAGAAATCGATACACGAGCTTTATTATGCCAACATGACAAAATTACTTACGATATTATAGTACCTTCTCAAACCAATACTTCTAATGAAATCTCAAAGCAAAGACAATAATTATATTCCGTAAATTACATTGTCGAGTGACTAGAGCCTCTCTAGTGCTAAGTGAGTACCAATACAAAACTAATCTACTAACAAATGTCTAAAGGACTCTGGGACTCAAACCTCCACTAAATGAACATGATGCAATAATTGAATGAAAATAAAATATCTTGTGAAAACTTAAGCTCTGATACCACTTTTGTCACACCCCAAAATGGAAGATATGGCCGGCCGTGAACTACAAGGTTTCAACTTGCAGAACACGCAGCCTGGAAAATAATGAAAATAATTAAGAATAATTAAATTATTAAAGAATGTCGATTGCCAAAAGACCAAGTTTCCATTTCACAAAATTCCTACCAAATGTTCCAAACCAACCGTGAGGCATATCTATCTCACGAACTATCCAATAAAAATGTACCTCCAAACAATAAATAAAATAACAAAATCTGGTCACCAAGAGTTCAAAAATAATATGCGGAAGCAAATAAATAAAATCCTAACACTAAATGTAATGTCCTATGGAGGTCAATAAAACAAATCCCACGATGCCACCAGAGTCTTTCCCTAACGTCCTGACTCGCCTGAAAAATAATGTGAAATAAATCCGTTAGCTAAAAGCTCAGTAAATGGCAAAGCATGTATATTATAATAAGTTTCTAAAAGAGGGATTAAAATAATTTAAGTTATTAGCATAAAATAAGGCATAAGAGTGAACCACAACCAAATAAAATAAACAATGTTCCATTTGACCAATAATAAATCTCAATGGTGATCACAATCAGATATCCAACCAAACAACAAGGGGAACCACAAATACCAAATAGTACCAAATGCCAGTGAAATAAATAACTCAAAAATTGGATCCAATATCGAACTTAGAGTCGGCACGAGTAGGCAGCCCGTGGAACTTTTCCCTAAGACGATCCGGTTAAGGTCACCATGACGCACCAGGAAATTTTCCTTCAACCGTTGAGCATTAGGGTCACCCGGCCTAACCCGAGAATCTTCCCAAATGGCCAGAGTCACCCGCACACAGAGGATTAATTTCCTTGGACTTCCAAAATACGTTCCCAATTATAATATCCACAAAGTATTCACCAAAAAGACCATTGAGAGAATTAAACGATTCATTGAACATTAACCATATGCCTTTTGAACAACCAAACACCAAATATGATTTTCAATTCATAAAAAAATATATATAGCTTTTAAAAGAATAATTTTTCAGGGGACGGATAGATTTCAAAAGTACGTAACATACTTAAACCACTCACCTGAGTCGGAAGACAACGCAATTCAGATAGGGAAAATGAGGCTACCCTATTACAGAATAAATTATGCATAAAATCAAAACCTATTTCAAATATAAAAATAACTTGATTAACCTAGGAGCATTATCACCATAAAATACCTAAATCTAGAACTATATTAAAGCCTAAGATTATATAATACAAGGCCCGAATTATCTCCTAAGTTTTCACGCACAACAGACATCCTAATCATGGACTTTTTCTCTTCCCTTAATTAATCTATGGCCATGCATATATCTATGTGTAAGGCAGCGTGTGTGATTATCCTACAAGACAAAATCTAAATCATATCATTCAATTTCTCACTTACACCAAAATAGTGGTCCTAGACCTTGACTTTTCCCAACCTGATTATAGCCATACCTGTATGTGCGATCTATATCATCTACATGAGACAAACAAGTATAAAAAAAGGACGTTGATCGCTTACTCTATCAGGATAAATTATTGCCTTTACTATTTCTCTCTCTCTCTCTCTCTCACGGAACCAAACCCACACACCACTTTCTATTGTCTCTAAAGAGAAGGAGTATTGTAAAAGAAGACAAAGAACATAGACACTTACTGCAGAAACTCCACTGAAAGTGCCTCTGTATTGAACAGCGAGAATTGATGCGGCTGTTGTTTGCCCTCTCTCTCCCATCTAACTTCAAGAGATAATAAAACCCTAACTTAAAATAAAACCTAGCCTATCAATCTATTTATATTATGGCCAATTAACAAATAGCGAAAAATAATAATAATTACCTAAGCAACAAAAAAGAAAAAAAATACTTAACACCCAAAAATACATAACTAAACCGACATAATATTTATATCAAAATTACAATTACGCCATTAATGGAATTGATATGAATTTAATATTTAATTAGGATCCCAAACTATAATAATTAATCATTAGCCCAATACAAAATAATTTTCTAAAGAATTTCGTATCATAAAATAATAATTATGTCTCTGGTGCTTTTAATATAAACAAAATAATTAATTAAGATCCAGACTACATAATTTTAAATTCTAAAATCTAAATTAAATATTAGAAAAAAGATGGGGCGTAACATTCTTCCCCCCTTAAAATAAATTTCGTCCTCGAAATTGTTAAATTTAAATACAATACAATATTTTCCAAGATTGTGAGTGTATAATATCTCTACCTATGAATATTTTCTTTTTTTTCCTTCTTCTTGAAACTCAAGTAAATTGATATACCAAATTAATAATTTAAAGACAAAAGGAAATACTACAATCACCCCATTATTGAAATATCTTTGCCCAATTATTTATATTGTTTATGTCAAAAATATCTAAGGCTAAAACAAACGGTTTACGCCGACCAACTCTTAAAAATGAATTTTTTTTTTTCTAGATAGTTTCTAAAAAAACGATTTCACAATTCCCATTTATGAAAAGTTTGTAACAAAAATTCTAGCATCACTACAATAAAAATCTAATATATATAAACAACTCCAATACACCCATGTTGAGATCTCACACATTCTACAATCGTCAAAGTTTCAAAAGAAATCACTAGCTATCTCCATAAACATCGAACCTAGCAAGTATTAAAAACTTCCCAAACTCTACAACCATTCAATAATCCTAACTTGGACTACCAAGTGTCTCACTGTATCCCACAATATTATATCCAAATGCATCCAATCTAGTTTCTAATAGGCCACAACTCGTCATCGAACAATGGATTGACCAACATAATCATAACCAATGGTATCAAGTTCTATAAGAATGTCAAATCTCCATAACTTTAGTCATATGTTCATTCTTCTATTCAACTAAATATTGGGCTAAACATCAAATAACCATATTAAATTTCTCAAAGAAGTCCATACTTTATGTGATAATTATGTTAGGTGATAATTATTGGTCGAATTTGACTCGCAAACAAAGTGAAATTGAGAAACTGAAGATAAACAGGACACAAATATTTTATGTGGAAAACCCCAAAACAAATTTTGGAAAAACCACGGGCAGGTGTAGGAGGATTTCACTAATGTAAAAGAATTACAACAGCTTCTCTCTAAATACAAGGAGAGAACAATTTTACTCTCTTGAAGAAAAGAACTAAAGAAAGAGAGCTGGGTTGAATGCCTGAAGCAATAGGGGAGGACCTCCCGTTTCTCTCCTCTTCCTTCTCCATGTTAAGAAAATGACTTTTCCACAACGAAGGTGAGAGGAAGCTGCGGAGGAAAGAAAACTAATTAGCTAACTGTTAGTCAACATTCAAGTAATTTATTGGAGATATAACATTTCCAGTAATTCAGTGTATACTCTAGAAGTTGTACAATTAGCCTGCCACGTGTCCATTTGTTCTATTTCCTCACAAAAGAGAACTACATGTTTTCTGAGGAAGGTGAGAGGAAGGAGCCTAAGAAAACTAATTAGCTAACTGTTAGTCAATATTCAAGTAATTTATTGGAGATATAAGATTTCCAATAATTCAATGTATTCTCTAGAAGCTGTACAATTAGCCTGCCACGTGTCCATTTGTTCTATTTCCTCACGAAAGGGAACTATATGTTTTCTGAGGAAGGTGAGAGGAAGGAGCCGAAGAAAACTAATTAGCTAACTGTTAGTCAACATTCAAGTCTATTGGAGCTGTATTTTCATCCTTCATCGGAAAATATATACAGAAATTGAAACGTATTCGGATTGCGAAAAATTAGCCTGTCACGTTTTGATTTGTTCTATTTCCTCACGAAAGGGAATTATTTATTTATTTATTTAGGATAAGATTGTGACTAAAGGGAGTAAGTTTTCTTAATTATTTTTTATTCTTATTCAAAATAGTTTTGCATTTATTAATGTTTATATTATTTTTATCTTTAATAATTTTTTTATCGTAATTTTTAATTTTTAAATTATTATCGTCAAAAGAATTTAATAATTCATAAGAAATTAAGAAAGGCATAAAAAATTAAATTAAAAAATAATAAAAGAAATGACGTGAGATAAATTTGGTTGACAGAGGTGCAACAATCTGAGGTAGTGATCAATGAATGGATCAAACAAAGGAAAATGAAAAGAAATTCAACTTGCTTAAGAAATAAGTATCTGTGTACTTTATTTGTTAATCATTTGTCTCTCTCTCCCTCTCTCTCTCTCTCTCTCTCTCTGCATATATAGAAACATACGCACATATATAGTTTCTACTTGAATGTCTGTTGGAATTTGGTGTTGGTTTCAGTCCTTTTTATTCTTAGTTTTTTTATCCTTCTTGGATTCCCACGACTCTCTCTCTGTGAACACAATCGAAACTTTTGAGGTTCCAACAAGTTGTGAGCTTAAATCTGATTTTGGGTTGATAATCGCTTTTGATGGCGTCCTTGCTCTGCTCTGTGCAATTACTTTGGATGGTAGAAAGGGGTAGAAGTTTGTCATTCGTTTGGTTCTAGCTACTTCTATTTCTGCAGGGAAAGACGATTAAGCACCCACCCAATTCAATCAAGTAAGTTTTTCTGTCTGCTCAATTTCAAAAGTTTTTCTGTCTACTCAATTTTTGATCTATCCTTACGCACAATTAAAGGCATCTGTAGATATATATATATATATATATATATATATATATATACGCCTTTACATGTGTATGTATCTATACATCTGCACATACGCCTTTATATATGTATCTATCATCGGAATTGTATTTCTAATTCTAACTATTTCTTTATTGTATGCAATTTACTCAAGCTACTGTAGATATATGATATATGGACTCAGACACACTTGACTTGTGTGGATAGCTTTCTAATTAATTTATACGATTCAGCTAACTCTCGTTTAAAGGACATGGCCAATCATGGGTGTTAAGGACATGCCATAGCGTATAAACGTTCGCGATATGGAGTATTACGTACGGATACTACTACAGTAATTATGCTTGTTGGGTGGATTTTGCATTTTAAACATCTTGGACACATATCATACCATGTAGTACGCTAAGAATAGTTTATCGTGTCGTACTTAGTCAAAAAACTATTTTATAAATTTTTTAAATTAACTACTACTCCAGATAACAATGTGTACGTTTGAGTGTTGATCTACGGAGACAAGATGGTTGAGTTGTGATTAATCCAATTACTTCCTAAATTAATTCGATTGAAAAAGAATTTGGCTTGATTATTTGGATTGTAAATTCTTAAACTATAGAAAACAAAAATTACATTGAGTGAAAACTAGCAAGAAAAAGTATAGGGTTTCGAATCCACACCGACCGCGTAACTAGGTGAGGTGTATGTTTAGGTTTTACATTCGAATCACACATGTTCAAGAAGATAATCGAGTTGCCAACAAACATAGACTACCCCATAGTACAGACCCTCACGCTAGTACAATCCGTCTTTTTCACGGGCTGTTTAGTGACATGATGTCTTACGAGTATAATCCATCTTGGTTACCCAAGCACGAACAAATAAAACCATTGATTAATTAGGTACTTGAGAGTGCACAAACAAATACTCAATAAGTCGAAATAATTCTATTCCATTCATGTGCAATGAAAACGCGTTCTTAATTAACTAATTGGTTCTAATATGAAAAAGAATCTAGACATATAAAAACACAGAGTTACTTGAATAGGGGCTTCATCTTTGCCCCAGATCGAATGTTTAGCCAACCATTGGAAGTTGTTTTCTAAGCAATTCCCCTTCCTCCAGGCTCACGGTCCTCTTAGGGTTTCTATCTCCCATTCCCTTTCCTTGGCTCTTAAATAGACATTTTTGGCCTACTCCGCACGTCCGAACGCAAACAGCCCCTCCTGGATGCCTAGCTGATAAAATTAAATTCTAGAGGCTTGACAAATTTTTGTTTGGAGGCCCACAATTCGCGTCCGGACGTGCTACAGTCCCGTCCACATGGATTTAATTAATTATTTTTTATTTTTTAAAATTTAAAATTACTGCCAATCATCTTTAAGTACTAAAATATCAAAAACACATATAAATTACTATATAATATAATAAGAGAGACTAATAACTGTGAATTGGGGAGCGTAAATGATATTATTTACGTACTTATCACACCCCCCAACCTACAATTTGCTAGTTTCAAGCAAAGTAAAGATTAAAAATAAATAAACTAAATAATCCCAACTTTCATGTGGGGCACGATCACACTTAGCAAGCGTGACAAGTCTTTTAAATCCCTCGGTAGCTCCGGTAGGGCGATTGAAGTCTCGTAACAATTTTCAGCAATGATAACTCACAAAATACAAGGGAATCCTTCCCACATGAAACTTGAAGACTTGCAATTCAACTCATCGACATTTTATGAAGCATTGCAGCGACACAGCAAGCATACACAATTTTTGATGCTAGCAAATATAGAAATAAGCCATGGCACCTAAACTCAGCGTGTGTGAACAAGGGTCTCGGGCGCAAGTGAAAAACAACTAAAATCCTTTTTGGATCAAGTCTCGACTTTAAATCTCACCGTGTCATACACTCAACAAATGAATCACTCGAAACGAGGTGCATATTATGTACTCTCATGTGTGCTGGTGGAAGTTATATAAATGGAAGCAAAATACTCCTCACCTAACGACACGAAAAGAAGGCTCTATAAATTGGACATGCAACCTCATGAGTGAAATACCAAGTATTGAGAACTCTCTCTATCAATCAATTTGCAATCCTACCGCCCATAAGTTCAAATAGGACTTTAATTTCGATTATAATGTTGGGTAAAAGAATGTGTATCAAGATAGGATCGAACATATCAAGTTTCCAAGAATAGGCAAACAATCAACTCAAGTATGGCAAATTTTATCATTGTGGACCCTCTTTCTATATTTTTTCCAATTTTTTCACATCTCTCCTTTCTACTTTTCAATGAATCCTGTGATACGATCAACTTCTTCTTTCATGAATAATTTGGGGTCCTTTTTTTGTACAATTTTATTTTTCTTATTTGTTACGTGCAACTCTTTTTTTCTTTTTCTTCTCAATAAGGAGAAATCAATATCACACATCTTTCTACACTTCTCATCATTTTTTTTTCTTTTCAATAATTCACTTTCATATGATTAGTTATCCCTTCTTAAGACACAATATGGAAGTTGGAGCTCAAGAAGAAAAAAGAGTGTCACGTGAGAGGAACAAATGTGATACGTACCAAAGGATATGTCTATTGGAAAAAAAGAATGAACCGGCTCGAATAATAAAAAAATGGCATATGATCCTCTCTTAATTAAGGGCGACACATGCAAGTTGACAACCTAAGAGAAAAATAATAGATATTGCTTAAGTCCCAACACTTGGCAACAAAGATAATGAGATCGACAAATAAGAGTTTATGTGACACCATTCTCAGAAAAGTAAGGCTTGAAACTAACATGGGAATAAGTCCCCACTAATCTGGCCATCAAGAATAATCTAATTGAACTCACAAGCGACCAAAATCTAAGTAAACGTGAAATGCAAGAAGTACTAAAAGTAAGTGTTAAGTAAATGTGAAGTGCAAGAAGTGCTGAAAGTGAGTGTTTTTTTTTGATCAACCTGAAAGTGAGTGTTAAGACAAAGTTCTCATGATAGGTTAACAAAAAAACACTACAATGCCGCAATGATATCAAGCAATATTATCACATCTCAACCTCAATCAATCTAGAGCAATCTCAAAAAGTCTCACGTCTGATGCAAAAAGAATCCCACTATTTTTTAGTTTGCTTTTTTCAAATTTTTTATTTGTTTTTAATTTTTCTGACTCTAACTGTAAACAAAGACCAAAAAAGATCTCATCCCCAACTTAAACCATTCAATGTCCTCATTGAAAACATAAAACTAAGAGACATGATAGAAAAAGTAAACCTCGGACGGCGAACTATAAAAGATAGTGGAATGTAAGGGCTAGAGACCTACTAACTTGAACATGACAACCTTCAAATGTTAGTCTACAAGACACAAAATAAAAAAAATAAAATAAAAGGAACTAATGACAAAAAATTGAAGAAAAAAAAGCATTAAGCAAAGAACAATGCAAAACTATCATCCACTTTCTTTACGCAAAAGATACGAGTAGAAATTTTCTCCTTGGACAGTATGCATAGAGTTCAACGATATCTTGAGAAGTGGGACCATCATCTAATAAGTTGTCACTCTCTTTGTGGCTACCAAATTCTTTACCTACCACTCCGTTTGTGAAGCAATCTCCATGAAGGCAAATAATAAAGTCAGATGGTTCAGACAGATTTCTTGTTGCTAACTACGTGCCCACCGTCAGACCTAACCTCCTATGTACTACATACCTAGCTTCGATTGGGTGGCTACACTAGACCGTTAGAAGCCATTCGAGCACGATAATTACTGGAGGTATCTCAAATTCTATAGATTTATGGTCTATTAAACTTTATGGACGTTCAGTAGTCCGAATAGACCATATACAATAAGTCAATCTCCTCTATAATCTCCTCATTGACAATTCCTTCCACATATGGCTTTAAACATTGACCATTGACCGTAAAAACTGTACAATCTTGTGGGTTTTTTATTTCGACTACTCTAAGGGGAAAGACTCTAAGTACAATGAATGGACCATCCCACCTTCATTGTAACTTACCAGGAAATAGACGCAAATGAGAATTAAAAAGTCAAACCTTTTGATTAGGCTCAAAGGACTTGTGAACTATATGCTTGTCATGAAATGTTTTTTTTCCTAACCTTATAGATTCGTGCTCTCTTGTATCATCATTGCGCAACTCTTCTCGCTCACTGAGTGGGAGTCGACGATCAGACCCGACAGTAGTCGTATCAAAGTTGAACTCTTTTATAGTCCGCAATGCCCTATGTTCCAACTCTATCGGCAAGTGGCATGCCTTACCAAAAACTAACCAGTAAGGATAAAAGCCAATAGGGATTTTATAAGCAGTGTGGTTGGCCCACGATGCAACGTCTAGTCAGGTTGACTAGTCTTAGCGCGTGGTATCCACCATTCTATCAAAGATCTTCTTAATCTCCCTATTTGAGACTTCAACCTTGCCACTAGTCTGAGGATCATAATGTGTCAACACTTTGTGCATGATGGAATATTTGTTCATTAGGGCCGCGAAGTGCCTATTACAGAAGTGGGTGCCCTCATCACTCATAGTTGCTCTCGGGCAACCAAAACGACTAAAGATGTTACTTTTAAGGAACTTGATCACCATCTTTTGGTCATTTGTTTTGGACGCCACTGCCTTTATCCATTTTCAAACATAATTGACTGCTACTAAAATATAAGCGTTCTTGAACGAATTTGGAAACGGTCTCGTAAAATTTATTCCGCAAACATCAGATATGTCTACCACTAAAATTGGGGGCATTGGCATCCAGTCCCGGCAGACATGATTCCGGAGCATTGGCATAGAAGACATGCCTTGCAAAACTTATGGGCATCTTTAAATAATGTTGGCCAATAAAAGCCACTTTGCAATATATTGGCAACAATCTTTCTCCCACTAAAATGCCCCCCATATTCCAGAGTGTGACAGAAAGTAAGAATACTATGATGTTCACACCAAGGGACAAAGCGCCAGATCACTTAATCCGTGCAATGCTTGAAGAGCTCCGTATCCTCCCAAATGTAATGTCCTACCTGTGAAAAAAATCGGTCCTTATCCAATTGGGACCAATTCAAAGGGATCACATCAATGGCCAAGTAGGTCACTAAATGTACATAGCATGGAGACCAGGCTTGTGACACTTGAAAAAGTTGCTCATCGGGGAATGAGTTATGCAAAGATGTGGTGTCGCAAGAGGAGTCGACTACAATCCTTGACAAATGGTTGGCTACGAAATTTCCGAAACCTTTTTTGTCCCGAATTTCAAAGTCAAATTCTTGTAGCAATAGAATCCAATGGATCAACCTAGGTGTTGCATCTTTTTAGAAAGCAAGTGTCGCAAAGCGGTAGGATCAGAGTATACAATAACTTTAGATCCGAGGAGGTACGATCGAAACTTGTTGAGGGCAAATACTACCGCGAGTAATTCCTTTCACATAGTGGTATAATTCAATTGAGCACTAGAGAGGATTTTACTTGCATAGTATATGGCATGGGGAATTTTGTCAACCTTTTGGCTGAGGACCGCATCGACTACATAGTTGGATGCGTCACACATAATCTCAAATGGACCGAACAATCAGGTGACTGCATAATCAGTGCAGAGGACAGAGCATCCCTAGGAGTAATGAAGGCTTGCATGCACGCTTCATTGAATATGAAAGGCACATCCTTGGTGAGGAGATCGCACAAGGGTTTAACAATCTTGCTAAAGTCTCAAATGAAACGGCGATAAAAGCCTACATGTCCTAAGAAGGATCGAATTTGCTTAACCAAAGTGGGAGGGGTAGTTGTGAAATTAAGTCAACTTTAGCTTTGTCGACTTCAATCTCCCTCTGGGACACCACATGTCACGATCCATCCCGATGTAGAACGGATTAGTGACTGGCCAATGAATCAAACCTGCTAAGGCCTATAACATAAACAGTTTAAGGATCTCAAACTTGTCATGCAACAATTTATACAAGCTAATCAGAGTGTGTCATGACCCATCTCAAAAACACATGGTCATGACCGGCCGATGGGGTTTGATCCATCAAGCCTCAATTTATAAAACTGGTTTAGGGATTTCCGTAATTGATCAACCGACAAAAGTGTCGTTGATGCGCCGGCCAAATCGATATTTAATATTATAACTGTTCCTTGCCTCAACAGTATAGAAAACCAGTAGAGCAGCAAGATAAAGTATTGATCTACGAAGAACAGTAGGAAGGTGAATCACGAAACTGGGAGTTGTATCGTTTCGGACACTAACCTTTAATTGGTTGGATTTTATAGCTAAAGTTGCAAGTTAACTAAAATAGAAAAATATGAATTAAGAAAATAGGCTAGATCCGTGGAATTTTTGCATCCTAGATTTTAGGTAACAATATCTTCTCTTTTATAACTCAATCAATAATTCTGGCCAGAGAATCTTGATCGGAAAATCTTTCGATGAAAATTTATTTGATTCTAAAGATATATGCAGAATTAATTCTTGTTCAATAAAAATAGGTCAAACCATAGGAGGACATTGACCCAAGTGTCAACTCTACCAAATTAATGGTGACGATTGACCAAGAGTATAACACTCCTTGTTTGGCTCAAAAAATAAGAACTTGAATCAATTTTGAATAAACGGTGAAAAATTATGAGAAAACATTGAAACCGTAAACCATGGGATGAAATTCATCATCGGATCTTGCCTGGAGATTTACCTTAGCATATTAAAATTAAAAATGGAATAATAAATTAAAAACATCTTACTAGATAAATTTCTAATAATCTTACCGAAAAACTTGAACGGAACTTGAATTAATTGAATAAACTTGAAGTAAAAATTGTTGGAAATTTATTGCTAGAACAATAGAACTATAATTAAATAAATTGAAATTGAATGCAAAAGATATATCCAAAAAGAAGCCCTCTAGATCTAAGCCTCCTAGGTTCTTAAATAAAGAAAATTTAGGAGAAAAATTAGGGAAGGATTCCTAATTCCCCAAGGAAACTAATTACAATTAGAATAAATAAAAAGAAAGACAAAAGGTTCCCTAATTCTAATAGGAAACTACCTTAAAAGATAAAATAAGAAAATACAAGAAAACAACTTTAATTCGCGCGCAAAATCTGACTGGATGTTCCAGTCAGGTTTCAACCTGACCTGTTCATCAGGTCAGGTCAGATTTTTCTTCCTTCTTGATCTTCTATCTTTTTTTGCATTTTCTTCGAACTTCGCATCACTCTTGGCCTTGACACTTCTTCTAATCGTATTTCCATCCTTTCTCGGGTGTCGGGACTTCCTCCGAACTTTCAGAATTTCACTATTTCGTTGGTCCAACACCTCTTTTAACATAGAAAACCTGAAATTGGACAAAAACTACAAAACGTGCATTATCCGATAAAATTGATATTTAAGTATCGCACGTATGCTAAATAGGACATGCTAGTCCTTAGCAACGAAACTACGAAGACAAGGATGGGTATGACCTCCCTTGTACGAATCATGAATTTCAATTATTGAAAGCATTATGGGAATTCGAGAGTGAGATGCTTCTAACATATCGTGTGCTAACAGACGAATCATCCGTTCAAAACTTGAATATTCCAAAACATCACGTGTTTGAACGAATGCATGCTTATCATAACCTATGCAATTAGGACTTCAAAGCTCATAGAACTCTCAAAAGAAATTGGATTAATTGTACGGCTATCCCAACATGCTCACACAAGATTTTCATAGAGTTTAAGTGTAACGGACCAAAGATGTAGAAAGAGGCTATGTCAGCAGAATATGCCGTATCAGCTTATGCAAACATAATGCCACAAACACCCTAAATCCGAGTCGCACATGTGATCAAGCGTAGCACTTTTTGGCTTGTAATGACCTTGGGTTACAAAGAAAAATTGATAAACGAAGTTGGTGACGGCTGAAAATTGGCTAATGGGTAACCACCCAGGTCGCCATCACCAATCAGAAACTCAACAACACTACTAAAATATGCAAAGTACATCCAAACATAACATCCACTAATGTGTCAACTATCCAGTCAATATCAACAAAATGCTCAATGTAGCAAGATTATCCAGAATAAAATGCATGCCAACCATCTGTGTATCCAAGACAAAGACTAAATCAATGAATCACAAACTAACTGTACCGACATGTCAAAAGTAAGTTGTACCACCTATATCATATGCCAACCATACCAAAAGTACTTCCTTGTCCATCAGTGATCTGCTACTTTGGATTTTTCGAATCTGGGCTAGATGCTCTAGCAACTCCCTTACCTTTACCCATATCACTTGGACCCGTCTCCGGTGCTCCCCCATCCACTTTCGATAACAGGAACTGTAACATCTGTCAAATCATACCCTGTTCAGCCCCAAACTCTTCTAATTTTTCCCAAACTTTTTCTCTAAATGCAGTATTCTCTTTCTTTTTAGTTTCAAACTTGGCATCCATAAGCACTTGGCTTTGCATAATTGCAGCCTGCCAATGAGCAATGGCTAAAGAGGCCTAAACCAAATCCCATGGATTTCCTATTGGAGGTTCAAATGGTGGAGATTATGTGGTTGCTGGCTTGGGTGTATTAGGGTTTGGACCAGTAAGAGGTGGAGTGGTATGGTGAAGAGGTGGTACGGAGGGTCTCAGTGGTAGTGGTGGAATGGAGATTGGAGGGTTGGTAGGAAGTGCAGTGGCAGGAGTAGGTAGTGGTATATGTGGTGGAGTGGAGATTGGTGGTTGGGTTGAGGTTTGACCCGAGGTGAGTGGGGTATTGGTTTTCTTGGGTGAGGGTGAGAATTTGCCTGAGAATGCGGAGGATTTGTTATCTGAAGTGGTGGTTATTGGGTCGGGGTGTGTAGGTGTGAGTTTTTCCCCTTCTAGCATGGGCACCCCAGCTCTCTTGCACATCTCAGTTATCATAACCGGGTAGATCAGATTTGTTTTTGACTGGGCTTTGTTTCTGAGGATGTCCATTTCATTAATGATAAATTCTCCAAAATTGATGGGTTGAATCTTCTTCAACGCATATAAGAGACGGACCCCTTTCTGATTGAGCTCTTTCTCACTTCCTATGGGGTACAAGTTGTGCTGCATGATTTTGTTTAACATTCGACACTCATTCGTCAACTTCCCCATGGTATATTTGCCATCAAATCCTTCCACGTTAGTCACCAAATCTGGGGCATAGGACTTGTAATCAAACTCGGCTTCTGGCACCTTATCGCATGGGATCACAGCAGTCCCAAGGATAGGTACATCACACCCTAAATATCTAGCAATTTGGGTAAGGGTGATTACCACTTTCGTTCCCCTTACATTGGCTTTTACCCTCATTCCCGCTGTCCCTTTAGACCAAACATTCATGGTTTTGTAAAAGTCCCTGACAATCCCCGTTGAATAACCCTCAAACTCCTTTAAAAATCCCGTCAACTTATGTTTTTCCAAGGTTTTGTAAGCTGGGTGGATCACACTAAGCTTCAGCTCTCTTACGCACGTTATGTTTATCCCGTCAACTATTTCTTTCCAACGTCTTTGTTGTTGTTCTCTCTCGGTTCTTAAACTCTCCCTCTGTTTTTGCAACTCTTCTCTTGAGGATTTCAATTTCTTAGGTGGGGGTCCACTGGGCCCCGCACCAGATGGCCTTTTGCCCGATCCTTTCTAGGCAATTTGTTTCTTTCCCATTTTGATTTTCCACAGCAGGAGTACTCAATAGCTCAGGGGCAATGGTTCATTCAATCAACACGTGTTTACAACTCAGAATTGAGTAGGATTTCTCAATGGTCAAAGAATCAATCAACACAATTCAACCCAGAAAATGATATCCGAACTCAACAAGGAGGAGCAGTAGATCCAGAACCCACAGATCATCAATCGCAGCAGTAATCATGCCCATAATTTATTAGCAGGGATAAACGAGGATCAACAATTTCAATAGAGCTTCAACAATAGCAATATCAAAATACAGGGACATTACTCTACAGGGCCACGCACAATGGCCCGGTTCAGTTATAGTTCACTCAACGAGGGGTACAGAACCCTAACTCAGTTCAACACTGTATTAGTGTGATAGGGATACCTAATTCTTGCAGTACTGGTCTTCGATTTGGGCTTCCATTGATCAAATGGGGTGTAGACTTCACTGGATTCGAACCATTACAGCGATGGCCCTCTCCTTTACACCTCGCGTTTAGGGTTTCTGACTGTTTGAAATTGACTGATTTCGAAATGGTGAGGTGGTAGAGGGGTCTCGATCTGGGTTCAGAGGTTTCAGATTATGGTCGAGAGGGTTTTTGATTAGGGCTTTGTGTGGTGGATGGTGGTTTGAGATAGCAACTAGTAGATGATTTCAAGGAGCTCCACCGACCGTCAATGGCGGTTGGGATTCCGCAGAAGTTCGCCTTTTCTTCCTTCTGGAATCGCGAAGCTTAGGGTTTCAGTGGCTAAAAACGTTGATTTCGAATTGAGATGGGTCGATTTGAGGGTGCGACGGTTGGGTTTTTGGTGATTATTGGAGGGACCCCTGAGTTTCCCTCGGTTTCTCTCTCTCTGTATTGTGTGTTGAAGGAGACAGAATTGAGAGATTTTCCTTTTCTTTTTTTTTATGTTTTTATCCTGCGAGTTTTCAACTGATCTGATCGGATGGATCCGACTTGACCGAATGGTCTGACCGGTCAGGTTTGGGTACTGACCATATTTTTTCTTGGAATCTGACTGGATTGCGTAAATCTGACCCGATGGATCTGACGGGTCAGATCTGCTCACTGACCATTTGTTTTTCAAAAATCTGATTGGATGCCTGGATCTAACGGGATCAATCTGACAGGTCAGATTGACTTGCTGACCAATTTTTGGCCGAAATCTGACTGGATGGGTCTGACGGGTCAGGTTCAATTCCTTGCAAGTTTGGGTCAATACTTTGACTTTTTACCTCTTTTTCCTCATCAATATTCGTTATACTTTATCACTGAACCACCATTATATCATCCGATTTCCTAGGTTTTGCAAAAAAAAAAGGGAAAACTTAGCACAAATTTCATGGTCTAGGTGACTCGTTTGTGGTTTGATCAAAGAAAAATGGCCTAGTATCACTTCCCATATATTTCACGAATTATCAAATGATGTATGCACATGTTAACACAAATAATATATGGCACAATTGGAGATCAAGAAACGAAGAGTTCAAATTTTTTTCAATTGGATGCCGCACATTTAACACAATCACTTGATTCACATGCATCAGTTATACTTGTGTTGTTTCAAAACATTTCAGTTTTTCATGAATGAGATGAATGCAACACATTAATCTTAGTCGCACATGACTCTCATTCCTATGTTTAGCGCACATATATATTGATTTGATTTGCACGGGAAGATTGACTCATAAAATTTAAAATTGAGACAGAATTCTAGATGAATTAAAGCAAGGCCTAACATAGGGACCAGCTACTCCCCCCAACTTGAATTGTGCAATGTCCTCAATGCACGAAGACATATTAAAATGAAGAGAAGGAAAGATAGTACCTGCACCGAAGATGGTCAGGAAGGTAGGCCTCCCCCCAACTGGAACCATGAAACCTGCAGGTGTTAGGCCTGAAACCAGATTTAAATCCACCACTTTCTTCACACGAAAGGCAGGGGTACTACTTTTCTCCCTGTTTGAAGACTGTGTTTCCCTATTCGTTGGAAGGATAATAAGCAAAAGATTCAACAATATCTTGAGAAGAGGCGCCATCATCTAATAGGCTACCTCTCCTTTTGGCAGCGACCCCAAATTCCTTACCCACCACTCTACTTTGAAGCTATCTCCATAGAGCTTGACACGAAAGCCTGATGGTTCGGATAGATTTCTCGTTGTTCGATGCGCCTGCCGTCAGATCCAACCTCTTAGGTACTCCATACATAGCTACGAACAAGTGGCTATACTGGACTAGCAGAGGCCGTTCGCGCACGGCGAACATTGGGGGTATCTCAAACTCCATGGATTTACAATCTCCTAGACTTATTGAAAGCTTATTGATCCGAATAGATAGGATCAACCAATTTTTCCTCGGCCTCTTCCGAGGCAAAGTTCTTCAGAAAAGGTTTCAGGCATTGGCCATTCACCTTAAAGATATTTCCATTCTCCGAGTTCTCAACTTCAACCGCTCCATGAGGGAAAACAGTTTTAACCAAGTACAGACCGACCCATCGGGATCTCAGTTTGCCCGAAAAGACATGAAGCTGGGAATTGTAGAGTAACACTTTTTGGCCTGGAACAAAAGTCTTCCGCATAATTTTGTTATCATGAAAGACTTTGACCTTGGATTTATAAATGTGAGCGTTGTCGTAAGCATCATGTCGGATTTCCTCAAGTTCATCTAATTGGAGCTTCCAATGAGCACCGGCCTGAGGCATGTGAAGATTTAACTGTTTAATGGCCCAATACGTCTGGTGTTCCATCTCCACTGGTAAGTGACAAGCCTTACCATAAACCAAGCAATACGGCGACATACCCAAGACAGTTTTATGGGCAGTATGGTAAGCCCACAACGCATCGGTCCGTCGAAGAGACCAATCTTTGCGATTCGGGTTAACCGTTTTCTCCAAGATGTGCTTGATCTCACAGTTGGCCAATTCAGCTTGGCCATTGGTCTGTTGGTGATAGGTAGTGGACACTTTTTGGTTGACCCCATATTTCTTGACTAAATTTTCCATAGGGCGATTGCAGAAGTGTGTGCCTTGATCATTTGATGAGGGCTTTAGTCATACCAAACTTGGAGAAGATATTTTCCTTTAAGAATTGGACCACAACAGAGTGGTCATTAGTTCGGATTGGAATGGCTTCCACCCACTTGGACACGTAATCCACAGCTAACAGAATATAGAGATTCCCAAGAGAATTGGGAAAAGGACCCATGAAATCGATGCCCCAACAATCGAAGACTTCGATGATTAAGATAGGTTGGAGAGGCATTATGTTATGGCGTGATAGGGCACCTAACTTTTGGCAGCGCAGACAAGCCTTGCAGAATTTGAAGGCATCCTTGATGATGTGGGGCCAATAGAAGCCACACTGTAGAATTTTAGCAGCTGTTTTCTTTGAGAAAAAATGTCCACCACATGCCTTGGTGTTGCAGAAGGTCAAGATTGACTTCTGTTCATCATCGGGCACACACCGCCGGACAATCTGGTCCGGGCAAAATTTATAGAGATAGGGATCATCGAAGACGAATCTCCTCACCTCAGCTAGAAATTTCCTCGTATCTTGAGGAATCCAATGTGATGGGAGTTGCCTCGTGGCCAAATAGTTGGCAATATCAGCATACCACGGGCAACTCGAGACTGCAAAAAGTTGTTCGTCGGGAAAAGAATCAAGAATGGGCAGAGCAGTCGCATGGTCCTTAAACTCGAGGCGTGACAAGTGATCAGCCACAACATTCTGAACCCCTTTTTTATCTTTGATGGTCAAGTCAAACTCTTGCAACAAAAGTATCCACCGGATGAGATGAGCCTTGGTGTCTGGCTTACTAAGCAGGTACTTGAGAGCCGCATGATCAATGTAGACTATGATAGGTGATCCGATGAGATAGGATTAAAACTTGTCTAAAGCAAAGACAACCGCCAACAACTCTTTCTCGGTGGTCATGTAATTCATTTGAGCATCATTCAAGGTCTTGCTCACATAAGAGATTACACAAGGAACTTTATCTCGCCATTGGCCAAGCACAATGCCTATAGCATAGTCACTAGCATCGCACATGAGTTCAAAGGGAAAATTCCAGTTGGGTGATCGCATGAATGGAGGAGTAATGAGACTGATTTTAGTTTTGAGAAAGCCTCCTCACAATCTTGCGTCCACTCAAAAGGTGTGTCCTTCATAAGTAAACGACACAACGGGCGAGATATGGCGTTGAAACTCTGAATGAAGCGCCGATAGAATCCAGCGTGTCCAAGAAAAGAACGAATATCTTTGACACACTTAGGGGTAGGTAACTTAGAGATGAGTTCAATTTTTGATTTGTCGACCTCAATCCCCTTTGAAGAAATAATGTGACCGAGGACAATATCGTGAGTGACCATGAAATGACACTTCTCCCAATTAAGCACAAGATTCTTCTCCTCACATCGTATGAGAACCCTCTCGAGATCCTCCAAACAAGACTCAAAGGAGTCTCCAAATACTGTGAAATCATCCATAAACACCTCCACAATTTTTTCAATCATGTTGCTAAAGATGCCCGTCATACTCCGAGAAAAGGTGCCATGGGCATTGCAAAGCCTGAAGAGCATGCGACGATATGCAAAGGTGCCGAATGGACATGTGAAAGTTGTCTTTTCTTGGTTTTTTAGAGAGACCTCTATCGATTATAGCCCGAATATCCGTCAAGGAAGCAATAGAAAGCATGACCAGCCACCTTCTCTAACATCTGATCAATGAAAGGAAGAGGGAAGTGGTCTTTTCGAGTACAAGCGTTGAGCTTCCTATAATCAATGCAGACGCACAAACCAGTGACCACTCGAGTGGGAATCAACTCCCCACTTTCATTGGGCACAACAGTGACGCCAGATGTTTTCGAAACAACCTGGATGGGGCTGACCCATTTATTGTCGGCAATCAAATATCTGATACCTACATCCAGTAATTTAAGAACTTCATCTCTCACCACATCTCGCATGATTGGATTTAAACGGCGCTGAGGTTGGCAAGATGGCTTGACATCATCCTCGAGATAGATGTGGTGAGTACAAAGTAATGGGCTGATCTTGTGAATATCAGCAATGGTCCACCCTAATGCAGTTTTGTGGGCCCTCAGAATTTTCAGCAAAGCATCTTCTTGGTGATCTTCAAGGCTGGATGAGATCACAACAGGAAAAGTTTCAGAATCACCCAACAAGGAATATTTCAATGTAGATGGCAGACTTTTGAGCTCGGGTTTCGGTGGTTTAATAATAGATGGCGGGGCTCGAATTTTCAGCGGTGGGAGGTCTTCAAAAGTGGGCACCCACTTTTCAGTGCCCATAAGTTCTTCCTGATTCAGAAGAGCATAAAGATACTCCACTTCGGGAGAGTCAAGGAAGGCGGCCTCTTCTTGAGTAAGAATGACTTCAAGAGGATCAGAGCAGTAATGATGATCCACATGTTCTTGGACAATGGTATCAATCAGGCTTACATCATGGATCATCATCATCGCCCATCTGATTTCCCACATTAAAAATATTCAGCTCCAGCTTCATGTTGCCAAAAGTCATGTTGAGCAACCCATTCCGGCAATGAATAATAGCATCAGAAGTGGCCAAGAAAGGCCTTCCCAGAATAATTGGTGTTTGTACCTGTGGGTTAGACATAGGCCAAGTATCCAAAACCACAAAATCAACAGGATAGACAAAAGTGTCTAACTGTACCACGACATCCTCAACCACTCCCCTTGAGACCCGAACACTCCTGTCAACTAACTGGAGGGTCACCGAGGTAGATTTCATATCACCTAAATCAAGCTGCTCATACACAGAGTATAGTAACAAATTCACACTAGCTCCTAGATCAAGTAAGGCCTTCTCCACAACTTTCCTCCCAATCTGAATGGAAATAGTAGGACAATCAGGTTCCTTGTATTTGGGTGGAATGGGAGTCTGAATGATGGAGCTAACCTGCTGTGTAAGAAACACTTTCTTTTGCACATTATGCTTACATTTTTGTGTGCATAAATCTTTCAGAAATTTAGCATAAGTAGTTATTTGTTTAATAGCATCGAGCAGGGGAATGTTCACTTTGACCTGTTTAAACAGTTCATAGATTTCAGTAGTGTGACTGGGTTTGGGCTGGGCCTACAGTCTATGAGGAAACGGTGCTGGAACAGGACAGGTGGAGACCACAGAGTCTCTCTCAGGTGTGCTCACGGGTGGTGGTGTGGAAGTAGTAGGAGTGTCCCCTAAACTAGAAGTAGAAGTGGGGACAGGAGGAGAACCAGTCTTGGGATGGATAGTCTTATCGACTTCCTTCTCATTCCTCAAGATGGTGATGGATTCGGCTTGCTCAAGATTAGGAGGTGCTGAGCTATCCACAAAGTGCTGACCCTGAGGATTTGCCTGTGGTTGGATAGGAAACCTGCCCTTCTCTTGTTGTAAGGCCCCCAAGGTGGTGGTGATTTTAGCCATTTGAGAACGAATGTCTCCGATGGCTTGGGTATTCTGCTCATTTATATTTACTTGCCCTTCCATAAACTTCAACAACAGATCCTCAAGATTTCGCTTTAGAGGCGGTTGGTAAATATTGGGACCCACAGAAGGTCCCTGAGGAGCATTGGGCGGATACCGAGGTGGTCCTTGCCTCTGTGGTGCAACAAAATTTTGGTTCGGGCCCTGAAATTGATTTTGAAAATTTGTGGCCGTTGGGTTCAATATCCTGGTGGTCCAGCAGTGGGCCCAACCGGCTCGTTATTTCTCCAGCTGAAGTTCGGGTGGCTCCTCCACCCTGGGTAGTATGCAACATTATTAGGCTTTTGCCTAATGATTGAGGGCATTCACTTCAGTAGGATCAAAACCATGTAATACCTCTTTGAAAGCAGTTATAGTGGGGCACTCTTGAGTAGGATGCCCCGGTGTCTCGCATATAACAGACAACTCACTTTGCAGAGGGACAGAAGAGACCTTGTTGACCTTATGAATTTTCAAGTTATCTATTTTTTTAGCCAGTAGGTCAAGCTTTCTGTTGAGATCATCATCTTCCCTCAGTACATATTTCCCATGGCAGTTTGGACAGACGAAGACTGTTTATAAGTGCGATCATGGGGATCAGTGTAATCCCAGGATTTATTAGTTGCTGCCAACTCATCCAAATAGTCTAATGCATCAGCCGGTTGCTTATTCAGAAAATCAGCATTACACATTATGTTTATGAACTGACAATTGTGTGCAGAAATATTTTCGTAAAAGAAAGCAACCAATTGCCAGTCATCATAACCATGATGCGGAAGGCTGACAAATATTCCTTAAACCGTTCACAACATTCACAAAAGGTCTCATTGGGTCTCTTAGAAAAGTTTTGAATTTGTTTCTTTAAAGCGGTGGTTCCATGCATTGGGGAAAAATGTTTTAAATACTCAGCTTGCATCGCAGCCCAATTAGACACAATACTA
Organism: Arctostaphylos glauca; assembly: GCA_019985065.2. Lineage (NCBI taxonomy): Eukaryota > Viridiplantae > Streptophyta > Magnoliopsida > Ericales > Ericaceae > Arctostaphylos > Arctostaphylos glauca. The sequence continues at coordinate 4,733,943 of JAHSPW020000015.1, forward strand.
GACTTTAAAGTGGCAAGCCAACTTTTGGCCTTGTCTTTTAGTGAAAACGGAAAAAATCTCATCCTAGCCATCTCAATTTGTGTTGGATTGCTCGTAAAAGTATTAACCACCTTTCAAAGTCACGGATATGGTGATAAGGATTTTCAGAGTCCATTCCGTAAAACGTGGAAAGCATAGGCAACATGTTCGGCTTAATGTGGAAGATATTATTCATCGGAACATTATCCGGAAAATTGAAGTAAGAAAGAGTGGTAGTGCGAGTCGGGTGTAAATACTCCTGCATGGTCCGTGGTGGTGGTAGTGTTGGAGCTGGTGCTAGTGCTGGAACATCATTGGCCCCATTATTGGTAGCCATCGCGTTATTGGGGACGTTTTCAATTCTAACAAGTCGATTCGTGTGGTCGCGAGTGTAAACACTCATACACAAAATCACTCCCCAATCAAGAAATAGAACAAGAAAAGAAAAATTAACAACTGCAAGTTACGTACCTTGCCTTGGTTGTTCCCCAGCAACGGCACCAAAAATGTGATCAACGGCAAAAGTGTCGTTGACGCGCCAGCCAAATCGATATTTAATAGTATAACTGATCCTTGCCTCAACAATATAGAAAATCAGTAGAGCGGCAAGATAGAGTATCGATCCACGAAGAACAGCAGAAAGGTGAATCACAAAACTGGGAGTTATAGCGTTTCGGACACTAACCTTTGATTGGTTGGATTTTATAGCTAAAGTTACAATTTAACTAAAATAGGAAAATATGAATTAAGAAAATAGGCTAGATCCGTGGAATTTTTCCATCCTAGATTTTAGGTAACAATATCTTCTTTTTTATAACTCAATCAAGAATTCAGGCTAGAAAATCTTGATTGAAAAATTTTTCGATGAAAATTTATTTGATTCTAAAGATATATGTAGAATTGATTCTTGTTCAATAAAAATAGGTCAAACCATAGGAGGACATCGACCCAAGTGTCAGCCGTACCAAATTAATGGCGACGATTGATCAAGAACATAACACTCCTTGTTTGGTTCGAAAAATAAGAACTTCAATCAATTTTGAATAAATGGTTTAAAATTATGAGAAGACATTGAAACCGTAAATCATGGGATGAAATTCACTTCTAGGAACAAATTCCATTTAGCATAATATTCAGTTATTTTTTGCAATGGTCACCGAATGTAGGGAGCTACCCTATCAGATATAAAATCGGCATGACGTCATCCGACGGATCTATCGGTGGTCAATCCTTTAACCTTATTTCATTCACCTCGCCATATTTCTTATCCCCTGGCGGCCGAGGCACCATATAAACATTTTATTTATAATTCCTTCAATAATGCCTTTCAATAATTATGAATGCCTTAAAAAATTAATTGTCAAAACCTCGATCCAATAAACAACTCAAGTTTATGAACTTCTCAATTTAAGCCAATACCCATAATTCATGAAATTTCATAATTTCCATAAATATCTCAATATTTCTTGATTTCAACACAAATAACGTGGATATCGGAAATATACAATTTTCACCAAATAATGATAAATACTTATTTTTCTAAAATCTGATAAACAAAAGCATAACAAAACTCACCTCGATAGTCGTTCGTCCGAAAGCTCTCGTACTGCCCTACGTGTCACCGACCTCGGAATCTAGCATAAGGGTTATAGGATTTAGCATGATCGTAATCTATGTTTTATATAAACGTTGAATATCCTGATGGTTTGTTGGACTCGTGTCAAAATGGTGTTCGATATGTCTGCGGGTCATGCTGTGTAATCTTTTTCTACGTGTTCAGCTAAGGTATGTTTTTAAGGTTTGAATGACGAGTCTCGGTCCATCGCTAAGCCTTGGGTTGGCCCTAAATGTGGTTTGCTTCGATCAAAGGTTAAGTTTTATAAAAAAAATTCGTTTGAAACTCGAGGAATGTTCATATGTGATCAACCTGAACCAATTCCACTAAATTTGTGTCAAAACTGATCCGAACAAGGGCTGCCCGAGCAGAAGCTGCCCGAACAAGGACTACCCGAACAAGGAATGCCAAAATTGTCCGAACATGGCCTACCAAAATTGCCCAAATTGGGACTGCCCGAGCAGGGACTGCCCGAATTGGGGACTGTCCAAACTGCCCAAAACTGAATAGTTTACACTGTCCAGAAGCTGCGTCCAAACAGCCAAAAATTCAGCTGTGTTCGATAATAAGTTTCTCCCATTTTCGAGCCCTTCGAGCCTCGGGTCTAACATGCATGTGTGGTAAACTGTGTCGTCTATAATCCCTAATAAGTATTTTTCGTAGAAATATTGTAGAATAAAAACGCGAGTGATTAAACAAGGTATACTACTAGTAAAAACTGGGCAGTGTACTTGTTCCCGTTCAAATGGCGAAAGTTTCGTATTTTTCAATATAACAACCTCGGGTTTGAGCATGTATGAGTAGTGTGATGTTTTAGCTACAAATCTTACCAAAAATCATGATCCAAAATGAAACGAGATAAAAACAAAAAGCATTCGAACGCAAGGTGTGTAAAAAGAACTAAAATAAATCGATACCTTCATAGAAGCCTAGTGGAGATCAGTACTGCAAGAAACTAACCAATCTCAACATTTATTGACTAATTCACCGCCTTTTCTACCTGACCTTGATTGACCCAGATCCAACACTTGGTTCAGTTCTTATTGCTGTTGTTGTTGGGAAAAAAATCTCGAACGAACAACGTTCAAACCCACAACGCCCCTTACGGATCTTGAGAACAATGGATCACCGAACAAAAACAAAACAATCACACGTGCGTAATAGAAAAATAGGAAGAAAAGAACGAGACACAAGATATACGTAGAAAACCTCAACGCGAGGAAAAACCACGAGAGCCACACCAGTCTACTATGAATAGAATCAATGAGTACAAGTCTTCTCACAATCTCTCGGAGATTTGTGTTTTCTCTTGACTCTATCTCTCACTCTAGAAAGCTTGATTATTCTTCTCATCATTATAATCATATCTTAGGAAATCTCCCTAAAGATATATATAACAACTCATATCTCTTAGGAAACCTCCTAAAAGAGATATATATTAAATCCCTAAACAATAGGAAAAGATTTGATCTTAATTGGATTAGGAAAGAACAAATCTTGAGAGTCTTGGAAATTTCCGCGCATCCCCACACTACCGGTAGTACCAGTCATTACTTGACACTTATTACCGGTAATTCCAGGCACTGTCCAAAAAGTCAGTGGCAAACACTACCGGTAATTCCGGTCACTACTTGACACTTATTACCGGTAATACGAGGCACTGTCCCAAAAATGCATTTTGTCTTCAAGGCACGAAATCAACCCCGGATGGGCATTCCAATGGAGGGTCTTCACCTCCTAACAATCTCCCACTTGAAGATCTCCACAGCTTCAACGAATAACCCTATTGCAAATCCGAATCTCTTCAATCGTAGACGTGGTCATCCGACCCCTCTTGGTGTGACTCCTGGCCTATCATCTTCTCAAGCATGAAGGCCCACTGAAGTTGAACACAACTTTAGTTTCTCAACTGTAACCGCCTTGGTCAACATATCTGCCGGATTTTTGCTCCCCAAAATCTTCTCTAGTAACAAATCCTCATCTTCCAAAAGTGAAAGGATAAAGTGGTACCTTAAATCAATGTGCTTCGTCCTAGCATGGAACACTGGATTCTTGGCGAGGTGAATGACACTCTTGCTATCACTGAAAAGAACACTGTTCTCCTGCTTCAAACCCAACTCCTCCAAGAAGCCCTTCAACCAAATCATCTCCTTTGCAGCCTCAGTCACGGCCACATATTCAGCTTCTGTCGTGGATAATGTCACTAATTTATGCATACGTGAAACCCAACTCATCGCTGTTGAACCAATCGTATAGACATAGCCTGTGGTGCTTCGCCGCGTATTCTGATCACCGGCAAAGTCTGCATCCACATATCCTTGCACTGTCAATTTTCCTCTCTCGAAACAAAGTGGCAAATCAGTGGAACCCTTCAGGTATCGCATGATCCACTTTACTGCTTCCCAATGCTGCTTTCCCGGATTGCTAGCAAACCTGCTCACAACTCCCACTGCATGGGCAATATCTGGTCTCGTGCTCACCATCGCATACATTAAGCTACCAATGGCCGAGGCATACGGAACCTTGGCCATATACTCCTTCTCCGCATCTGTCTTGGGTGATTGGCCTTGAGAAAGTTTGAAATGACTTCCCAAGGGTGTGCTAACTGCCTTAGCACACTACATATTGAATCTCTCCAGAACACGTTCAATATACTCAGCTTGACTCAACCGCAAGGTTCCTTGAGCCATATCCCTGGTGATTCTCATCCCAAGTATCTGCTTAGCTGCACCCACATCTTTCATGGCAAATTCCTTTGCCAGCTGTTGCTTCAATCTGTTGATCTCTCTAACACAAGAACCTGCTACAAGCATATCATCTACATAGAGTAATAAAACAATGTAGCTTGACTCAAACCTCTTGAAGTAACAACAGTGATCTGCATTGCACCTTGTGTAGCCTCTGCGCTGCATGAAACCATCAAACTTTCTATTCCACTGTCTGGGAGCCTGTTTTAAATCATACATACTCTTCTTGAGTCTGCACACCATCTCTTCCTTGCCTTTCACAATGAAGCCAACAGGTTGCTTCATGTAGATTTCTTCATCCAAGTCACCATGAAGAAAAGCAATTTTGACATCTAACTGCTCAAGGTGAAGATTCTCAGCAGCAACCATACTCAACACCACTCGAATAGTGGCAGTCTTCACAACTGGCGAAAATATCTCTATATAATCGATCCCCTCCTTCTGTTGGAAGCCCTTTACAACCAATCTTGCCTTGTACCTTTTCTTGCCATCACTTTCTTGCTTCAGTCGATAGACCCATTTATTGTGCAGGACTTTCTTTCCTACGGGAAGCTGAGCTAATTGCCAAGTACTGTTGGAATAAAGAGAATTCATCTCTTCCTGCATCGCATCCTTCCACTTAGCTGACTCAAGAACCTGCAAAACCTCATCATAGCACTCTGGCTCTCCTCCATCTGTCAAAAGCAAGTAATCAAGCGAAGAAATATATTTCAGATTTGGCTTGGGTATTGTAGCTGACCTCCTTGTCTGTCTGACTGTTGAACTAGATTCTGTCTGTGGAGCTGCCCCATCTGAAACTGTCCCATCTGATACTGTCCCCTCTGAAACTATCTCCTCTGTCTGACCAGAATTCTGCTCAACCCCACTATCAAGTGGAAGATCCTCCAATCCAAAGTACTCAGATATATCTCCATCCGAAGTGGTACTCCCACTGCTCAGTTTGCTGTCCCTATCTTTGTACATCAACTTTTCATTAAACACAACGTCTCTACTTCTGATTATCTTCCTGTTCTTGTCATCCCAAAAACGATAACCAAACTCATCCTCGCCATATCCAATAAAAGTGCACTTCTGTGACTTAGCATCAAGCTTGTCCCTGCCATGATTACTAATATGCACATAGGAGACACAACCGAAAACACGTAAATGCGATAAATTTACCTCTTTACCACTCCAAGCCTCCTCTGGTATGCCAAAGTTCAACAGAACTGATGGCCCAAGATTGATCAAGTATGCTGCCGTGTTGACTGCTTCTGCCCAAAACTGTTTAGGCAACCTTGCGTGTATCCGCATGCTCCTAGCACGCTCTGTCAAAGTCCGGTTCATCCTCTCTGCGATTCCATTGAGTTGTGGAGTCCCTGGTGGTGTCTTCTCTAAACGAATCCCATTTAGAGCGCAGACTTTCTTGAACTCCCCCAACTCATATTCTCCGCCATTGTCGGACCTCAACTTTTTCACCTTCAAATCTGTTTCATTCTCTACCATGGCCTTCCACTTCATGAAGACTTCGAACACCTCTGACTTGTGCTTCATGAAGTACACCCATACTTTCCTCGAGTGATCGTCGACAAAAGTAACATAGTATTACGAACTGCCATGAGAAGGCGCTGTAGCTGGACCCCAAACATCTGTATGGACAAGCTCTAGCTTTTGAGCCCTAGGAGGCCTGCCGCCTTTCTGAAAACTCACCCGTTTTTGTTTCCCGAAGATGCAATCCTCGCAAATGTCAATATCCACTGACTCTAAACCCGGTAGCTTCCCTTTTGACTGCAAAACCTTCATTCCCTTCTCGCTCATATGCCCCAGTCTATTGTGCCACAGATTTGAACTCTTCTCGCCGTCTGCAACTGCGAGTGTGTCGCTACCATGTGAGGTCAAGTAAAGTGTACCAACTTTCTTTCCCTTAGCTATCACCATGGTGCCGTTGGAGACTTTCCACACGTCCCCTGTGAATGTAGAAATATAACCTGCTACTGCAAGCTGTCCAACCGAAACAAGATTCCTCTTCAAATTCGGAACGTGTCTGACATCTTTCAAACACCATCTGGACCCTTGCGTTGCAATCTGAACATCTCCCTTTCCCACAATACTACATGGCTCGTCGTCGCCCAAGTATACTTTCCCAAAGTCTCCTGCTACATAATTCTGCAGAATCTCCCTGTTAGTAGTGGCGTGGAATGAGGCACCCGAATCAATCACGCATGACTCGGCATCGTTGTTCATAGCAAGAACAAGTGCATCGTGCAAAACGTGAGCCTCCTGCTCACCCTTATCCTTCTTCGGTGCTTTGCAAGTTTGTGACATGTGACCTGTCTGGCCACAATTCCAAAATTCACCTTTAATAGGCCGAACCTGAGATTTACTCCGATTTCTCTTACCTTTTGATTTTGACCTATTTTTGTTCTAATTCTGACCACCCTTATTCTGATTTCTGCCCCTCTGTTGCTCAAAACTTAGGGCTGAACCCGTTGTGCCTGAACCTGAACCTGAACTTTCGATCGAATGCCTTCTAACCTCCTCGGTCAGAATCAGACTCACAACCTCACTCAGTTTCAATTTTTCTTTCCCAGCCGAATTACTAAGTGCAGTAACCGTACCCTGCCAACTCTCTGGCAACTGAGATAGAATCAATAACGCTTGAACCTCATCATCAAACATGATATCCACAGAGGTAAGTTGATCAACAATCGTATTTAACGCACTGAGATGCGACATAAAGGAAACTCCTTCTGCCATAGACAGGTTGAAAAGTTTTTTCATAAGATGTACCTTATTCGCAGCAGACGGTTGCTCGTACATCTTCTTTAATGCTTCCATTAGATCCTCCGTCGTTTTCTCCTTCAATATGTTGTGGGTGACTACTTTTGATAGGGACAGGCGAATAACCCCAAACGCCTTTCTGTCAAGAACGTCCCAATCTTCATCAGATTCTTCTGTCTTCTTCTTCCCTTTTGCTTTACCCAGCAACGGCCGGAAAAGATCCTTCTGATACAGATAGTCCTCTATCTGCGTCTTCCAATATGCAAAGTCTGACCCGTCAAACTTTTCGATCCTCTGTTTGCCTTCTTCAGAACCCATAGCTCCCACTGAAACCCTAGGTTGCCCAAACAAGATTAAACCCTAATCTGTTGAACAAGACCACCGCAACCGCGGCTCTGATACCAGTTGTTGGGAAAAAAATCTCGAACGAACAACGTTCAAACCCACAACGCCCCTTACGGATCTTGAGAACAATGGATCACCGAACAAAAACAAAGCAATCACACGTGCGTAATAGAAAAATAGGAAGAAAAGAACGAGACACAAGATATACGTGGAAAACCTCAACGAGAGGAAAAACCACGGGAGCCACACCAGTCTACTATGAATAGAATCAATGAGTACAAGTCTTCTCACAATCTCTCGGAGATTTGTGTTTTCTCTTGACTCTATCTCTCACTCTAGAAAGCTTGATTATTCTTCTCATCATTATAATCATATCTTAGGAAATCTCCCTAAAGATATATATAACAACTCATATCTCTTAGGAAACCACCTAAAAGAGATATATATTAAATCCCTAAACAATAGGAAAAGATTTAATCCTAATTGGATTAGGAAAGAACAAATCTTGAGAGTCTTGGAAATTTCCGCGCATCCCCACACTACCGGTAGTACCAGTCGTTACTTGACACTTACTACCGGTAATTCCAGGCACTGCCCAAAAAGTCAGTGGCAAACACTACCGGTAATTCCAGTCACTACTTGACACTTATTACCGGTAATACGAGGCACTGTCCCAAAAATGCATTTTGTCTTCAAGGCACGAAATCAACCCCGGATGGGCATTCCAATGGAGGGTCTTCACCTCCTAACAGTTGTTGGACGGATTTAAAGAGTCTAATGCAGGAGAACACTATAAAATACTCGTTCGACATCAATGCTAACTGATCCAGACTTGGATTATGCATTGTCTTATAAGAGCGAGCTCTCTTAATGCTAAAAAAATTGCTAATTCAGACATCTCTTGACCTATTGGGTAGATGATGATGTAGATCAATGGCTGAGTTGACCAACAAGGACAACACGTTTCTTGAATATGGACTCTCAATAAGTATTAAAATGCTGAAATACTCCCTTAGCTTGGGTTTTGAAAGAAAGTTTTAATTGTTGAATGGTGAATTAAGATTGTAAATTAAAGCTTCGCTTATTCCACCATAGTCATACCAGTTTGAGATGAATAATGAAAAAAAAAAATAGTCGTTATGAGAAGTGGAAAGTGTTGTTCACCAAACTATTTTAATTTTTTTGTTTGGTGGTTTTACTTTCTCATTCAGTGTAAGTGAAAATCGAAAATAACACTAATCATGCAGAAAAAAGACATTTTGTTCTTCGTTATATTTTGCTAACTTTATGGTTATGGATACACGTATTATTGTTCGAAGCTACAAGGAACATAACGCATACAATGGTAGGATATATGTTTGAAAAACCTCAAACAGCTAACAGCCTAATAGCCTAACTATAACTCAAGAAATTTGAATATAAAACTCGACCAAGAGTTGGTGGGTAACATTTAGCACCTTAAGTAGGCAATATTACATATTCAAATTGTCTTTTGGGGCATTGGAATTATTAAAATGTTCCATCGGATTAAATTTGCTAAGAATATCTTAATTGTTTTGTGTGGAACATGATATTGTATTGCTTTGAAAATAGACATGCAGGTTGGTAACGCACCAGATTTTGTTTCTATAAGCGTTGGTAAGAAGCTTGCTCGTCTATCCCCTTCACCATCAGAGCATTGTATGTTCAGAGTCCATAAGCAACTACATGGGGTAAACGAGAAGGCTTACGCGCCAGAGATTGTTGCAATATGTCCCTATCACCACGGTAAAGAAAGCCTAGAGATGATGGAGGAGCATAAGTTGAGGTATTTGCAGTTACTTCTTCAACGAAAAAATGAGAATAACATAGACAACTATGTCATTGCTAAGAGGTCATTAGAGAAAGAAGCACGTAAATGTTATGGTGAACCGATAAGTCTCTCTCCAAACGAAATGGTCGAGATGATGTTACTGGACGGATGCTTTATTATTGAATTGATGCGGAAGTTTGAGATGCCATACTTGAGAGATGAGAATGATACTATTTTTGAGATGGAGTGGATGTTTAATAGCTTGCAGCGTGACTTGATATTATTTGAAAACCAACTACCGTTCTTCATTCTCTGCAAGTTGTTTGACATGGTCGAGGCTCCAGACAACCATAGGCGGTTCATTCATCTTGTCTTGTGCTTTTTTCGTGATCTTTACCCTGGTACGGAAAAAAGAGTGGACATCGATGAAAGTTCATCTCCCAAGATCAGCCATTTGCTTGGGTTGATACACAATAATTGGCTGCATTCATTTGCTGGGATTAAGCATACTAAAACATCGAGCTGGGATTTCATTCCTAGTGCCACACAACTTCGAGAAGTAGGAGTGAAGCTGGAAAGGGTTGAGGGAGGTACCTTGTTCGATGTCAAATTCAAAAATGGGGTAATGCAAATTCCAACTTTAACTATTGAAGACAGAACAGAGACTTGCTTCAGAAACCTTGTTGCATACGAGCAATATTGTCTTAAAAATCAACTCTGCTACATCACTGATTATGCAAGATTTTTGGATTGCCTAATTAACTCTCCAAAAGATGTTGAAATACTTTCTCGGTGTGGTATCGTTAAGAATTGGTTAGGTGATGATGAAGTGATTTCCATGATATTTAACAAGATTAGTGACGCCGTCACGGGAACTAGCCGCCATTTCGTATATGCCGACATTTTCAAAAAAGTGAATACTCATTGCAGCAAACGGAGGAATCGATGGATAGCAAAGTTGAATCGAAACTATTTGAACAGCCCTTGGGCAGTAATTTCAATTCTTGCTGCATTGGTATTACTTCTACTCACTTTCACACAAACATTTTTCACAGTTTTTCCTCGCAGCAAATAGTTGTTGGAGCTATGTGTAGAGTATGAATTTATATTGTAGGGTTTACATCATTGATTATAGTAATACCCGTGCATTTTAAGCTGATTGACAAACTAAGTCCAAGTGCTTCACAGTTATCTTCCATGTATTTGTTTGTGGTATTCCGACTTCTATAATTGTTGGACTTTTTGTATTGTTTTGTTCATTTGTCGTAGCACCGTTGGACTTTCTTAAGTAGTTGAATGTCCATATTATTATTTCAGAATTTATAACAGTTTCAAACAACAAATAAAAAACATCTGCCATTTCAAAAGCAAAATAATTAAAGGTGAAGAATTTTTTAAAAAGAAAACAATAAAAAAAACCATGACTCCACATCATTCAATACACAAGGCATTTGAATTTCAACATAAAGATTTGAAGTTAGCAAAAATGACAACAATAGCTTTGCCTATTTAAAATAGTAACTGTGTTCGACACCAATTACATACTTCTTTCTCTTATGTGTTATCTCTCTCTCTATCTCTCTCTATCTCTCTCTCTCACACACACTCTAATATATAATAATAAATCTCATTAAACCTAGCATTCCATCTCACCACCTCCATACATTAATTAAATCGTTCCATCTCACCACCTCCTTTCCATCTTAACAACCCTATCCCAACCATTCCACCGTCTCAACAGTCACCCGTCGCCACCCAAGATTCTAACCAAAACTCACTGCACCACATCATCAACCCCCACTCCAATAGCAACACACCACCTCCTCCCATCTTAACCTCACTACGAGAAAAAATACATTTTGTGACTAATATATTAGCTACTAAAAGGCTATATTTAATCACAAAAATTCGATCGTGACAAAAAAATATTTTTGGTCACCTAACGCTAGTTTGGGAAAGGTATTTGTGACCGAACACCAAAAGTTTTTGTAATTACCTGATTGTTTTAAAATTAAAATTCAGTATTAAAAATGTTTTCCTTTATTTAAAAAGTTAATGTTGACGTGGACTATTTACATGTGATTACCAAATACATGTGAGTTAGGATGAGACGAGAACCAAAGGATAAATTTGTTTCTTTTTTCCTCTTCAATTCTCTTAGCTGTTGGGTTGAGAAGATGTTAGTTTTTTTTCTTTGTATTGTAATGACATTGAGGAGAGGTATAATATAGAGTAATAGAGAATATAATGGCCATTAACCTTGGATTTATGTTTAGCTAGCTATCATCTGTTGTTCTCAAGGAAATTCCTAACATCATAAGGCCATTCGAGAGGAATATCAAAGTTACCAAGGAGCAACTTAGAGAGAGATTTCTTTGGGAGGAAGAAAAAGGTGGTGTCCAAATTTCTGGGTTTTGTCGAATCGATTTCATTCCTTCGATTTCTTGTGCATATTTGAGGTAGAATTAATTATCTTCCAACCCTTAGATTATGGTATTTTGGTAGGATTTGTATCAAATTATATCATATTTTACTGATTGTTTTTGTTAATCCGTTAACCTGAGTAAGTATACGTCGAGTCTCGAAAAGTTTATAATTTGATTGAGGTCAGTGGGATGTGCAAAGTTAATGAATCAAACAAAGTATATCTTTACTTTGTTTCATTCAGATTTGACACAGTAGAAGTCTAGGTATGACTTTCTAGTTTCAAATCATGAAAAATGGCCCACCACTTCCAAATTATTTCCAAAACCACTTCACTTTGTATAAATTAGAATGGGCATTTTCTTTTTCTTTTTTTGGTTGAATCTGTTCTTGCACTTTATGTTTTAATGTTAGATCATCTTTTGGATTCAGGGTATTAAAAATTAAGCACTTATTGGTTTTAACTTATGACACTTGTTGGTGTGATTTTTCTGTGTAGAGGTCGTAGACCTCTTTTTGTTGCTCTGCTGGTGTTGCACAATAAAATTGTTAGACATGCCTTGTTACTATCATCATATTGCCCAATTATCCACATGTGTATCTTTTTACGCCTTGGATATTGCCCACGGGAAATCGGAAAGACAATGATTATCTAATAGACTCCGTATCATTGCTAAAATTTTAATTGTTGATCGTGAAATGCATGATTTACCATTGTTGGCATTAATTGAATCTGTGAAGAGGACTTATTGTAGAAAGCATGTAAAAAAGGCATATCATATTGGCCGAATCTCCATAAATATGCAAACATGTCTTGTCCTAGAACTACTGGGGTTATGTGGAAAAGTCCTACTACTATTTGTGGGTAGGTTAGCAAATTAAATGTGACTTGTGGGATGAAAAAAAAATTGAAAATACATTAAGGACAAATAATAATAAAATCAGAATATAAGAATTGGTATTGAAGGCCATCGTGCCGTTGCATTGTTTCTGAGTTAGATTTCCGAGGTGGTAGGTGGTTAGATTTTCTTTCTCACTCTTGTGTTGGGTTAGATTTTCGAGATTACTCTGGGTTAGATTCTCGAAGTGATTGGTAGTTCGATTCTCTGTCACGTACGTTCCGGATTAGATTCCTGAGATAATTGATGGTTCGATTTTTCTTCACACTACTACAATAATCGCTAAATATGACACTACAAAATTGTAAGGACCCGGAAAATTTGAGTTTTAAAAATAATTATTTGAAAGTTTATTTTGGATAAATAAACTTAATTAATTGTGTTATGTATCGAATTATAACCATAGGACCCGAACCCGGGGTCCCTCGTTTTATTTCGTGCGCGTGTCCTTATTTGGTTATTGACTTGGGTACCCTTGTGAGAGTTAAAAATCAGATTTTGGGGCTTAGGGGAAAAACCCCCCCATTTCCCTCAAACCCTCTCTCTCTCCCAAACCCTTGCTCTCCTCCTTCTCTCTACAAATTCCACCTATCCAAGCCACCATTGTTGAATTCCTTGGAGGTATAGGAGGCTTGCATCGTGCCTAGCGTGGAACCGGAGTCGGATCGTGGTTGGAAGCTCGGAAGAGAGGATTTGAAGCTCAAAGAGGATTTGGAAGCTAGGGCTTGTATTCTTCACCAAATTCGTCAATCCGAGGCTTGAGGTAGGGATTTCTACCTTGTATTATGTATATATGATGTGTTTTGGTGCCTAGTTCGTGGTAGATTTGTAGTTTGGTGTGATGTGATTCGAGTGAGAAATCTGGAAATCGCGCTGATTTCTGCATAGGTAGCGCTCCCTGGGTTTTGGTGTAGCGCTCCTGGTGAGTCTGGACTGATGGGTAGCGATCCCATGTTTCTGGTGTAGCGATACCGAACGCTTTAGTGGTAGCGCTACCCTGTTTTTGGTGTAGCGCTACCGAGGCTCTAAGTGTAGCGCTACCATGTCTTTGGGGTAGCACTCCTGGGACTTCTGGAATTACGGCCGTGGGTTTTTGGTGTTCTGATTTTATTTCCGTAATGTATTACATAGTGGAACATCGTTAAATGGTAGTTTGACATGTATATTGATTACTTGGAATTGGTGGTGTATGAATGAAATTATTGAACGTGATACGGGATTTTATGATTTGTCATACATTGTCGGGAATGAAACGGACAGTAAAACTAGCACCCGAATGGGATCGAGCTGGGCGGACAATGAAACTAGCACCCGGGTGGGATTGAGCTAGGCGGACAATGAAACTAGCACCCGGATGGGATTGAGCTAGGCGGACAGTGAAACTAGCACCCGGATGGGATTGAGCTAGGCGGACAGTGAAACTAGCACCCGGATGGGATTGTGCGAGGCGGACAGTGAAACTAGTACCCGGATGGGATTGTGCTAGGTGGATAATGAGACTAGCTCCCGGTTGGGAATGTGCTAGGAGACGCCATGAATCGGCATTGCCTAGTCTCCATTGGGAGAAGTGCTAGGATATATGTACGACCATTGTTTGACACGACATGTGTATTGTCTAGTCTCCATTGGGAGAAGTGTTAGTGTATGAGCTATCTTGACTTGTATGTTTATATTTGTCTGGCATTGGATGTGAGTGATGGGTTGATCATGAGAGGTGGTTATTGTATGTGTATTGGCGAACGGCGGATTGTCGTTCGTGTGTTGTGTATGACATATGAAAGTGATGCATCGTTGTACCATGAAAATTGTGCATGCCATGCATCTCCCACGCGTATATTCTTGGCATAGATTTCCCACCGGGCTCGTAGCACAATTACTTATACATCCCGTCGAGTCTATGAGTTTGGGCTAGTTGTGCGTGATTAGAGAGTGTCGATGGACACTTGATCGGTATGACCTTTGGTTGGAAGAAATTATACTATGGACCATGAGGGATTGGAGAAATTCAATGACACCTTGAGGGTGGTTGGGGTTGAGTCGGGAATCGGGTAATGCTAGAGTTGGATGTGAATCGCACTTTGACGGGTTACAAGTATACCCTTGTATTGAGGTGAACCTGCATTGAGATTACTATCACTCTTGTGCCCCTCATGGGAAAGTTGTCTACCTATCCTTAGGCTTAGACTTGCTTGCGAGGTACCATACCATTGATTGAGGGTTGAATCGGGTTGTGAGATATTCGTGGGAGAGAATCTTCTTCCTTGAGCTTATGCCCCTTGTTATCATGTCTAGAGGTGATCTACTATGTCTTAGTGTCGTGAAGGGTTCTTTGGTTCCGTGGAAGGATGAGAAATCTTGGAGTGCCTTGAGACTTTAGAATGATTGGGGTTCGGAGTAGAGTATGGTTGACAGTCCAGTAGGTTGATGTGCCTTGTCTGTCGAGATTGACACGCTTGTGTGAGTTGATAATAAGTTCTAACGGAACGACTTGATTGTGAAACGTGTGATGAGGATTCGGTTTGAAAGTGATGTTAGTGTGCCGGCGAATGACTTGTGGTGCACGGTTGCTATTACGTGCTTTGGCGTTTATTTTCTTTATTGCTAGAACGGATAATCGTGTGGATATTGTAGAGTGTTGTCTCCTTTGACTTGCTGAACCGCAGGGGATTGATAAACCGTTCTTGTGTGACCTTGGACATGGGATGGTAAAGTGTGATTGAAAGAAATTAAAGGGGAAATGTGCACTAACTTTGACTAGTCTCCGGATGGAGATATGCTAGGTGAATCTTAACATGATTAGTCTCTGGTGGGAGAAGTGGTTGCAAATCTTAATATTGTTTGGCTTCCATTCGGATACGTGCCAGTTATCTTTCAATGTTTTCTGGCCACCGTGGGGTGAGGTGCTGGTTGGAGAGATAATCTTCGAATCGATACGAGTAGTGAGAATTGAGAAATGTGAAAATACTTAGCACGACAATGTCCTAAGTTTATGTAAGGAATGGATGATAACGATTTGATGATGAGATCTGAAAGTCTTGGGTGGATATTGAGTGGAGCAATGGATGGGTTGGTGACGAAATGTGTGGAAGGGTTGTGCGTGTCTAACTTAAGATATATAGTGCAAGTTCATACTTATGTGGTTGTTGAGTATTGGGTGGCATGTCATTTCATTTCATATGTTCATAATATCTGTGTAGACTTTCCTACTGGGCTGTGTAGCTCACCCTATCCCTTTCAGGTATCCTCTCGGAGTTTAGCATGGAGAGCTTGGAGTGCATGAGATGATGCATCATTCTGGAGGACTACGCATAGATTGCATGTTGAGTTTTATAACTCATCTGAAATATTTTTATTTTGTTACAGTTATGTACATTGTAAGCTTCATGTTGATGGATGATTGGTTGTCAATAAAATATTTGGGTTTATCGGTGAGACTTGTGAGGTTTTCCTAAAAGATATGTATTATTTGTATGTTCGAAATTCGGGGCGTGACAAAAATTGATTAAGATGTCAGTTTTTGAAAATATGTCATTAAAAAATCTGAAATAACTATTGATGTCAGTTTATAAACAAAACTGTCATCTAATGTTAACAATTCCCTTTATGATGATGCTTTTAAATAAAAGTGACATCAAAACTAACTAATAAAATTTTTTTGGGAATCTTTTTAATGTTAGTTTTGATAAAATTGACATTGAAACAAAATAAATTTTTTATAATGTCAATTTTATTAAAAGTAACATTAAAAAGGTTCCCATAATATGTCAATTTTTGTAAAACTGTCATTGAAAAAATTGGAGTAAGTATTTATGTCAGTTTACAAAAAAAAGCTGTCATCGCTATTACAATAGTGTTTAAATAAGATGTCCATTTTTATAAATCTGTCATTGAAAAATTAAAATAAGTATTGATGTCAGTCTACAAAAAATCGTAATCACCACCACTTAAATAACATGTCATTTTTTACAAATCTATTACTGAAAAAATTAGAATAAGTATTGATATCAATCTATAAAAAATTAAACTATCATATAATTCCCCTTTTATAATGTCAATTTTGATTAAAACTGACATTAAAATAAAAATCGCATAAGGTGTTGAACACATATATTAGATATTGTAAATATCTCATAACTGTTATGTTTGATGTAATGGTTGGATATGATGTGCATAAGGTGTTGGTTGGGCGGAAGATCAGAGGTTCGAAACTTGAGAAAAAAAAGATAATAGTATTTTGGCCATATTTAGTAGATAATAGTTTTATTTTTAATGACATTTTGTAACTGTCATATTTATAATTGACGATGACAATTATAATCTGTCATCTTATACTTTTTAAGAACACCTATAAAGTGTCATCTGTATAGATATCAATGGCAGTTGCAAACTGTCATAAAACCTCGGGCGACATATCTACTAGCCTCAACACGTTCCTTGTTAACTCTATTTAACTTTCATTTAAAAGGCTAGACTCATGATAGCATGATGATGTGTTGGGGATGTAAATTTTTAACAAATAAATAAGATGATACAATAAATTTAGTTATGGCACATAAGCAATAATCGCATGATTTCATCTCGCAAAACAACTTTTAGCATGCTAACTCTTCAATATGATATCATCTCATAATGATATATGACACCTAATATTCAATACGATATCTGAGATTGATGTTTTCAAATGGGGGTACTTGCTTATTTTCATTAAATAAAATTAAACTAAATACATATTTAACTAAATTTATTTATAGAAAATAAGCGCACTACCATAGATGAAGCCCTAGCTTAATAAGCCTAAATCAGAAATTGAGTCTCAATGTTTTACAACAGAGGCACCGGTGCTAAGTCCATTTCATATCACACTAATGAGATACAGAGAGGTAAGGTACCGATGTAAGGTTTTTAGAGACACCTGTGCTAAATCAAATTTACAGGCAAAATAGAAGTACTGCAAGGGTAAGGCATCGGTGTAACTATGAAAATACAGAACAATGTAAAGTGCTGCAAGGAAAGACACAGGTGCTAACATCATTTTCTACAAAATACAGATTCTAGGTTTCGTTTTCTCAGAGCTCCGTGGAGCTCAATATAGATCGATGGCATAAATTAAAGGTTAGGGATAATTCTATTTACCTTGGTATCGAACAATCGAAGGTTGAATTGAAAGATTACGACTTGCATTGGCTGATTAAACTTCAAAGGAAGTTCTTCTTCTCTCTCCCTCTACTGTAATTCTCCTCTCTCTAAAAACAGTAGTGTTCTACCTCTGGCTCTGTGAGTTCGTATATGTGAAGGGAAGAAGAATACAATGGTGTATAAAGAGGAAGATTGAGTGCAGGAATATCCCTTTGCATGGATTTCCGTTGAAGGAGAAAGCTTCTTGCGGTAGATTTTTGATGGAGTGAAATGGTTGCATTGCTCAGTCATAATGAAAATTAGAAGCGAGGTTTGTGACAAAATCAGAGGTGGAAGGAGGTTTGGCTAGAAAAAGAGGAGTGGCCTCCAAGGATTAAGTGTTTAATGGAGGAAGAAGACATCAGAGATAAGCTAATGGACTGAGATGATGCTTCTGGAAAAGAGGCATGTGGACTGAGATGATGCTTGAGAGGAAAAATGTTAGGCCCTCAATTTCAAACATATAAGTAATACATATCCTTTAAGAAAAAATCTCACTATTTTCACCAATAAGTCCCAAAAGATTTCATTTCCGACCAACCATCTAAATAAAATTCAAATTTGTATTCCAGCTGAAAGGGGATAACTCAACTCAATAATATCGAATGTCAAATTGAACTGTTTAAAGATACATTGTCTGATCACTAAAATAGACAAAGGATATATAAGTTGTTTAAAACCTTTCAAAAGATTTTACAAGACAATATGTGAAATCTATCAACGTAACTCTCGAACATGATGCATCACCTCAAGCACTTCAAACACTTCATGCTGAACTTCTGATAGGGTACCTGTGGAGGATAGGGTGAGCTAAACAATCTAGTAGGAATGTTGATACCTATGCCATGTGACTATGATTTGAAATGGCATATAATATAATCAATGATTAATGAACAAACATGAGCTTAAAGGAATCACAAGATAAGCATAAACAACACACTCAACCATCTTACGACACCGTTCTGTTAATTCCACCAGTCACTTCTCAATACCAAAACTTCTCTATTAACCGTTTCACGACACCATGTCATTTCTAATTGATCATTACATTATACCAGTACATTAGCCATAACACGACTCACAAATTCGCAGCCGTGGGTCGCTATCTACTATCAAGCTAAAACTCATACCCCTGTGTACACATAATAGACATCTCTCACATTCCATGCCTCGTAAGTGTACATACCTCTTCCATCTAGCATCAAATCGTCATACCTCAATTCAACAAGATCACCCAAAGTCTCATAATTTATCTAAACTCTCAACAACCTACGACATTGACTTTATATCTAACGAACCATTTGATCGATACCCAACTCACATATGTCACCTCGTTTTTCTCATCGTGGTTTATTCGTGATCGCTATCACCTCACCTGACACTCTCCCGAAGGAGACAACCATAACATCGCCATCCCTGACACTCTCCCGAAAGAGACAATACATTACCTCATTCCTTAACACGCTCCATAGGAGACTATCAATATCATTCATAATTTCTCATTTTATTTGATTCATACCATGACTCACGCGCATCGCCAACGTATGATAATTAACTGTCAAGTTGTTGTACCTGACTTTCTCACTTATGTGACCGACCCACGTCATTCTTAATATTCACATGAAGGGACCTAGTGCCCTCCTGGCATACCTTGAGGACCCAATATATTTTCACGTCCCATTCCTATCATACCCGAAAGGGGGTCTACTTCACACACTCCTAGTATACCCAATGGAGTCTAGTTCAATATTCACGTATACCACATATCTCATAAGGACAATCTCATATCGCATTGGTACCCACATATGTCATGCATCACATAACTATTTTTTAAATTTATTTAAACCACATGGACCATAGGTTCTATGACTCTCGTTATATCATTCTCATAACTCTCGTAAATACATTCGTCATCTTCGCTCAGCAACGTATCAAAAGGGCAATCTATGTTCTATCATGGGGCATCATACAGTCTTCGTTCATAATATACCATAGAGTTCTACACAATCCCAACAGCCAATGGAAAGTTAACAATTAAGCCACAAAGCGACTAACACTTTGCTATGTACAGGGAACAAACAATGGACGCAGGTGAATTGCCCTCTTTCAACGTGTCATTCACCAATCACAACACGTTGTTTCAATGCCCACTCATCCCAGTGTATTTCGTGGTCAATACCCTTCATCTTAATCTTATATCTCACTTGTGTTAATCTTAATCATCGTGTGAAAATATTCCTTCATCATTCAACGATTTTCATGACCAGTCATGGGTCCACATCTCACATCTCTCATTCGTCTTTACTCCTAACTCTAAGTCAATAGTGGTTAGACAAACCATATCATTTTCTAGCACGATTTTGCAAGTGAACTAGGAAAAAGGTTCTCATGCATTCCATTCAGTTTCAATAATCCACACTGGCATGACACAAGAAGGTAGCCCAACAAGATATATTATCTTACTAACACGATTCTATTAGAAAGTTAGGCAACTTTCATTAACCATTACATTGATTCGGATGTTCCATTCAAACTCATTTGTCATTGACAACACCTCACCTGATGGTGGCCAAATAAGATATATCATCTCATTAGCACATTTTTCTTATAAAGCTAAACAAATTTCATAACTAGCACCATTCCCAACGAAGACTAGTATAATATGTTCTCATTCATCACTAGCACGTCTCCTTGTGGTGGTTAGGCCACGATTCATTAATCACTAGCACATCTCCTCATGGAGGCTATACCACAATTCATCAATCACTAGCAGATCTCCTCACGGAGGCTAAACCAAAATGCATTGTGTCAAATGCATAAGAGATTACAAGTTCATGACACAACCCATACGGTTATAGTTATCTAACTAACATCCATTATTCACAAAATCCAACTAGAAATAAAAGAGTAGAATCTCACGCGTCACACCACAAATCATGGTTAACTCACCTACGTCATCTTCAAAAATGATTCAACTAAGTTCATAGATAACTCGATGTTAGAAAAAGATCCTTCACGCAAGATAAGAAAAATGGTAAATGGATACCAAAATCCAACACTCGAATCTCAAATTCAAAGGAGAACCCAGTATGGAGAAATATTGAACAAAACCCTCACAATGGCCAAAATGAATAAATACGGGCCAATACGCGTTGGATATTCATAAATCGAAGAGGAAACATCCCTACCTTAAGGTTTTAGCTCCAAAGTTTGAGTTTCAAGAGTTTGAGCTTCTATGGTGATGAGAAACTTCCATGAGACTCCTCCAAGTGAAATGGTGCTTCCAAACTCAAAACATCAACTAATCTTGAGGTATAAGTGGCAGATCTTGAAGGAATTTGAATAATATTGAGAGTAATCAAGGTTTTAGAGGAAGGGCTTAATGAGGAAGATGACCCCTAGAGAGAGAGAGAGAAAAAAAAAACCCTTTCTGGAAAAAGTTAGAAACTTCCAAAAGGTCAGATTTTACCCTTTAAAACGCGCGTCCAGGATCTAACCAGATGGTCCAGGATCTGACCGGTCAGATCTCCTCTCTGACAAAAAATTTCAAAAATTTTAGGCAAAAATCGAAATCTGACCGGAACATCTAACTGGTTGGTCACAAATCTGACCAGTCAGATCTGCCTTCTGTCCAAATTTTTAAAATTTGACTGGATGATTTTTTGGGCCTGACCTGATGGTCCAAAATCTGACCCGATGGTTCAAAAATCTGACCCGATCATTTTTCACCCTTTTTTCACTTCCCACTTCACCTCAAACATATTTAATCACCCAATTTACGTCATACACTTCAATACGAATCGGGTTGGCTTGGGTCCTTACAAAAAATATTCGGGCATATTTAATGACCTTTGGATCACAAAAATTGATAAAAATATTCGAGCCCTTACAAAAAATGATTCCATGAGGCAAGCCCCATGAAAATAGCTAATCTAGTAGGTTTTGGGTCAAACCAAAAGAATTTGGGTTGTGGGCTAGATAAAATCAAGTTGGCTTGGGTCGAGGCTTGGGTCAAGCTTCATGAATTTCTAATGGGTTAAGGGTTTGGGCTCAAGGATCAATGGCCCAATGGGTTGGATTCAAACACACACAAACACAAATGCACGACTAGAAACAAGTCCATTATAATACATGACTAAAAATAAAATTACACAAAATCAATTTAATCAATTAATGATTTCATACATTAAAATCTTAATGTCTCTTTTTATTTTTATTTTCATTTAAAAATTTAGGGTCTTTACAGGGTTTGATTCCCACGGCGTCATCCCAATTAAAAACAAAGGAAAGAAGAAGACAAAACGAAAAATGGGCATAAGACACTTACGCGATGTTTGTGTATCCGCACTCAATACTTGACTAGTTAACTTTACAGTTTTGAGATATATTAGCATGTATTGTATTTTTTTCCGCTAAACATGTTGTAAACTTTATCAAGCATGTTGTATCTGTGTTTATATTATTACATTTATTAACTTTGGTTTCGGTATTTCAGATATTCACCACCTCGGAGTCCAATTCTACCCTTTGAATACTAGCATAGACAATCGGTTGATATTGACTAGTCATTACCTGCCAAGAGCCTATAGTCTAAGGTTATGTACTCGACTGAATACTGTCCACTTAGGTCAATACCTACTTCACCCTATCCAGATTCCATGAATGTGGCTTCAGCAGCCCCAGTTACAAACCTTAACCACTTCTCCTTATCGGTTCAAGGATGCGCAAGACACTGGTCGTCACTCCCTCAGTCCGGAGCCGCCATCGCAGATGTCCCGAAGTCATCTCCAACTGTCTCCAGCTCCTCTTAGTTGGGGCCCTTATAAATACATCATAATCAACTTGGCATACTTACTCCATAAACACGTGGGTCAACTCCGAATCAAATTGTCACCACGGGCTGAACTTTTTTGCTCTTTCCTTTAACATTCCTCAATGTCTCTACATATTATCTGAATATAATGCACACTCTAACATCCTCCGCTTCCATGTCACAAGCGGCATCCGTTCCAGTGTCCCTAACATATGACTCTAGATTTTTCCACCACAAATACACTAAGTTTTAGACATAAAATTGGCAGCATAACGGCTATAAAATGAACTAACTATAATTTCATCATGACCTCATTACATCATAAATCCCATCAACAATACATTCTTTCCTTTCAGAATTCAACAACATTGCTAATATTATTTAAACAGCAAAACAACTAAACAAAATATAATCGGGTTTGCATTCATACTCTCAGGAGATTCTTATGGGGATTTGTGAACATCATAACACATTAAAAAGTGTATGCATGTGCAAGTGTTTATGTAATTTGGACAATATCTAATCATTTGGGCTGTGCCCCGATTAAAAAAAATGCAAGTTCTCTAAAAAAAATTATTTAAAATATCTACAAATTGTACGTGTTGAGGAATGCCGTTGCACGATATCTGGGATTCCCCGCAATTATAGGCAGTCAATCCCTTGTTTATTCTTCCTTATTTTGTTTCCTTTCTTCATAGGAATGTAAATAGGCAATAGCTATGTACAGCCACTAATTTAGGATCTAAATTAGTTCCTGCATTGTATATAAGCTTTCCCCTCTTCAATGAATAAAGGTGAAGAACTTTATCACTTTACATGGTACCAGAGCATCCACACGTTCCTGTGCCCTTCTTCCTTTCTCAAACATAGCAACCACCATTCTTCTTCTAGCCAACACACATGGCAGGAAAGGATACCGAAACTCCCACCAAAAACTCAGCCAAGCCTGAGGCCAACGAATACAATAACCCAAATGATCCTTTTTACATTCATCACTCCGATCAACCTGGACTCATCCTCGTCACGCAACCGTTGACGGAGGAAAACTACAACACCTGGAGTCGCGCCATGCTTATGGCTCTCAACATCAAGAATAAAGAGGGCTTCGTCAACGGCGCTATTCAACAGCCACCAGCAACTTCCACCATAGAATCCCAACAATGGGGGCGCTGCAACAACCTCGTCAAGGCTTGGCTTTTTAACTCAATTTCGGAGGACATTAAAGCGAGCGTGATATACAATGAAAGCGCTCATGAAATCTGGATCGATTTGAAAGAGCGTTTTTCACGCACTAATAGTGTCCATCTTTTTCATGTCGAGGAAGCGATCCATGATTGCAAACAGGACAACATGACCATTGGTGCCTATTACACGAAGCTAAAGGGCCTTTGGGATGAACGCGACGCGTTGCGATGTATCCCAACCTGCACTTGCGGGACTGTGAAGGAAGTTTTACAGTTTCAACAAAGTCAAAGGACCATGAAGTTCCTCATGGGGCTTAATGAAGCCTACCTTGCTGTTCGAGGACAGATTTTACTCATGGATCCGCTCCCTACGGTCAATAAAGCACACTCCCTTATCCTCCAGGATGAAAAACAGCGAGGAATATCAAAAGGAAGTACAGTTATGACTGAAGCCACGGCTTTTGCTGCAAGGAGCAATTCACGGAACCCCGAGAGAGCCTTCACACCCAGAAATCCTCATTTAAAATGCGGAAATTGTGACAAGCTTGGGCACACTTCAGAGACATGTCGAGCACATCTTAAGTGTGATTTTTGTGGCTTCAAAGGTCACACCATTGATGTTTGTCGCAAGCTGAAAAAGACAAATCCTGTAGGAGGAAGATCTGATCTGCAAGAGCACAAGAATTTCCTCCCCAAAGCCAACCATGTCAACACTAGCCCAACAATGCCCCCCTTCACTCTCACAGCAGAACAGTACCAGGAATTCATGACAATACTCAATGGAAACAAGCCCAACTCTTCGGCCAATCACGTCGGTAGTGCATCGGCAATGAGCGATCTCTCAGGTACAATCTCATGTGCCTCTATTTTTGGCAAGGAAATACCTTGGATACTTGACACAGGAGCCACGGATCATATGGTTTGTTCTGCTGGACTGTTGTCTACAAAGTCTCATGTTACCAACCGCACAGTGCATCTTCCCAATGGAGAAATCGTTGCCGTTACACACATGGGCAGCGTCCACTTTCCTAATTTTTCATTGCATAATGTGCTTTGTGTTCCCTCTTTTAAGTTAAACTTAATATCTGTCAGCAAGTTGGTTAACAAATCCTGCTACCTTGCCACATTCACTGACAATACTTGTATGCTACAGGACCAACAATCGGGCAAGATGATTGGGACGGGCACTGAACGAGGAGGACTTTACTACCTTGATACTCCGCAGAAAGCGAGTCTCAACTCAGTCACTGCAACAACTTCTCTCTCCCCAAGTCTTTGGCACCAACGTCTTGGTCATCTTTCGAATAAAAGTCTTTGTTTGCTTCCTCGTTCTGTTATAAACATAAAGCCTTGTGGTGTCTCTGATTGTTTAATTTGTCCGCTAGCTAAACAGACTCGTTCTCCATTCCCATTGAGTACAATACATACAATTGCACCTTTTGAATTAATTCATGTTGACATTTGGGGAGGATACCACGTTCCCGCACTCAATTGGGCACAATATTTCCTTACCATTGTCGATGATTACACTCGATGTACATGGGTTTACTTGATGCGTCATAAATCCGACACTCGTAACTACATAACCACCTTTATCAATTTTGTTGAGACACAATTCTCCTTGAAAGTGAAAATCCTTCGGAGTGATAATGGTCCAGAATTTCAAATGACAGAATTTTATTCCAATAAGGGGATCATGCATCAAACTAGTTGTGTCTCCACTCCAACAAAATGGGGTCGTTGAGCGAAAACATGGCCACCTTCTTAATGTGGCCCGAGCCTTATTATTTCAAGCAAATCTCCCTAAAAGATTCTGGGGAGATGCCATCTTAACTGCCACTTATATTGTCAACCGCACACCCACACCTCGCCTTAAAGGAAAGACACCATTTGAAATGCTCTTTCACCAATCGCCCACATATGATCATTTGCGAGTATTTGGATGCTTATGTTTCGCCTCAACCCACCACCATCGTCCCACAAAGTTTGATGCTAGGGCCACCCGTTGTATGTTTCTAGGGTATCCATATGGTCAAAAGGGATATCGGGTTTATGATCTCTCAACTGGGAAAACCTTTGTCTCGCGAGACGTTTCCTTTCATGAAAATATTTTTCCTTTTCCATCTTCCGCTGTCAACTCTCTTCCAACTCCAGTGGTCCCTCACCCTCAAACACTCACATATGATGATGACACCTTCACTCCATCTCCTTCTTCGAACCCCAATAGTGACTCTTTTTCACCGGAACCCCTCTCTCAGGATGTCTCCACTTCAAACTCCACTGACCACACCTCTTCAAACTCCACTGACCACACCTCGTCATCCCTGTCTCCTATCCTACCCAAACGGATGACCAGAACCACTACCACACCTGGCTATCTTCGTGAGTATCAAGTTGGTATTTCTCTTCCTTCACGCACAGTCTCATCATCTCACTCGGCATTGGTCAACGCTACAGGTATTCCTTACCCCTTATCTTCTGTACTTACCTATGATCGATTATCACCCAAACACCGTGCTTTCACCACTTCCCTTTCAGCAGAAAAAGAACCTTCTTCTTTTGCACAAGCAGCTTGTGACTCTAAATGGCGTCTTGCTATGGATCAAGAGCTTGCTGCCCTCGAGGCTAATGGGACATGGTCTCTTCAAGCCCTACCACTTGGGAAGAAACCGGTTGGATGCAAATGGGTATATAAAATCAAGTACAACTCAGATGGTTCCGTTGAACGATATAAGGCCAGATTGGTAGCCAAGGGATACAACCAAATTGAAGGCTTAGATTATGGAGAAACTTTTGCCCCGGTTGCAAAACTTGTGACTGTCCGCCTACTTCTTGCTGTGGCCTCAACACAACATTGGCATCTTCACCAACTCGATGTCCATAATGCCTTCTTACATGGTGATCTTGATGAAGATGTCTACATGTCCTTACCTCCTGGGTTCGGACGAAAGGGGGAGACCCGTGTTTGCAAACTTCACAAGTCATTGTACGGTCTCAAACAAGCTTCCCGTCAATGGTTCATCAAACTCTCAACAGCTCTTAAACAAGCCAATTTCAAACAATCAAAGGCTGATTATTCCTTGTTCGTCCGATCCCAAGATGGCAAATTCACTGCTCTCCTTATTTATGTTGATGATGTTATCCTAGCAGGAAACGATCTACAAGACATTGAAGACACCAAGTTATTTCTAAGAGATCAATTCAAATTAAAGGACCTTGGAGAGTTGAAATATTTCCTAGGCATTGAAGTTGCTCGATCCAACAAAGGCATTGTTCTCTCACAGCGAAAATATGCTCTCGAAATCCTTGAAGATGCTGGTTATCTTGGTGTGAAACCAGTTTCTTTTCCCATGGAACAAAACTTATCTCTCAGTAAGTTTGATGGTGATTACATTAGCGATCCTTCCTCATATCGTAGACTTGTTGGACGGCTAATTTATTTGACTATCACTCGACCCGACTTGGCATATTCAGTTCATGTTCTAAGTCAATTTATGGACAAACCGCGGGTTCCACATTTGGAGGCAGCTCATCGCGTCGTGCGATATGTGAAACAAACACCTGGTCAAGGGATTTTACTTCCTTCAACTAGTTCAATTCAGCTAAATGCCTTTTGCGATGCAGATTGGGCAAGATGTCGTGATACTCGACGATCCGTCACTGGGTACTGCATACTCCTTGGTGATTCACCAATTTCCTGGAAAACCAAGAAGCAAACAACAGTGTCACGTTCCAGCGTAGAAGCTGAATACCGATCTATGGCTTCAACATGCTGTGAGATTACTTGGCTGAAATACATTCTACAAGATTTGAACATCAAGCATTCACATCCTGCCAACTTATATTGCGACAATCAAGCTGCACTTCATATTGCTTCTAACCCAGTTTTCCATGAGCGAACAAAACATATAGAGATTGATTGCCACCTTATACGAGAGAAGGTTCAGGAAGGAGTGATCAGAACAACCCATGTATCCACAGCACACCAACTAGCTGACATTTTTACAAAGCCATTGGGTTGTTCACAATTCTCAGTTTTACTTAGCAAGTTAGGAATTATCAACATACATTCCAAACTTGAGGGGGAGTGTTGATGAATGCCGTTGCACGATATCTGGGATTCCCCGCAATTATAGGCAGTCAATCCCTTGTTTATTCTTCCTTATTTTGTTTCCTTTCTTCATAGGAATGTAAATAGGCAATAGCTATGTACAGCCACTAATTTAGGATCTAAATTAGTTCCTGCATTGTATATAAGCTTTCCCCTCTTCAATGAATAAAGGTGAAGAACTTTATCACTTTACAGTACGAAACTGGGGTTGCAAGGTATGTGTTTCTACCTCTACTCGACAAGAACAATGTCGAATGGTGATTCTGACGAAACTGGTGGTCGAATGGTGGTGGGAATGACCCTTGGGGATGGTATTTCTCTCTCTCTCTCTACAAACTACTGCATCTCTCTCTAATTTCAATGCTATCACTTTTTGGTTTGTGCGTGAGAATGGGGAAGATGGCAATAATTTATATAGTCTTATGAAGATAATGGATTACTCATTATAGCTTAAGTTCCCAAAGAGTTGCATTAATGGTTTTGCCAAAACCCAAGCATCATAACCAAAGTTAAGGAGTTGGCTGATGGTACGTGCATGGAACAAATGAAAATGCTGAGGCTTATCCAGTGGTTAGCGGATAAGATCATCTTAATGTAATTGGGAAATCAAAGCACCGCACATGAACTTAGTGTCCTAATGGGTTAAGTTCGAAATCTTCATGCTCAAGTTTTGAACATGAACCTAGAACCCAGAAGATGATATTGAGATTAAAAATTTAAAAACTGACGGGGATAAAATGTAACTGAGAAAATACCTTTAACTCCCCGGGTTAATTTCAGAGTTCGGCCGAGTCCGAATAACATATCCAGAGACATGTGCCGATCACGTGGGATAATGGCCGACATCAGAAGTGCCGACCATATCCAAATCGGGGTAGTAGAATCAAGTATGGAGGATGCCGACCTGAGAAAGGCGGATTCAAGTCTTGTCGACCTGAGAAAGGCGGTCAGGATTACGGGCAGCCCGAGAAAGCGACTGATAACCGTATTTCCGAAAAGGAAACAGAATCACGGATGGGGTGGGATCCTGTCGGGATCTTGTCGGATTCAGTTACAGATGTGACTCCCACGTCCCATCAGAGGACACTCCGCCAGAATGGAGCCCAAAGAGAATTGGGGCATGACTGGAGGCCCAAAGAGAATTGGGGCCCAAGAAAGTCCAGATTGAGTTAGGGCACCAGGGAAATCTATAAATACACCCTCAGATGACGAATTTGAGGTACGCCTAAATACCCTAGAGATTTCATTTGCTGATAGAGAATATCAGCTTACAGTTAACTTTTCCCTGTGAGATTGTGCCTGACTTAATCATCGGAGTGTTCTCCTGCCACAGCGGCAGAGGACTCTTTGACAGATTATTCTTTTGCAGATCACAGGTATACATACTGAGAGAAGCACCATTTCGGCTGGATAGTGAATCCCTAGCTTTCCGTCCTGATTTTCTAAATCAACCCCCCTTACAATTGGCGCCGTCTGTGGGAAAGCTAAAGATTCATGGCTGAGATGTCAAGAAAAGACCAGGGGAAGGAACGTGATGTGAAGGGGAGATCAAGGTCCCCCCCTCCAGTTCCACACAAATCGAAGGGCCCCAGAAGGGAGATTCCGAGGGTCCCTCCACCAAAAATAGTAGGGGAGCAACCTGGAGAACAGGTGTTGCTTCCCACCATCCCGCTATCTGCCAATACGTCGGGAGCTCCTGCGCTACCCACGCCGTTGCATCTGGAGCAACGCCCAGATCGTCCGCGAGAAGCGAAACGGTCAAAAAACAGGGACAGATCCCAGACTCAATCCCGGAATGAGGGAGGGAGAGAATCCCGAACTCATGAACGGTCTCGCCGAGACGAAGAACATGATAATGCCGATCGGATCCGAAGGAGGGATCAAGAAGTAGAAGACATGCGCCGCTACATACGACGCATGGAGAGAGAAAACCGAACTCTCCGTAAACACAGAGATTCAGTCCGCCAGTCGGTATCTAGATACGACGAGCGCTCTGAGACTGGGCCGTCTCGGCAGGACAGTCGACATGAAGCCAGCAAAAGGCCTCGAGGAGGAGAAAGGCAGGTGGGGGCTTCATCGCACAGAGGCGGACCGCCTCAGGAGCGGCCGCTTCCCGATATGAGGGAATGGCTGAATCAGAGGGCAGAATCAGCCCCAGACGCCCAGCAGAAGCTTCCAAACCAGCCTCTGCCGCCATTGGTTCCACCGACCGACATGAGAGCTTGGCTAAATCAGCAGCTGGGACTCAACCGTCCAGAGGACGACGCAAACCACAAGGAACTACAGCAGTTGGCAGTATCGCCACTGTCAGTTCAGATAGAAACGGAGGACTTACCCATAAAGTTTGCCCCTCCGAAATTCACAATTTATAATGGACGAACGGATCCGATGACTCACATCAAAGGATTCGTGAACTCCATGATGATCTATGTGGGCCAAGACAGCCTCTACTGCAAGGTGTTTTCACTGAGTTTGGGAGAGATAGCCCTAAATTGGTTTCAGGCTCTGCCGCCGAGATCAATTACAAGCTGGAGGCAACTGGCGGATCAGTTCCTCAAAAGATTTGTGGCTAACCGAGCACAGAAAAAGTACGTGAACACGCTTCTGGCCTTGAGAAAAGGACCAGAAGAGGATCTCAGGCAATACGCCAGCAAGTACTGGGCCACCTACAATGAGATCGGGGACTGCACAGAGGCCTATGCCGTGGAATCCTTCAGGTTGGGACTATCTTACCGAGATCGGCTCAGGGAGTCTCTCACTATTGATCCCCCAAGCACCATTGCCGACTTGATGAGCAGAGTTGAGAAGTACGCAAAGTTTGAAGATGAGATCCGCCGAGACAAAGATCGGCGAGCAGCAAAGACGCATCGGAATGCGGTAATGGTGCCCGAGGCCAAGAGGCCTAGAATTGAGGTGGCCGAAGTGTCACAAGCGCCGAAGGAATGAAAGCCACCGGGAGCTCAGGCGTATAAAGCTATACGTACGGTTTTCAACACCCCGATCTATCGGATGATTTATCCTTTGAAGAACGAGCCTTTCTGGAAGTGGCCAGCTGGGTCGGGAGAGATGGTGAAGCGTGACCCGAGCACAGATTGGTGCAGCTATCACCGAAGAAACGGCCATATGACAGAAAGATGCAAGGCGCTTAAACAGTTCCTAGAGGAACTAGTTGAAGCCGGGCATCTCCGACGTTTTGTGGCCGAACAAAGGCAACAAGTGGTTCAGCCGAAGCCGATGGAAGCCGAATCCTCTGAGGAAGAGGTGATGGTAACTGGGACCGTGCACGTCATACACGCCGCAACCCCAGTTCTAGATGAGAGGGAAGTTCGGCTCCAACGCCGCCGAGACGGGCACGAACATCATATACAACATCTCGGACAGAAGAGGAAAGAGCCCGAGACACAGAAGGAAACAGTCATTTCCTTTTCGGAAAAGGATTTGGAAGGGGTAACACATCCCCATAACGACGCGTTGGTAATCACGCTGCTCCTTGGCACCTTCAACACGGAGAGAATCCTGGTTGACCAAGGCAGCCCAACGGAGATCCTGTACTACGATGCCTTCAAGAAACTCCAGCTGGACAAGGCAGATTTGAAGAAGGCCGACATACCGCTCATCGGTTTCAGTGCCGATGCTGTCTGGCCCTTGGGATCCATTACTATCCCTGTCCGAGCAGGAAAAGTAACATTGGATATGGATTTCCTGGTGGTGGACGTACCGTCTGCTTACAACGCCATCGTAGGGAGAACTTGGCTCCACAGGTTGGGGGCAATTCCTTCCACCTACCATCAGATGCTAAAGTTCCCGGGGAAAAAGGGGATTGAATGTGTTCGGGGAAATCAGACAACGGCGAGAAGCTGCTATTTCACATCCATCAAGCACAAACCTAAGGCCGAACATGTGAAGTCCATCGAAGTCCCAGATCGGCCAACGATAGAGGATATCGGGCGCAACCCGGCCGATCGCGTTGTTGAAGAACTGAAGCAGGTACCGGCTCACGAGACAGATCTAGAGCGGTATTTTTTGATCGGGGCAGAACTATCAGAGCGGGATGAGGAGGCCCTGGTCGCATTTCTCAAGGAGCATATAGATGTGTTCGCTTGGACGCCACAGGAGATGCCTGGGGTGAGCCCGGATATCATATGCCATCATCTGAACGTGGATCCTGCCCACAAACCGGTGATGCAAAAAAGAAGAAGACCGGCAATCCAACATGTGGATGCCGTAACAGAGGAGGTAGATCGGCTGCTGGAGGCCGACGCCATCAGGGAGGTGCATTACCCCGAGTAGTTATCCAACACCGTGGTGGTCAAGAAAAAGAATGGCAAGTGGAGGGTTTGCGTGGATTTCACTAGCCTCAACAAAGCTTGCCCCAAAGACAGTTTTCCACTGCCCAAGATAGATCAGCTGGTGGATGCCACAGCTGGGTATCGGCGAATGAGTTTCCTGGATGCATATCGGGGATATCATCAGATAGCTATGCACGCGCCGGACCAAGAGAAAACGTCCTTCATTACTCCCCGCGGACTCTTCTGCTATAAAGTGATGCCATTCGGCTTAAGAAATGCAGGGGCGACTTATCAGCGTTTGGCAACCCACATAAGCGACCTCGGCAAAACTTTCCAGGTATTGAGAAAATACCAGCTCAAGCTCAACGCATCGAAATGCGCCTTCGGGGTCAGCTCGGGGAAGTTTTTGGGGCATCTGGTTACACGGAGGGGGATAGAAGCTAATCCCGATCAGATTGTCGCCTTGCAAAATTTACAGAGTCCCCGAACTGTGAAAGAAGTTCAAAGACTAACCGGGATGGTGGCAGCCCTCAACAGGTTCATCAGCCGATCTTCCGATCGATGTCGGCCATTCTTCCAGCTGTTGAGAAAACAGTCCAAGTATGCATGGGGGGAAGAATGCGAGAAGGCTTTTCAGGAAATGAAGAACTACTTGGCGAACCCCCCGCTAATCATAACTCCCGAGAAGGGAGATGTGTTGACACTTTATCTGGCCGTATCCGAGCATGCGGTCAGTGCGGTTCTATTAAAAAACAAAGATGGTGGGCAGATGCCGGTCTATTATGTGAGCAAGACGCTCCTGGATTCGGAGACAAGATATCTCCCCTTGGAGAAACTGATCCTATCCCTTGTGGTGGCGTCTAGAAAGTTGCAGCATTATTTCCTAGCCCATACGATAGAAGTGCCAACCAAACATCCCATCAGCACTGTCTTGAGAAGAGCGGAACTGTCGGGAAGGGTGGCAACTTGGTCCGTGGAGCTCGGGGAATATGACATCAATTTCCTCCCAAGGAGAGCAATAAAAGGACAGGTCTTGGCAGATTTTGTTGCGGAATTCTCCCACGAACCAGAGGAAATCGTCGCTTCAATCTCAGAGGAGGAAATGCCCGAACAGGGGGAAATAGTTCCCGATCAGACGCCGTACTGGAGGTTGTATGTTGACGGATCATCGTGTTCAAGGGGATCTGGGGTCGGCATCGTGATAGAGGAACCAGATGGGTGTTATTTTGAGCAGTCCTTCCGATTGAATTTCAGCGCCTCCAACAATGTCGCCGAGTATGAGGCATTGATACTCGGACTCAAATGCGCACACAATCTGGGGGCAGAGCATGTGGAAGTCTTCTGTGATTCACAACTGGTTCTCAACCAGCTCAGTGGAGAGTATGCCACCCGAGATAAGAGGATGGCTGCCTATGTAGAGAGGGCTAAAGCGGAGTTATCAAAGTTCAAGAAAACGGTGATAACGCACATCAGCTCAAGACAGAACGACCACGCAGACGCCTTGGCATGTTTGGCTTCGGCGATACCCAGAGACAAATTCAGGACCATATACGTGGATTCCATCGAGTACCCGAGCATCGACGTCCCCATTGCCGAGAAGGCTTTGGAAATCGATCTCGGCCCAAGTTGGATGGATCCCATCGTCTCCTACCTCACTGGGGGAACCGTCCCCGAAGACAAAAAAGAAGCCCACAAGCTGTGTATCAAGGCAACACGTTTCTGGCTATCACCGAAGCAGGAACTCTATCGAAAGTCTTACACTGGTCCCTATTTAAAATGCGTACACCCAACTTTGGTTCAGAAATTCCTGTACGAGATTCATGAAGGGATATGTGGGAGTCACGCTGGGGGCAGATCCATAGCCCATCGTGCTATATCACAGGGATATTGGTGGCCATATATGCAAGAGGACGCAAAGAAATACGTCCAAGTGTGCGAAAAATGCCAGAAATTCGCCCCGATCTCACATCAACCTGCAACCGATCTGGCACCACTCACCAGTCCATGGCCCTTTGCCCAATGGGGAATGGATATCGTCGGCCTGCTACCCAAAGCAACTGGGGAAAGGAAGTATCTGTTGGTTGCCACAGATTACTTTACCAAGTGGATAGAAGCCGAACCACTGGCTAAAATCACCGAAAAGAATGTCGAGCGATTCGTATGGCAGAACATAATAACCAGGTTCGGCATCCCCTACGCCATCGTCTCGGACAACGGAACCCAGTTCCAGGACAAGTTCAAAGCATTCTGCTCACAGTATCAGATCAAAAACTATTACGCCTCAGTGGTGTATCCACAATGCAATGGGCAGGCTGAAGCTTCAAACAAGACGATATTAGGAGGAATGAAAAAACGACTAGAGAAAGCCAAGGGAAAGTGGGTGGAAGAATTGCCACTCGTTTTATGGGCATACAGGACCACTCCTCGCCGATCAACAGGTGTTACTCCATATTCACTTGCTTATGGCACTGAGGCTGTCATTCCTCTTGAGGTCGGCATCCCGACTCTCCGGACAGAAGTAATGGAGCAAGGTGGCAATGATCAAGCATTGGCAGTAGAGCTCGATTTTGCCGAGGAAAAACGAGACAGGGCCATGATCAGACTCGCCGCCTATCAGTCAACTCTGTCAAGAACGTACAACAAGAAAGTCCATCAGAGGGAATTCAATCTCGGCGACCTAGTCCTACGCAAGGTCATGGGAAACACGAAAGATCCAACTGATGGCAAGCTCGGGGCCAATTGGGAGGGTCCATACAGAGTTATCGGCCGACTCGGGAAGGGTGCCTACAAATTGCAGGATCTGGGGGATAAAGAAATACCAAGGACTTGGAATGTCTCCAACCTTAAGAAGTTTTATCAGTAATTTCTTTATTTCAACACTTGTATTTATTTTCTCAGTGAATGAAGGTTCTAGTTTTAATGTTCGAATCAGATATTCAGCGAATTTAGTTTTGTGTTATCCTAGATACTGATGTTCAACACTTGAGAAAAGTTTGAACTTTTGGACATACTTGAGAAAAGTATGTGTTCAGCCGAACATACTTGAGAAAAGTTTGATCGGCCCCGCGCTCGAGAAAAGTATGAGTATCCAGTATTTTTGAGAAAAATATGTTTGGGCCTAAGTACAGGATAAAGAGCCGAACATACTTGAGAAAGGTTTGCTCGGCTCAATACCTAAGGAAAATTCAATACTTGAGGAGAGTTCTGAATTACCAAACATACTTGAGAAAAGTTCATGTTTTAAGAGAAGAGTTCAGGTTTGCATTAAGACTAGACATGCCGAAAAGAAGTCCAAATTTTATTCATTCATGTGGATTACAAGAGGAGAATACAGGAATGGACATAAAAGAAGAAAAGAAAACATGGGAAATCCCTCAGACGATCTCCACATGATCCTCCTGAGCTCGGCCCTCCTCAGCAATAGGGTCCCCCCCGACGACATCCACTTCATAATCTTCGACGGTAAGGTCGGCTTCATGGGTCTCGGCCTCGGGGAGGGGCTCCTCTTCATCTGGAAGATCAGAGGAGTGGGGAATCTCCTTGTAAAGGGTGGAGTCAGCGGCAACATTGCAGGCCCTCAGCGCGGCTTTCCATCCCAACGCCAGGAAGTCCTCCTGCAGCTCGGGGATCTGATTATTGAGGATGTCCTCAGCGGCTTCTTTCATCCCGAGCTTACGAGCCTTCTTTGCCTCCTCGGCCAGTTCTTCGGCATGCTTTGCCGTGAGATCGGTGGCCCTCTTCTTTTCCTCTGCCATCTCTTCGGCATGCTTGGCCTTCACAGCAGTCAGTTCAGCCATAAGATCGGCAGCCTTCTTCCTCTCCTCAGACAGGAAATACTCCGAGGATTTAGCCTGCTTGGCCATCTCTCGGGCCTCCTCCTTGAAATTGTCGGCCTGATCCTGAGCAGTGGAGAATTTCAGCTTCAACTCCCTCACTTCGGCCTCAGCCTTGTCCAGTTTTTCTGCCCGATCCTGAGCCTTCTTAATACTCAGCATGGACTTCTGAATCGCCTGCAGCATCAACATTAGAGTTATAACAAACACAGAAGAGTTTGCAGACTTTATTACCGAGATAAGACACTTACGAAAATATTGTGCGCGATTGTCAATCGAAGCATGGCATGATCTTCCTCATTGGCGTAGGGCTCGATGTCCTTCGGCAGCATCATAGCTTCGGCCAGAGCCATAGTAGTTCCCAGATCTCGAACCGTGTCGGCAGCCGTGACAGGGGTCGAGCCATTTATCAGCAAAGGAGGAGGCCAGTTCCCGGTCTTCTCGGCAACTTTTGATTTGCCCTTCTCCTCGGAAGGACTAGCCTGATGCGCCTTCACCAGCTTCCGTCTCTTCCGGTCGGCATTGGCAGTATCAGCGTCGGGAGGAGGGAGACTCGGCAGTTTCTCACCCTCGCCTGGCTTCCTCTTAGCCAGGACGATCCCAGAAGGTTTCTTCACCTGCAGGGGAATCGGCACCTTCCTTGCCTCGGTGGGAGTCGGCACGATTCCAGAAGCTTTCTTCTCCGACCCGGCAGCAGTTTTCCTCAGCCTTATCATGTCCTTTAGGCTCGGCATGTCGGGATTTGCAGACATGACTTCGGCTTCTGTATCCTTCTCTTCCTCGGCCCCCAAAGTAATACGAAGTGGAGACCGCGTCCTTTCAGAAGAAGAAGAAGATAGAGATGAGGATGAAGATGAGGATGAGGATGAGGATGAAGAGCTGGACGATTCAGCCACAGCAGCAACCGTGACTCGGCTGGGTTCCCGGAGATATGGCAGGGGAACACCTTCAGGGACTGCGACCGAAGACGTCTCTGCCACCACCTCGGCAACGTACTTCTTCTCTTTGATATAACCCTTGTAAGATGGGTTATATCGCAGCAGTACTTCGGCGGATCTCGGTTCGGCTTGGCCTTCAGCGCCTTTGTATTGAAGAACTTTTTTCAGATCTTCTGGATGTGTAGCCTGCGAAGTCCGACCGCGATTGGCGTTTGAAGCTACAAATGAATAGACAGACAGTCAGAAGCTATAGATCGGCAATACTGAAGAAATAAAAAACAAAGGAGAATGGGTGACTAACGGGGTTTCCCGAATCTGCGGGGAACAGGGAGCCTCTTGTGCTCGGGCTCGTCGGCAGAAAATTCCCAGTTTCCCGAGACGATCAGGAAGTCGTCGTCGTTCCCCCTATTCGAGTCAGGGAGGTTCGTCACTATCTTCTCTCGGCCTCTACGGGACTTCAGATACCATCTCTCATCTTTTTTGTAGACCATATCGTAGTTATAATTTATGTCCCAGAGGTCTAAGTTGGTTTGGCACAGTTCGTTCAAACGAACTATGCCCATGACTATACGATATGAGTTTATGGATATCTGCATAGGGTTCAGCCGATACCAGGACAGAACCCTACGCAGTAAAGGGTGGAGGGGGAACCTAACTCCACCCTCTATGACAGCCATAAGAGGAATGTGGTTGGAGTTCTCATCCCGAATCTCAGGATGAGTCTCAAGTTTGTTAATTTCTACATATACGTCGTCTGGAATTTGGTAGTGCCTACGGAACTCCTCTATCCGCGCCAGGGAGGCGAAGTGTTTACGAAAGATCCCCATACTCAGAGAATGAGTGAGGAGGAAACAAGAACAAGAAATGAAGAAGGAAAAACGAGTTCTAAAGAAGGTAAACTTACAGAGTATGAGGAAGAACAGTAGCAAGAAAAGAAATGAAGAAGACGAAGTTTGGGATTTATAGGGTTCTGTGTGGATAAATCCGAATCGTCACACGTTATAAACCCCAACCGTCGGATCCATTACTCCTAGACCAATCGGTGCAGCGCGTTTGAGATACTGAAGCGCCATGTCAAAACACGCGCAGAAAAGGTGCGTCGGTCTTTAAAGAGGTACAAACCAACGGTCACGTCGCATTTATGG
Source organism: Arctostaphylos glauca (assembly GCA_019985065.2). Taxonomy (NCBI): domain Eukaryota; kingdom Viridiplantae; phylum Streptophyta; class Magnoliopsida; order Ericales; family Ericaceae; genus Arctostaphylos; species Arctostaphylos glauca. Next base: position 4,772,031 of record JAHSPW020000015.1, read on the forward strand.
TGGACAGAGCACGCCCCCAAAACGTGCCAGACACGGATGAGAATCCCCTATATCGATACAAAGGTCATCATGAATATGCTTTATAGCGTCGGTTACTCTGCCACGTCGGTTCGAAGTAACCGAAGCTAGGGGGCAAGGGGAACATAGCCGAACAGACTTGAGAAAAGTCTAAGAAGATTCAACGCTTGAGAAAAGTTTGCAATCATGCCGAACAGACTTGAGAAAAGTCTGGGAAGATTCAACGCTTGAGAAAAGTTTGCAATCATGCCGAACAGACTTGAGAAAAGTCTGAGAAGATTCAACGCTTGAGAAAAGTTTGCAATCATGCCGAACAGACTTGAGAAAAGTCTGAGAAGATTCAACGCTTGAGAAAAGTTTGGACCCCAGAACATGCTTGAGAAGAGTGTGTTTAAGCCTAGCTACAGGTTAAATAGCCGACATGGCTTGAGAAAAGCCAGAGAAAGTTCAACACTTGAGAAAAGTTTGGACCCCAGAACATGCTTGAGAAAGGTATGTGTTTAAAGCCTAGCTACAGGTTAAATAGCCGACATGGCTTGAGAAAAGCCAGAGAAAGTTCAACACTTGAGAAAAGTTTGGACCCCAGAACATGCTTGAGAAAGGTATGTGTTTAAGCCTAACTACAGGTTAAACAGCCGACATGACTTGAGAAAGGTCAGAGCCAGTTCGACACTTGAGAAAAGTTAGAACACCCGAACAAACTTAAGAAAAGTTTGAGAAGACTCATCATTTGAGAAAAGTATGAAGTCTGAAATTGATTTAGATAATTCACTACTTGAGAAAGGTACGTAGAACAGATAGAGACAAAAGGAGTCATAACAATTTCATTTAATTCTTGAAGTCGGGTTACATATGAGTTGCAAAAACTCGAGTTACAGAAAAGAAAGAAATAAACAAAATCCTAAGGCGCAACATCGGCAGCCTGAACTATAACTACATCCTCATCGGCAGACTGAGGTTGAGCAGCAGGGACACCAGCAACGGCAATCTGGCCCGCCTCTCCTTCACCAGCTGCAGCCTGGCCCTCTTCTTCGGTTTCGGACGCCATGACCTCCAGTTGGGTAACAGACGGAACCCTGGAGTACATAAAAGAATCAGGCGGAACTAGGGCGGCTTCCAGGGCAGCCTTCCAGCATTTCTTGACGAGATCGGCCTGGAGCTCGGGCAACTGGTTCGCCAAGAAGTCGGCTGCAGCATCCATCATGCCCCCGGAGTAAGAAGCCTTCAGCTCGGCTCCATGCCGATGTTGGAGATCGGCTATCTGATCCTCCAGTTGGGAAGACCTCATCTTCTCTGTGTCGAGCTGGGACTGAACAGCTCTAAGCTTGAGATCGGCGTCCGTAGCCTTCTGCCGGTCAGAGGCCATGTTCGCTTGAATTTTTAAGCACAAGGCATTGGACTTCTTCAGCTCCGACTCGATAGTGGCGTACCGAGTCTCCAAGTCCTGGAAGCGGCTCAGACACAGCATAGATTTTTGCGCAGCCTGTAACAAGATCGGGAAGTCAGAAGGCAGATATGGAATCGCAAGTAAAGGCAACCGAAGAATAGCCAAGACGAAATACTTACGAAAACTTCGTGGGCCATCACAGAACGCATCAAAGTCGGAAGGTCGGTGCCTGCGTAAGGCTCGATATCTTTTGGTAACATCAACGCACCCGTCAGGGTTTGCGTGACGTCAAGGTCTTGCGCCGAGTCGGCGACAATGATGGGATCAATCCCATTCACCAGCAAGGAAGGGCGCCATGGGGCAGCCCCCTCAACAGCTTTTGCCTTCTCGGCCGTCTTGCTCTTCTTCGGCAAGTTCGTTGCAGCTGGAACTTCCTGAGGAGGGTCCCTTGGCTTCCGCTTCAGGATGAGCGGAACATCATCTGAAGCCTCGCCAGACGCTGAGGTCGGCGGCATCCTCTGCGAGCTCAGGCCTACCTGAGGGTTTTTCTTCTTCTGTTCCCGAATCATTTCACGTAGATTCGGAATATTGGGATCTCGTGCCATTGGGTCGGGAATTTGGTCGACTTCCTGGTCGTCTCCTGAGTCCCAGTTGCTAGGCGACTCGAAAGAGCTGTGGTCAGAGCCAAACGAGATCGGAAAGTTCCCGACGTCAGCAACTGTTACCGGTTCCAGTCGCTGAGCTTCGGAAGGCGGAATGTAGTTCTGAAGATCGGCACCAACGACGTCGGCATCCGGGATGGATTTTTTGCTGTATCCCCGGTAACTCCCAATGTACCCCAGAAGCACTTCGGGTGATTGGGCCCAACTCCCGCCAAAAGATCCTGTGTATCGGGCGACCTTTTTTAGCTCGTCGAGCTTTATCGCTTGTTTGTTTCGGTGCTTATTGGCGTTAGTAGCTGCAGAAGAAGATGAGAAAAATGGTCAGTATCAAGACATGTTTGGCATCATGAAGAAAAAGACAGAGAACCGAAAGACAAGGTCGGTGTACTAACGGATGACTCCAAACCGGGTCGGGATATGGAACTTGGGGTGTTCAGGCTCGTCTCGGCCAATCTCCCAGTTGCCAGCAACGATGAGGAAGTCATCGTCGTTACCGCGGTTGGAGTCCGTCAAATAAGTAACGATCCTCTCTTCATTGGGTCTGTTCTTCAAGTAGTAGGCATCGGGGCCTTTTCTGACCATGTCATAGCAGAATCGGATCTCCCGAAGTCCTATGTCGGTTTGGTTTAGTTTGTTTAACTCTACAATGCTATGAATAATCCTATATGTGTTGATGGAGATTTGCATCGGGTGGAGCCAGTATCCACAGAGCACTTCACGGAGAAGGCGATTGAGTGGAAACCGAACCCCACCCTCAAGAACTGCCATCAGTGGGACGTGAAGGACGTCAGGATCGTTCCCATCGCGGGGGGTACCCGGCTCGTTAAGTTCGACGGCAACATCGTCAGGGATGTTGTGCCGTCGCCGGAAATTTGCCATTTTTTCCGGTGTGTCAACTAAACTCCTAAAAATCCCCATTACAGAAAGCAGAAAGGGATAAAACGTCAAGAAGAAGAGGGAAAACCTAAGGTTCTGATTGAAAAGAACTTACAACGACAGGTGAATTCTCTCTCTGGTGTGATGACGATGGAAGATTGCAGAAGAAAAGTGAAAAAATGAGAACAATCAAGCATTTATAGGGAAGGGAGTCGAACAGATAAAACCCTAAGCCTCCCCCAATGAAGACGCTCCACGAACGGGGCACGCGCAGGAGGCGCGTGGCCTCGAAAGCCACAAAGCCTACTGCAAGCCTCATCAGACTTTAATGCGACGCCAGAGGCTCACGCATGACGGTTCAGAAGCCGTCCGATCGAGAATAATAAAGGACGCCATGAGTGCAGTACATAGCCTCGACTACTTCGCCAAGACGGTTCAAAGCAGCCGAAGCTAGGCGGCAATTGACGGGGATAAAATGTAATTGAGAAAATACCTTTAACTCCCCGGGTTAATTTCAGAGTTCGGCCGAGTCCGAATAACATATCCAGAGACATGTGCCGATCACGTGGGATAATGGCCGACATCAGAAGTGCCAACCATATCCAAATCGGGGTAGTAGAATCAAGTATGGAGGATGCCGACCTGAGAAAGGCGGATTCAAGTCTTGCCGACCTGAGAAAGGCGGTCAGGATTACGGGCAGCCCGAGAAAGCGACTGATAACCGTATTTCCGAAAAGGAAACAGAATCACGGATGGGGTGGGATCCTGTCGGGATCTTGTCGGATTCAGTTACAGATGTGACTCCCACGTCCCATCAGAGGACACTCCGCCAGAATGGAGCCCTAAGAGAATTGGGGCATGACTGGAGGCCCAAAGAGAATTGGGGCCCAAGAAAGTCCAGATTGAGTTAGGGCACCAGGGAAATCTATAAATACACCCTCAGATGACGAATTTGAGGTACGCCTAAATACCCCAGAGATTTCATTTGCTGATAGAGAATATCAGCTTACAGTTAACTTTTCCCTGTGAGATTGTGCCTGACTTAATCATCGGAGTGTTCTCCTGCCACAGCGGCAGAGGACTCTTTGACAGATTATTCTTTTGCAGATCACAGGTATACATACTGAGAGAAGCACCATTTCGACTGGATAGTGAATCCCTAGCTTTCCGTCCTGATTTTCTAAATCAACCCCCCTTACAAAAACCCACATGCATTGTTTCCACAATTATATATAGACGTACACTGAATGAATTTAGTTGAGAGTGCTATATATAAAGATGAACTGAATCATTTTTTCTTAATCTAAGAGGTTTTGAGTAAAATGAGGAGTTCGATGCATTCCTTATCAACAAATTTAATAACTAAGCATAAGTTCATGAACTAGAAACAACGTTAAAAAAAAAAAAGTCACTGTATTAGTTACTTCTCATTCCTATTCTTACGTAGATACATAAATCATAAAATACTAAGTAGGTAATGAATACCAATTAATTATATTAATGCGAATAGTAAACAAACATCACATATCTTTTTTTTTCAATTAAAAGAAATGTTGGTTTGTTACAAGAACACTATGTAATACTCGTCCGACGTCAATGCTTATTGATCCAAACTTGGATTATGCATCTCATAAGAGCTCTTCGTAATGCTAAAAAATTTGCTACTTCAGACATTTCTTGACTTATTGGATAGATGATGATGTAGAATAGTGGGTGATTTAACCAACAAGCACTACAACAAGTTGGAGAAACGGGGACCAAAATAGTGACAGACCAAAAATCGCCTAATAGACTCATGGGATAATTTTTGGCAACAAATTTTGTTGTACTTTTGGTGATGAGAAATATTGTTGCCGAAAAGTATTCAGATTTAGCGACGCTAGTTGAATCACCGAAATTTATTTTATTTTGGCGACGATACTTTCGGTGATGAGAAATGTTATCCGAAAAATCTTCACCTTTGGTGATGCAATTAGCATCGCCAAAAAGTAAATTATTTTGGCCACAATACACTCGGCGATGAGAAATACTATCGCCAAAATGTCTTCACATTTGGCGACGTAATTCGCATCCCCGAAAAGAAAAATTTTAGCGATGAGACATGTTGTCGCTGAAAAGTATACTTTCAGCGATGAGAAATGTTGTTGCCGAAAAGACTTCACATTTTGCATGAAAAATATACTTTTAGCGATGAGAAATGTTTGATGAAATGCTTCCACAACCAAGTATGTTTGTAATTCGCATTTTCTGCTCCTAAGTTTTGTTGAACAGTGTTACTTTCATTATTGGAGTTTATTTAGTGTATGTTTTGTAAGTTACTTTATGCGTCTTCATTTAGTTAGCTTTAGATTGAAACTTTGCCAGCTTTAGGTAATCTTGATTTGGGAGTTGTAGAAAGTCTTCCTTTAGATCTGTTCTCATAAGTTAATGATTTTTATGATGGGAAGTTAATCAATTTGATTTCCAAAAGAAACGCAAAAGTGTTGCATACGAAAGAGAACAAGGAATACTTTTTTTACCTACTTCTCTGTAAGGACCCGAAAAATTTTGAGTTCTAAAGATAATTATTTGAAAGTTTATTTGCGGAATAATCATTTAGTTTATTATTATATGTTCCGGATTTTGATTATAAGACCCAAGCCCGGGGTCTTTGATTTTATTTCACACGCGTTACGTACGTAGTATATTACGTGGGAGCCCATGGGGGGCCTTAAAATATGATTTTGGGGCTAAAGAGGGGAACTCACCTCATTTTCCCCTTTCCCTCTCTCTCTCTACTACAAGCTCTCCCTTCTCTCTAACCTCACCACAAATCCCTTCCACCATTATCAAATTCCTTTGAGATATAGGAAGTTTGCATCGTGCTTGACGTGGAATCGAAGACGGATCGCGATTCGGAGCTCGGAAAGGAAAGATCCGAAGCTTGGAACCTAGGGCTTCTACCTCTTCGCCAAATCTTTTGATTCAAAGCTTGAGGTAGGGATGTCTCACCCTTATTATGTGTATATTCATGGTATTGGTAGTTGAATTTGTGTTTAGATTGAGTATTGTTGCATTTTTTACCGATTTGGACGGGTTGCGAACTGTCTGTGCAAAACCTGATATCGACCAAGTCGCTTGAGCGGCTTTGGTGTCGCTCGAGCGACCTTGCTTTTGCTCGAGCGACCTTGCTTTTATGGAAGTTGCTCCAGCGACCATCTAGCGACCTCCACTGATTTTTGGCTTGTCCAGCGACTTATTGGGTGACTTTTACTGACGGTTTTCACCCTAATGTGAGATTATGGACGTTTAAGAGTACTTTCACTCATACATGTGGTATGTGGGACGTTTGACACAAGCGGGCTTTTAATGTGGCAATAAATTTCGTAGGGCTCGATGACGTTGAAATTATATCAACGTGTTATAATATGAATTGTTCATGAATCATGCCATGTCATTCCTCGTGTTATTATGAATTGTTCATGAATCATGCCATGTCATTCCATATTCATATAATATTGGCGTAGATATCTCTACTGGACTTTTAGCTCACCCCTTCATTCTTTCAGGTACAGTTCCGGAGACCTGACATGGATTGTATGGATGCATGGTGGTGCATGTTTTGAGAAGACTTTCATACTAGGAGTTACATAGCACCTTTAAAACTATTTTTGAAAGATGTAAACCAACTCCTCTTTTGTTCCTTCTTTTGTAATTGAAAGCAAACGGTATTGTACTTGTTCAAACTTATATTTTGGTGTGACAGGCCGGGAGTGCCACCCATGCATTATAATATTTGAAACACTTTGTCAGTGATGGATTATGGAAATTGTATCTTGGGTAATTGTGAGGTTTTAAAGTGGTAAATAGGGTTTTGCCGTTTGTTTGAAAACGAGGGCGTGACATTCTCAAATTCTACTTTTACTCTTTGTACCAGTGCCTCTAATACATTGTCATTTGGGTGATTTGGTTCCAATAAAGGAAGCCGTAGTGGACCCTTCTGCCTTGATCCAACCTGTGTAAATGAGAACCTTGTGGTGGATAAGGTATATCATTCTCACTTTGCTTTCAAATCTTGTTTGCTTGAAGACCTCTCGGCTCTCTTTGCTTTTGTTTGAATCGTCGACTGTGGAGCTTGCACTTGACCATCGATTCACTTGCCATTTCCTATTAGTAGTTATCCAACCTCTATGTGTTTCCTTCCATCATTGTCTTGTGCGTAATAAGGTAGTTGTTGAACCACAACTCTGCAAATTTAAGCACCAATAATGGCTTATGTTAACACATCCCTATAGTCCTCGCATCTTTTGTGTTCCATTACTTGTATGGCTAAAAACAAAATTTGCAAAAGAGTGTTGTCTTCTTTTATGTTGTCTTCCTTTATGGAGTGGAGATGGGATGAAACTTGTACTTAAAAGAATGTTGCATGTTCCCGAAATGTGACTGTTGACATGGTTTGTTTGATTGTAGGTAATTAACAATAGGCAAACGGATGGGAGTCAGGGTTTTGGATTCGTGACAATGAGTATTGCTGAAGAAGATGAGATCGCTGAGATATTCAACCGATATGTGAGTCTACCCTCTTTGATTCATGATTCAGGATTTTTATTTTGGTTGTGGAACTTACAATTGGAGTACTTATGTTATATATGGAATTATGTTTCGTCTTGTGGTATTAGTCAATGGCCTCTATGCGCGAGAAGGGAAACAAAGCAAGTTGCTTGCAGTAGATAGTTGTAGATAGCGGCAGACGATATTCTGAAATACAAATTAGTTTCTACAATTGCTTATCTTTTCTAAAACTTCTCAAACATTACACCATCAGTTACATTTAGTAGTCGTTGATGATTTCATTACTAAATTTAATGTCTTCACAAAGTAATTGTCAATATCTCGTTTAATTTAAGTTTGTAGCGACGTTTTAAACAACAGTCTAACAGAACACACCTCATGCTGTTGTTGGAATCCTAAATTGTTCTTTGGTACACACATTGGCTTTGTATTAGTAAATGATAAATTGAAGAGAGAGAGAGAGAGAGAGAGAGAGAGAGAGAGAGAGAGAGAGAGAGAGTATACAGATTGTGTTGATAACTTGAGCTAAAGAAGTGTGCAATTTCTTTGCCATGATGCTAATGACTAACATTCCTATTTTGACCTCATGTTGCTGGATTTACATTAACTGGTGTTTAACTTCTGGTCCAAATTTAGTCAAAAAATAACTTCCTAGAAGCTTAAGAGAAATGTACCACTTGTCTATTGCTGTATCATTTTTGTGTCAATCTACTTGTTATGATTGCTTCTTATCATGTATTTAGTTTAGCGTATTATTCGTGCCTACGGCAATATCAATGAGATTAAGCTAGATGCATTGGACATCAATATTAATTTTTGGATGCATTATTGATTGAGTAAGTTTTTTACTATATTTTGAATGTTCGGACAAGTTTGGATAATTTGTTTTTGAATTGCGATATATTAGAATGAATGTATCTTTTTGGTTTCGATGAATTTTTGAATGAGTTTGGATAGAATAAATGTATCTCTAAATTAATGACATTTGTGAATGAATAAATGGATGTTATCACGTGATTGAGAAAAATAGAATTTTACTAACAACATATATTTTGTTTAAATTCTCTTGCCAACACACAAAAGCAACCGTCAAAAGTTATAGCAAATCTTTGCAAGTTACTATTGGTGACAAAATATCATGCTATCAATAGTTTTAGTATTGCCAATGTAGTATTACCTCGGCAAAAATATTATGTTTTACTAAATAAAATGTATTTTTGATGATGAGAACTAATGTTGCTAAAACTATTGTTTTTTGCTAACGAATGGAGTTACATTGGCAAATCTTATGAGCAGCATGCATCTGGCGACGAGGTGCCAACACAAAGTCTTCCATCAGCAAAACTATTGGCTTTTGTCGACAAAGAGAGTTGTATTGGCAAATCTCATTAACCACATGTCTATGGCAACAAGGTGCCAACACAAGGTCTTTCATTGGCAAAACTATTGGCTCTTGCCAACGAAGAGAGTTCGCATTGACAAATCTCATTAACGGTATGCATCTGGCGACAAGATGCCGACACAAGGTCCTGTATCGGTAAAACTCCTTGCCAACGGAAATATACATTTGCCGATATACTAAGTTGTGTAGGCATAACATAATTTTGTTGTAGTGAAGGACATGTATCTTGAATATGGACTCTCAACAAGTACTAAAAAGTTGAAATACTCCCTTATCTCGGAATTGGAGGGAAAGTTTTAATTGCTGAATGGTGAATGAACACTGTAAAGCTTGGCTTATTCTACCAATCATACCAGTTCGAGATGAATGATAAAAAAAATCGTCGTTATTAGAAGTGGAATGAGTTGTTCACCTCACTAATTTCTTTTTGTTTCATAGGATACTTTCCCATTTGGTGTCAGTGAAAATCGAAAGTCGAAAATCAAAAATAGCAATAATCCTAAATAGTAGGAATAAATATTTTTTTCCAAATAAGACATTTTGTTCGTCGTTATATTTTGCTAGCTTTGTGGTTATGGATACTGTTGGAAAACGTTGAGTTTTGTGCAAACTTTGAGCCCGATTAATGTGGATCTCATTTTTTGATCGGATCGATTTCGCATACCGTTCTATTCATCCCCGTGAGGAGTTTAAGATTGGACATTGAGTTTCTTATTAGGAGTGAATGAGAAATCTTGAACAAAGATTGGCACAAAGATTTGGAGAATTAGAGGAAAACATTTATCCCACAAGGTGGGACTAGTAAAAGTTTACGAGTATATAAAGCCCCAGATTTGATAAGGGCTTGGCCCTTAGGGTCATAGAAATTTTGTGAACGGACGAGCACATACACAGTTGTGGATTTAATGACACGCACCCGTCCATTCATTCGTATCAGGTCGGGTCAATAAGATAAAAATGGCTTGAGTTTAATCACACGCTCGCGCATGGTAATAATAAGCTATATGCAATACGTCCTTATCACTACGGTAAGACCTACAAGCCTACATATGATGGAAGTGCATAAATTGAGATATTTGAAGTTACTTCTTCAACGAAAAAATGAGTATAATGCAGACAACTATGTCATGGCTATCAAGTCGTTAGAGGAAGAAGCATGCAGATGTTATGATGAACCAATAAGTCACACCTCGAGCAAAATGATCAAGATGATGTTATTAGATGAATGCTTTATCATTGAGTTGATGCGGACGTTAAAGATGAAAAACTTGAGAGATGAGAACAATATTATTTTTTGAGATGGAATGAATGTTTAATAGTTTGCAATGCGACCTAATGTTATTTGAAAACAAACTACCGTTCTTCATTTTCTGCAAGCCGTTCGAGTCTCAAGACATCCGCTATGGGTGTCTGGAGACCCAATCATGTTAAATAACTTGCAGAGAATGAAGAACGGTAATTGGTTTTCAAGTAACATCAGGTCGCACTGCAAGCTGTTAAAATTCTGTTCAATTTTAAAAATAGGATCATTCTCATCTCTCAAGTTTTTCATCTTAAACTTTCGCATCAATTCAATGATAAAGCATCCATCCAGAAACATCATCTCGATCATTTTGTTTGAGGTGAGACTTATCAATTCAGCATAACATCTACGTGTTTCTTCCTCAAATAACTTGATGGCAATAACATAGTTAATTGTTTGCGTTATTCTCATTTTTTCGTTGAAAAAGTAACTTCAAATACCTCAATTTATGCTCATATATCATTTGTAGGCTTTCTTTACCGTGGTGATAAGGACCTATTGCAACAATCTCTAGCTCGTAGGTCTTCTAGTTTACCCTATGTAGTTATTGATTATGGACACTCTGATGGTGAAGTGGAGAGAAGAGTAAGCTAATCACCAATGCTTATAGAAACATTTTAGTTCGTTACCAGACTGCATATCTACTTTCAAAGCAATACAATACCCTGTTCCAGCAAAAACGATTAAGGTATTCTTTACAAATTTAACCTGATGGAACATTTGAATAATTCCAATGCCCCAAACACTTAAGATGGTCAATGTTACCCACCAACTCTTGGTCAAGTTTTATATTCTATTTCATTGAGTTACAGTTAGGCTATTAGCTGTTTCAGATCTTTTGAAACGTATATTCTACCGTTGTATGCATTCTATTCCTTGTAGTTTTGAACAGTGTTATGTATATCTATAATGAAGCTAGCAAAATATAACAATGAATATGGTGGAATAACCCAAGCTTACAATCTTCATTCACCATTCAACAATTAAAACTTTCCCTCAAATTCCAAGCTAAGGGAGTATTTTAACTTCTTAGTACTTGGTAAAAGTCCATATTCAAGATACATGTCATCACCCACTATTCTACATCATCATCTACCCAATAGGTCAAGAAATGTCTGAATTAGCAAGTCTTTTAGCATTAAGAAGAGCTCTTATAAGACAATGCATAATCAAGATTTGGATCAATCAGCACAGATTTCAGACGAGTATTTCATAGTGTTCTCCTTCATTTGACTATTCAAAACTGTCCAACAATAAGAACTGAACAAAGTTTTGGATCTGGGTCAATCAAGTACGGGTAGAAATGTCACGACCCGATCTGGGAAAGGATGGGTTAGTGACCGGCCAGTGAGTAAAAATCACTAAGGCCTTACTAATGATAGTCGAATTACCATGGAATGATCAAATTACAGGCATCAAAAACTTCAAGATTTTGAGCATGCAGTAGTATATTAGTAGCATTGTCAAAACTCAAGGAACGTGCACAACTATCAACACACAACCCAAATTATTATTGCAATCCCATATACAGCCTGCTCAAAAGATACAAGAGTTACTATCTATCCGAACTGTACATTACAATATATAACAAGTTCTTATGAACATCCCAAAAAGAACTACCAAGTCCAAAGTCTTCTAAAGTTGGTTTCCTTGCTCACGTTGACCTGACATGTTGTATAACAACATCCATTAGCAATGCTAGTGTGAATTCAAACATACGTTACTCACAGGTTTGCCATATAATTCTATCAAGAAGTAACAGTATCAGTATAATAAGGCTTCCCATGAATCAATGATAAAGCCATAAGAAGTAACGATTAATTCCGTCTTCTTATAATATGAAATGCCAAGTTTTCATTTTCAAGATTAATAGTCCAACGGCTGCCAATTGTTCGTAGGTGGGAGCGACTCCCTTTTATATATTCTTGGTATGACGTCAACCACATAACCGCATTGGCCACGGTAACCACCCAATTCCTCATCTCGCTATATTCTAATCCCCTAGCGGATCGGGGTACCGTTTGGAACATTTAATTCACGTATTTCATCCATATTTCTTAGTTTTTATATGGCTTATCAAAATCACGAGTTTTCAATTGTAAACATGCTCAACACATATCTTAATTCATGTATTGAGGATAACACATGCTTTGAATACTTTAAACGATTTACAAGTAAACATCGTATGCTTGAACTCACATTTTTAACCGAGTGTTGTAAAAACTCTTTCAATCAACGTTCACCATCAATTTGATCTCCTATAGTTAGATAATCATAAATCTTAGCAACTTATCACCAAGTGGGAAGTAGCTTTTAAGCTATAACTCTCATGGTCTAAACATGGCCAATTTTCAATTACTTGACCTCATGACTTAATCGGGAGATTTCGAAATCTCGGGTTTGCTAATTAAATCTCCCTAAAGTCCCCATTATAATGTTAAGCTAGATAAATAAGGCCTAACATAAGATGTTCATCCAAAACCAAATGAAATTCCATTCTGGTCTACATCCGGTTGACCGGACAACAGGGGCGGTCAACTAGGGACTGACCAGCGACAATCGGAGGTCGATTCTATTAGTTATTAAGGGTCTCGGGATCTTGTGTCCACTGATTTTGGTTCTCCAAAATGCCTCTTATTATAATAAACTAGAAATCCAAGTCATTAGATAGGTTAAACATCGAAAACTAAGCAAATTTTCATTTTATCCCTCTGCCGGTTGACCGACTACAGGGGGCGGTTGACCGGGGTGGGTGGTTGACCGGACCGGCAAAGTGCTCGTCGTTAGGAGTGCCGGCCTCGTGGTCAGTGGTTTAATTTCATAAAACTGAACTTATCCTCAAAATATTTAAAATGAGTATAGGGATAGTCCGGAGTATCGATCCACAGGGAAAAGAACGTTGTAATCAGAGAGTACGCAAATTAGTGTTTTCGACGTTTCGGACGTCAACCTCAAAGTTTTGTTTGGTGCGATTAAGCAATTTTATCAACTAAAAGGAGGATTAAAACTAGATTAAAGAGTGGGGTTAAGTCTTAAAGTTTGGTTCATTCAAATCTTTTGTTGGTCTATCTCTTCTCCTTATAACTCAATCCAACTCCCGGTCCCGGGTTTTAGATCGGAAAATTCTTCGATGAAAATCAGGTTTTAAATTCTTAAAATGGTTTTGACGGATCTTTCAAGTTTTAAGGAAATAGGATTAAAAGATGAAGGACATCGATCCAAGTATTAGATATACCAACTCTAAGGATGGCTATATCTAAGCAAAGACTTAACTCTTCATTTTTTATTTCAAAAGAAAAAGCTTAGAAAGATCCATCAATGGCATTAAAATTTGGAGAAGATGGAGACCAACATGATTTTTGATTGAACTTCACATTTTAACTTAACCCACACTAAATTAACTACTCATGCTTTGACATAAACATAATAGGATTGAAAGAAAACATAATGAAATACGTTTATCTAGAGACAATAAGGAAGAACTAAGCAAAACTAGAAAGGAATCAGATATTAAAGCAATAAGAACAGTATTTAAGGCAGAAATGTAAATAAAACATGATAAACTTAAGTGCTTCCAAGAGAATCCAAAGATTCAAAGGGGAAGAACACTTAAGAGAGGAAGAACTTGACAAGAACTGAAGAAATAATGAAGAACAAGACAAGAAATATGAAGAACAATGTAAATTAGCTCTCAACAGTGAAAAACTTGTGTATTACGTTCTATCTCTCTCTACTGTAGAAAAATGAAAACTTACTTTTTAAAAAATAGGGAGACTACCCCTTTAACAAGTCAAGAAATCTAACCTAATAAAATATCCTAACAGATTTCTATTGTTAATGTACCAAACTACCCTTAAAATGGCAATAAAAGAAGCTTCTAATTTCCTAAAATGACCCAGAGTTCGAGGTAAAATCGTCCGCACAGAATCTGATAAAACTGGGTCTCTATCGATAGGAGGATATCCCTATCGATAGAGAAATCCCCTGGTATGAATTAGTTGAAACTTCTATCGATAGGAAGATATCCCTATCGATAGAGAAGTCCTCTGGTCTTTTGTGGTTGAGCCTCCTATCGATAGGAATGATCCTCTATCGACAGGGGAGTCTTCTGATCATCTTTGATTTAAGCCTTCTATCGATAGGAAGAGATCCTCTATCGATAGGGAAGTCGTCTGATCTTCTTTGATTGATCCTCCTATCGATAGGAGTGATCCCTATCGATAGGGAAGTCTTCTGATCTTCTTTGATTGATCCTCCTATCGATAGGAAGAGATCCTCTATCGATAGAGGGCTTCTTCTTCCTGGTTCTTTGCTAAGGTTCTATCGATAGGGATAAACCTCTATCGATAGAGAGTTTTTTTTGACTTCCAAACATCAGTTCTTCCTTCCTTGGTTCTTTGATCCGGACCCACTTTTTGCTCCTCCCGAGCCTTCAATTGGTACTCCATCAGTATTGCCAATGGTTCCGAGGCCTTAATTCATGGTAGAATCTTTTGGCATTCATTCAGCGCTCGCAAACCTGAAAGGGTAGAAAAACAACTACGCGTGCAATATCATTTAAATAGAAACATTTGCCTACGCATAATTGCCAAAATGAGCGTATTGAGCCACGTTATTATACAATATAGTGCGCTCATCACACCCCCCAACTTGAAGGTTGCTAGTCCCTAGCAACGCATCATACTTAACAACAGAAAGAAAGACTATTTCCCATGCAAGTCTAATTATCAACCATGCTTGATTTCGTAGTTTTCATGTGTACTCGGCGCATATAGTAAGAATGAGCAATGTAAACACGCACAACCATTCATGAACTATAAGGAACAAGTGAGCTTTAGCAATCTAGTTAAGCAATGTTAACCAAAGCGAGCCTTGATTCCAAATCTCTCAATTTTCCCTCAAAACAAATTGTGAACTCTCATGAATTAAACTTTGCATCCCTAACTTGCGCGAATATACACACCGAAGATGTGGTTATGCATTCAAGGAATAAGCGCAATCACAATGAAAGCACTTTGGTATGCGTTGATGGATCATAACAATGTGATATAGGAATGCCAAGTGCTTAGAAACATGTAACTACTCAAACATGCATCAAGATAGAATCCAAATTGTAATTAGAATCGATTGGGACTTTAAAAGCTTATAACATTCATGGTTTTTCATATCAAGGTTTGAAGTACAAAAAGCGACACCGGCTTATATGTGGCTTAGGTAATCTACCCCTTGCCGGTGTCGTGAGACTCCCAATGTGCACCCGGTGCACCATACCATGAAGATTACACTAAATGAAAAAAAAACACACAAACTAGACTCAATGACTTTGCTTTGTCTGACTCTATCCCCCTTCTACTCTAAAAACTCTCTTCTACAATGTGATCTCCCCCTGAATCTTCCCCACTGTCATGGCTGTCCTCTTCTTCTGTCTCACTCTCCTCTTCCTCAGAAATGTATGGCCGCCCTGTCTGTGCAGCCACATAATCCATTGTGAACTTCTGTCTTCTCAATATTTTCTTCTGGGTCTTCATGATTTCAGATTGACGACAGAAGATTTTGTTCATCATCTTCCACATTTTCTTTTTGAAGGACCCTTCTTCAGGCACTGCCACAGAGGGGCCTGAAGTCCTTGAACTAACCCGAGAAGCTGAAGGGACGTGGGTTCTAACTGTCGGTGGAGGTCTCACAGCGGTTGGGTCTTTGGAGTGGGCCTTGCTTTTACTTGTAGTGACCCCAGAAATGGGTCCCAGACCCTTAGTCCATGCATCACTAGATTTCTCCTCCACTCCCATGCTGAGGCACATTTGGGTGATCATTGCCGGGTAGGGGAAATTCGCCCTACGCATTGTGTTGGTCCTGAATTCCACCAACTGTTTGAAAATATATCTCCCAATATCGATTACATCATCGTGCATGAAGGAATAGACTAACTGGACCTCCTTAGCCCCAAGAATGTTCTCCACCCCTCGGGGGTAGAGATTGTAATGCAGGATCTTGTTGAGGAGCCTATATTCCTCCTTAATTCTCCCAACGGGGAATTGTCCACGGAACTCGTTTGGGTCGGAGAACAACACATCCGCATAAAAGCGGGGGTCATACACCTCTTCCTCGCGTGGGAAGGTGCAAACGGTTTCATCAAAGGAGGGGCATCCTAAATAAAATGTGATGACCATTGGTGTGATTAGGATTCGCTTACCCCGCACGGTCGATGTGAATTGGGTGATTTCCCCCTCGGGCCTCTCGGGAAGCCGCATATTTGTGAAGAATGACTTCACAATGGGTAGAATATACCCTTTGACCGGCTCAAACCATTTCTTCAATCCTCGCCTATCAATGATGAGGACCGCCTCCTCTTCACCAATGTGTTCCCGATGAACCATCCTCTCACACGTGGCCTTGCGGATGGCCATTGAATTTTCCCATTCCCGTTTGGCCGCGTTTTTAGGATCTCCCCTTGATTTCTTCTTTTTCCCTGAACCTTCGGCTGCTTTCCTCTTGCCCCTTTGAATTTCTTCCCTCCTTTGGGCTTCACCACTCAATTCCTCATGATGTTCTTCGCCCTCACTCACATTGGGGACCTTTGTACGAGCCATTGTGCTTGATTTTTGAGGTTTGAGGTTGAAATTTCGGACTTTGAGGGTTTAGGGCACGAAATTCGGATGGAGGAAGGTGGGTGAGGATGTTTGGGTAGAAATAGGGCACGATTTCGGTTTGATTCGGAGGGGTTGTGATGTTTCGGTGGATTTGAGGCGAGAAGTCGTGCTTGATAGAGGAAAGGGTGCGAATTTCTGGTGTTTGAAATGAAACGGTTCAGGCGTATTTAAGGATTTTTTCCGATTTCTGGTTTCTCTATCGATAGAGAAGTGATCTCTATCGATAGAGAAGTCTTCTGTTTTGAAAATTCCTCTTTCTCCTATCGATAGGAACCTCCCTCTATCGATAGAAAAACCCTCTGTCCGAATTTTGACTTGGCCTCTATCGATAGGAATTATCCTCTATCGATAGGGAATGCTGAAAGGGTTGCTCTATCGATAGGAACATTACTCTATCGATAGAGGTTGAATCTGTCTGTTTACTGCACTGATCCCCTATCGATAGGAATAATCCTCTATCGATAGAGGTTGGTTCTGACTGATTTCTGCTTGTGCCCCAAATTCTTCATCTTTTTGACCCATCTTCTTTTCATCACCCATTCAAACACTCTCAACACACCTCCTAACATCCGGTTTCCTAATTGTTCCGTGAAAAATTGGATGACTCGGACTTGGTTCAAAAATTTGGATTAAGAGACACGTTTGTGGTTCAATCATGCAAAGATAGCCTAATTTCCTTTTCTCCGTACATTATGGATTCCAAATTGATGCATGCGAGATGTTAAGCATGAATTGAGCATGACATGGATTTCATATGAAGATTGAGTGCGGGATGCTTTTCAAATTAAATCTCCACTCTATATGATCAACTCACCTAATTTCACACTTAGCTCAAAGTGTTCCAAATAGTTCATGTTTATGTGTGTGAATTGATGCTCAATGACAAATACATCACATGCATGCTTCTTGTACATATCCAAATTATCAAGCATAGGTTTCAACTCTACTTTCATGGGAAATGGAACAATAATTTCAAAAAAATGGGACTAAAATGACTCAAAATGACTCAATTAACACTAACATTGGACTAACCCTTCCCCCCAACTTGAAAATTGCATTGTGCTCAACGCAAGAAGACAACGCACCATTTAAGCATAAAAGAGGGACGATCATACCTGCGAGGTGGAATGTCAACCACCATATACCTCGACCAAGTTTGAGGATTTCTCGTCACGTGCACTGTTTGTCATTGGAAGGGCTTCCAAGGTGTACTCTTTCGGCTCCAACTTGTGGACCATAGCTAGTCACATAGGATCATCGCCGGAGCTTTGTTGGACTAACAACCGTAGACATAGCTACACCCATGACGTTGGGTTCTTGAATGCCGCATTCACCCCATACTTAGACCCAAACTACCAAGGCTGATGTGGTAGCGTGTACACCTTGCGAAGACTGAACCACCAACTACCTAATAAGAGCAAACATGACTACATGGGACACAAAATTTCATTAGCAGGTTAGTCCAAAATGAGCAATAAATGAAAGTAAGCAATAAATCCACCAACTTCTTCACGCGAAGGACACGAGTACTACTTTTCTTCCTTGTCAAAGACTGTGTTTCCCTATCGTTGGAAGGACAGTATGCGTGGGGTTCAACAATATCTAGAGAAGCAGCGCCATCATCTAATAGGCTACCACTCCCTTTGGAGGGGGGCCCCCCAAATTCCTTACCCCTTCATTCCGCTTTGAAGAAATCTCCACGGAACTTGACACTAAAGCCGAAAGGGTTCGGACAGATTTCTCATCGTCCACGCACCTGCCGTCAGACCCAACCTCAAGGTACTACATACGTAGCTTGACAAGGTGGCTATACCAGACCGTCTGATGCTGTTCGAGCACGGCAAACACTGGAGGTATCACATACTCCATGGATTTATAGTCTCCTAGACTTCAAATAAGGCTCACGGACCCAAAGGATTGGGGTCCACATGGTTCACATCGGACCCGTCATAGACCGGGTCTCTCAATTCCTCTAAGGATTCCTCAGGATCAAATTTTTCAAAGTAAGGCTTCAACCGGTGACCATTCACCTTAAAAGTGGTTCCATTTTTGGGGTTCTCAAGTTCAACCGCTCCATGAGTGGAGACGGTTTTCACAATGTAGGGACCTCCCCACCGGGATCGCAATTTACCCGGAAACAAATGCAACCTAGAATTGTACAGTAAGACCTTTTGGCCCGGGATGAATGTTTTCCGGACAATGTTCTTGTCGTGAAAGGCCTTAACCTTACACTTGTAAATGTGGGCATTGTCGTACGCATCCCAGCGTATTTCTTCAAGCTCATCCAATTGGAGCTTGCGGTGGGCACCGGCTTCGGGCATCCGGTAATTCAATTGTTTGATAGCCCAAAAAGCCTTGTGCTCCATTTCCACCGGTAAGTGGCAAGCCTTGCCATATACCAAGCGGTAGGGAGACATGCCCAACACAGTCTTGTAGGCAGTACGGTAAGCCCACAAAGTATCAATCAGTCTAAGAGACCAATCTTTGCGATTCGGGTTCACCGTTTTTTCTAGGATGTGCTTGATCTCACGGTTGGCCAATTCAGCTTGGCCATTGGTCTGTGGGTGGTAAGCAGTGGACACTTTGTGGTTTACCCCATATTTCTTTACTAAGGCTTCCATAGGGCGATTGCAGAAGTGCGTGCCCTGATCACTAATTAGGGCTTTGGGCATCCCAAACCGGGAGAAGATGTTCTCCTTAAGGAATCGGACCACAACAGAGTGGTCATTGGTTCGGGTTGGAATGGCCTCTACCCATTTGGACACGTAGTCCACGGCTAACAGAATGTAAAGATTCCCAAAAGAATTGGGAAATGGACCCATGAAATCGATGCCCCAACAGTCAAAAACTTCAATTATCAAGATGGGTTGGAGGGGCATCATGTTACGCCGTGACAAGGCACCTAATTCTTGACAGCGTGGGCAAGCCTTGCAGAATTCAAAGGCATCCTTAAAGATGTGGGGCCAATAGAAGCCACACTGCAAAATTTTAGCAGCCGTCTTCTTAGAGGAAAAGTGCCCGCCACATGCCTCGGTGTGGCAAAAGGTCAAGATTGACTTTTGTTCGTCATTGGGCACACACCGCCGGACAATTTGGTCCGGGCAGAATTTAAAAAGATAGGGATCATCGAAGACGAATCTCCTCACCTCAGCTAGAAATTTTCTCCTATCTTGAGGAGTCCAATGTGAAGGGAGTTGTCCCGTGGCCAAGTAATTGGCAATATCAGCATACCACGGGCAACTCGAAACGGCCAAGAGTTGTTCATCGGGAAAGGAGTCGGGAATGGGTATTTTAGAGGAATGATCCTCAAACTCGAGGCGAGACAAATGGTCCGCCACGACATTCTCAACCCCCTTCTCATCTTTTATGGTCAAGTCGAACTCTTGTAACAGAAGTACCCACCAAATGAGCCGAGCTTTGGCATCGGGCTTGGTGAGCAAATATTTAAGAGCTGCATGGTCGGTGTAGACTATTATAGGTGATCCAATGAGATAGGATCGAAACTTGTCTAACGCAAAGACAACCGCCAACAGCTCTTTCTCAGTTGTTGTGTAATTCATTTGAGCCTCGTTTAAAGTTTTGCTCGCATAAGAAATTACACAAGGAACCTTGTCCCTCCGTTGGCCGAGCACAGCGCCTATAGCATAGTCACTGGCATCGCACATGAGTTCAAAGGGCAGGTTCCAATCGGGTGATCGCACGATTGGAGGATTAGTGAGACTGATTTTTAGTTTTGAAAAAGCCTCCTCGCAATCGGGTGTCCACTCGAAAGGTGTGTCCTTCGTAAGTAGACGACACAACGGACGGGATATGGCGCTAAAGTTCTGGATAAAGCGCCGATAGAATCCAGCATGTCCAAGGAAAGAACGGATATCCTTGACACACTTAGGGGTGGGTAGTTTAGAGATAAGTTCCACTTTGGACTTGTCTACCTCAATCCCCCTAGAAGAGACTATATGCCCAAGAACGATACCTTGGGTAACCATGAAATGGCATTTTTCCCAATTGAGCACAAGGTTAGTCTCTTCACACCTCACAAGAACAGATTCCAGATTATTAAGACATGACTCAAAGGAGTCACCAAAGACAGAAAGGTCGTCCACGAACACTTCCACCACTTTTTCAATCATGTCGCTGAAAATACCCGTCATACACCTAGAAAAGGTGCCGGGAGCATTGCAAAGCCCGAAGGGCATGCGACGGTAGGCGAAAGTGCCAAATGGGCAAGTGAAAGTGGTCTTCTCTTGGTCCTCTAGGGCTACCTCTATTTGGTTATATCCAGAATAACCATCAAGGAAGCAATAAAATGGGTGACCGGCTACCCTCTCCAACATTTGGTCAATGAAGGGGAGAGGAAAGTGGTCTTTTCTAGTGGAGGTATTCAGTTTCCGATAATCAATGCATACTCTCCACCCGGTGACAACACGTGTGGGGATCAAGTCCCCTCCCTCATTAGCCACTACAGTCACCCCGGACTTTTTGGGAACCACTTGGATGGGGCTTACCCACTTGCTATCGGCAATAGGGTAGATGATTCCCACATCCAACAATTTTAACACCTCATCTCGCACAACGTCTCTCATAATGGGATTCAAACGGCGTTGGGGTTGGCGAGATGGTTTGACATCATCCTCAAGGTATATATGGTGTTTGCAAAGTAGGGGGCTTATACCTTGGATGTCAGCTATGGTCCACCCTATAGCTCTCTTGTGGCCTCTCAAGATTGTCAAGAGGGCTTGTTCTTGGTGATCATCAAGGCTAGATGAAATCACTACCGGAAAGGTATCGGAATCACCAAGAAAAGCATACTTGAGAGTAGAGGGAAGAGTTTTGAGCTCAAGCTCGGGTGGTTGGATGGTAGAAGGCAGAGTTTTGGGTTTTGCCAATGGTAATGCTTCAAAAGTGGGTACCCACCTCTCGGTACCCATCACTTCTTCTTCATTCAGGAGGGAGTAAATGTACTCAACCTTGGGAGAGTCTAAGAATTCCGTCTCTTCCACAGTAAGCATGGCCTCTAGGGGGTCGGAAAAGAGATGACAATCGACGTGCTCTTGAACAAGTGCGTCTATAACGCTCACATCGCGAATGTCATCATCATCCCCCATTTGGCTCCCAATGTTAAAAATGTTGAGCTCTAAGGTCATGTTCCCAAACGTCATTTTAAGCAGCCCATTCCGACAATGGATCACTGCGTTGGATGTGGCCAAGAAAGGCCTTCCAAGTATAATGGGCGTTTGGGCTTGCAGATTGGACGTGGGGCAAGTATCAAGGACTATAAAGTCCACCGGGTACACAAAATTGTCCACTTGGACAAGCACATCTTCTACCAAACCCCTCGGTACCCGGACACTACGGTCAGCTAATTGGAGGGTCACCGAGGTTGGTTTCATATCCCCCAACCCAAGTTGCTCATACACCGAGTATGGTAACAAATTCACACTAGCCCCCAAGTCCAGCAGGGCTTTCTCTACTACCTTCCCCCCAACTCTCACAGAAATTGTAGGACACCCGGGGTCCTTGTACTTTGGTGCAATGGGGGTTTGTATGATCGAACTCACTTGCTGAGTCAAGAACACCTTCTTTTGCACATTGTGCTTGCGCTTTATTGTGCACAAGTCCTTCAAGAATTTGGCATAGGAAGGTATTTGCTTGATTGCATCAAGCAACGGGATATTGATCTTCACTTGCTTGAAGAGCTCGAATATCTCGCTGGAGTTCGTCAACTTGGGTAAAGGCCTCAATCTTTGTGGGAAAGGGGCTGGCATTGGGCAAGTTGAGACTATGGGTTCTCCCCTAAGAGCAGGTGTGGATGTGGAAATGGGGGAAGGTTGGGGCAGATCACTTGGTTCATCATCATGGGGTTGTGGAGTAGGCACCGAAGGAGGAGTGGGGATTGTTTTCGGGAGAATGGTCTTATCGACCTCTTTCCCACTCCTTAAAGTGGTGATTGCCTTAGCTTGTTCCACATTTGACCCCGAAGGAGACTCTCCTTGTATAAAATGTTGACCTTGGGGGTTTGCTTGAGGTTGGGCTGGAAATTTCCCTTTCTCGTGCTGCATGGTACCCAAAGTGGTGGTCAACTTAGTGAGTTGGGAACGGATGTCCCCAATGGCCTGAGTGTTCTGTTCGTTGACATTTGCTTGTCCTTGCATGAACATTTGCAAGGTATCCTCCAAGCTTCGCCGGTTAGGCGGTTGGTAAGAGTTGGGACCCGTCGAGGGACCCGGAGGATTGTAGGAGTTTGGTGGATACCGCGGTGGTGCCGGCCCTTGAGTGTTTTGATGGGCCGGGTATTGTCCCTGAAATCCGGGGGTGCTTGGGGTTGTGCACCCGCCTCATTGTTCCTCCAACTAAAGTTGGGATGATTTCTCAATCCCGGATGGTAGTTGTTGTTGTTGAAGGTCATATTGGTAGGCTTTTGGCTTTGGTGAAGGGCGTGGACCTCAGCATGGTCCGGACCATGGAGTACCTCTTTGAGAGCAGGTATGGTTGGACAAATATTGGTTGTGTGGTCCATGGTGTCACAGATACCACAAGCCTCCCCGGGCTTTGAAACAGAAGAAACCTCGTTCACCCTATTAATCTCCAATTTCTCTAGTTTCCTAGAGAGGTGATCGAGGCGTTTGCTGATGTCGTCCTCGTCCCTAGGCACATGTTTGCCCATGGTTCCATGATTAGTGGGGGATTTGTAGGAGCGGTCATTGGGATCTGAATAATCCCATGATTGGTTATTCTCCGCTAGCTCATCTAGATAAGCCAAAGCCGCGGAGGCTCCTTGGTTCAGAAATTCCCCACTTGTCATGAGGTTGATAAATTGGCGATTGCGGACTGAGATGGCTTCGTAAAAGAATGCCACAATCTGCCAATCCTCATACCCGTGATGAGGGACAGCGAGGAGACGCTCCTTGTATCTCTCCCAACATGAACAAAAAGATTCGTTGGGTATTTCCTCGAAGTTCTGAATCTTCTTCTTTAAGGTAGTGGTACGGTGGAGTGGGAACCATTTTTTATGGAACTCCACCTGCATCTCCACCCAACTTGTCACCGAATTGGCTCTCAAGGAGAGAAACCATCGCTTGGCCTTCTCCTTGAGAGAAAAGGGAAAGAGCTTAAGACGTGCCGACTCCAGATGGGCGGTCACGTTGGTGAAAGTGTTCACCACCTCCTCAAATTCTTTAATATGGACATAGCAGTTCTCCGATTCCATCCCATAGAAGGTTGGTAACATGCCAAGCATGTTAGGCTTGACATGGAATTGTTGTCCTTCGGGAGTATCGGTTGGAAAGCGTATGCAAGAGGTGGTGGTGGTGTGAGTGGGATGCAAGTAATCCCGCATGGTGCGTCCCATGGGTGCATCATTTTCATCACGGTGTTCGGCCATTGGATCGAAAGGAGGATTGTCTTGGTGGATTAGCCGATGTGTCGCGTCACGAGTGTAAACACTCATACACTAAAGACAGCCTCCTAACAATCAAGTGTGCGTAAAAGAAAAGGAAATAAAAAAAAAAATTTGCAAATTACACGTCCCTTTGGCTTGCGTTACACCTTAGATTTACCAAAATGGGTAGGTTAAAGGTTTCCGCCAAAGAAACTTGCACTTTGCAAAAATCTGCGATTATCTAAAAACAACTATTCAATTCCCCGGCAACGGCGCCAAAAACATGACCGGACCGGCAAAGTGCTCGTCGTTAGGAGTGCCGGCCTCGTGGTCAGTGGTTTAATTTCATAAAACTGAACTTATCCTCAAAATATTTAAAATGAGTATAGGGATAGTCCGGAGTATCGATCCACAGGGAAAAGAACGTTGTAATCAGAGAGTACGCAAATTAGTGTTTTCGACGTTTCGGACGTCAACCTCAAAGTTTTGTTTGGTGCGATTAAGCAATTTTATCAACTAAAAGGAGGATTAAAACTAGATTAAAGAGTGGGGTTAAGTCTTAAAGTTTGGTTCATTCAAATCTTTTGTTGGTCTATCTCTTCTCCTTATAACTCAATCCAACTCCCGGTCCCGGGTTTTAGATCGGAAAATTCTTCAATGAAAATCAGGTTTTAAATTCTTAAAATGGTTTTGACGGATCTTTCAAGTTTTAAGGAAATAGGATTAAAAGATGAAGGACATCGATCCAAGTATTAGATATACCAACTCTAAGGATGGCTATATCTAAGCAAAGACTTAACTCTTCATTTTTTATTTCAAAAGAAAAAGCTTAGAAAGATCCATCAATGGCATTAAAATTTGGAGAAGATGGAGACCAACATGATTTTTGATTGAACTTCACATTTTAACTTAACCCACACTAAATTAACTACTCATGCTTTGACATAAACATAATAGGATTGAAAGAAAACATAATGAAATACGTTTATCTAGAGACAATAAGGAAGAACTAAGCAAAACTAGAAAGGAATCAGATATTAAAGCAATAAGAACAGTATTTAAGGCAGAAATGTAAATAAAACTTGATAAACTTAAGTGCTTCCAAGAGAATCCAAAGATTCAAAGGGGAAGAACACTTAAGAGAGGAAGAACTTGACAAGAATTGAAGAAATAATGAAGAACAAGACAAGAAATATGAAGAACAATGTAAATTAGCTCTCAACAGTGAAAAACTTGTGTATTACGTTCTATCTCTCTCTACTGTAGAAAAATGAAAACTTACTTTTTAAAAAATAAGGAGACTACCCCTTTAACAAGTCAAGAAATCTAACCTAATAAAATATCCTAACAGATTTCTATTGTTAAAGTACCAAACTACCCTTAAAATGGCAATAAAAGAAGCTTCTAATTTCCTAAAATGACCCAGAGTTCGAGGTAAAATCGTCCGCACAGAATCTGATAAAACTGGGTCTCTATCGATAGGAGGATATCCCTATCGATAGAGAAGTCCCCTGGTATGAATTAGTTGAAACTTCTATCGATAGGAAGATATCCCTATCGATAGAGAAGTCCTCTGGTCTTTTGTGGTTGAGCCTCCTATCGATAGGAATGATCCTCTATCGATAGGGGAGTCTTCTGATCATCTTTGATTTAAGCCTTCTATCGATAGGAAGAGATCCTCTATCGATAGGGAAGTCGTCTGATCTTCTTTGATTGGTCCTCCTATTGATAGGAGTGATCCCTATCGATAGGGAAGTCTTCTGATCTTCTTTGATTGATCCTCCTATCGATAGGAAGAGATCCTCTATCGATAGAGGGCTTCTTCTTCCTGGTTCTTTGCTAAGGTTCTATCGATAGGGATAAACCTCTATCGATAGAGAGTTTTTTTGACTTCCAAACATCAGTTCTTCCTTCCTTGGTTCTTTGATCCGGACCCACTTTTTGCTCCTCCCGAGCCTTCAATTGGTACTCCATCAGTATTGCCAATGGTTCCGAGGCCTTAATTCATGGTAGAATATTTTGGCATTCATTCAGCGCTCGCAAACCTGAAAGGGTAGAAAAACAACTACGCGTGCAATATCATTTAAATAGAAACATTTGCCTACGCATAATTGCCAAAATGAGCGTATTGAGCCACGTTATTATACAATATAGTGCGCTCATCAGTGGTCGACCGGGGATGGTTGACTGGTCGACCGGCCACTGGTTAGTGACGAACCAGAGCTCATTTTTCTCCATTTTTGATTCTATAATCTCTAATGGTACCTCAATAACCCCTAAAATAGTTGAAAATCATCATTCTAGGGTCCTAATTTAGTATAACAAAGATCGAATTTATACCTTTTGTTGCTCAATCTCAACTTTCAAGTTTCAAATGGGTTGGCTATGGCTTCCTCCTCCTACCACTGTCTTTTTCCTTTTCAATGGTACTGTTTCTTTCTTAACCTTGTCTCATTTCACAGACCATCTTTCTCTGTCTCTCAGTAGCCAAAACCCAACATAATATGAGATTTGTGAGGAACAGATGGTAAGAAGAGTTGGGTAATTGACACCTCAACCGTGAGGTGTCCTCCCAAAACCTTCTGATACTGCCACTTCAGTCATGCATAAACTAAAATCTCCAACATATGACAAGTAACCCACCAAAGTAAAAATACTCTAGTGTAGGCACTCCTCAAAATCTAGGTTACAACCTAGGTTTAATTACATCATAGGACCCTCAAATTAGTATTAATCTCAAAAGCTAAACTAAATTATAATAATTCTCAATTAAGTCCCACAATCAATAATTAATTTCGGCTTATACTCCTACCATTCCATTAATCGAAATTTTAAATCTTTATTCTTTCAAATTACGGGTCGGGTTCTCACATCCTCCTCACCTTATGAAGTTCGGTCCTCCGAACTTTAACGTGGTTATCCAAGTATGATACGTCAAAATAAACCAGTTAAATGTCAAAGGTGAGAGAGAGTTATACCTTAAGCAAACAGTTCTGGATATTGCCGACGCATATCCGACTCTTTCTCCCATGTTCCCTCTCCGGTACTTCCACCTTTTCTGCTTGAAATCCAATTCCTTCCTTGTCCCTTCTAAAGGTGACATGCCTCCTAGCGCAATCTATTACAACTTCGTTTTGGGTCAACCAATCCATACCAATGATGATGTCGAAATGGTCCAGTACTATAAGATCCATACTAGTCTCGACATTACCTATCAGTACTTTACAAGCTCGAAAAACCCAAGAACATATCTTACTCCTACCCATAGGTAATATCACAATTAATTCATATCCCAATGGTTCTACATCTTTATCCAATTTACTTGCAAAAGTTCTTGATATGAAAGTATGTGTTGACCCTAAATCGAATAATGCATAAGCAGGTATCGAACGAATAATTATGTTACCTGCAATCACATTTTCATTGTTTCTTGGGTTACCTGGCACAATTGCAAAAGTCCATCCTTGTTGTTGTCCTTCAGCGTTACGATTCCTTTGTTCTCCTTGTCTTCCTTGCTCTCCTCTCCTATTACGTTCATTCCTTTGTCCTTGATTTCTTCCATTACAGTTCCCTACAGGCACTGTATTAGCTCCTGTACTGATTCTAGGACAATTTCTCCATACGTGTCCTTCCTGGCCACATCCAAAGCACCGTGTTGAACCTTCTTTCCTCCAACATTCACCAAAATGATTTTTCCCGTAGGTTTGGCATTGGGGCACTTGTCTCCCCTGATTGTTGCTCTCTTTTCTCCAACTTCCAGTGTTCTGTCTCTTTTGATTACCCGAACTTCCTGCTTGATAATGTTGCTTGCGTTTTCCCTCTTGATGCTTCCTAGATTCATTTACATCTTGTTCCACCATAATCGCTCAGTTCAATACCTCTGCATAACTTGATAACTGTAAAGGTCGCACTACTCTTTTGAGATCAGGTCGTAACCCTTCCTCAAACCTTCGAGCCTTCATGTCATCGTTCACAACCAGGTGGGGTGCATATTCTGCCAAATTCGTAAACATTGCTTCATAATCAGCCACCAACATTACTTCATTCTGCTTTAAGTATTCAAACTCTAAGCATTTGGCATTCTGCATGGCTTTCGGCATATATTTTTCCTTGAACGCCACTTTAAATTGTTCCCAACATAGCCTAGGCCCTTCTATCCTTTTTAAATCCACCATCTCCCAGCTTCTCCTTCAAGTAGATAGGCACCTATTTCCACCTTCTGGTATTCATCACATCCTGCAATTCGAAAAAATTTCTCTAATTCTGCCAACCACTCTCTTGCTCTAAATGCGTCCAAACAACCTTCAAAATGTGGAGGTTTAAGTTTTAGAAAATCCTTAATCATATTGACATCCACCACAGGTAATGCCCGAAACTCTTACATTCGCCTCTTCCATCCGTTCTCCCATATCTCCTACTTCTGGATTAGCTTCCGCAGGTCGAGACTGGGTCATGTATGCTTGGATTACTTGTTGCTGCGCTTGAACTGTTCCTGCCAGGTTATGTACTAAATCTCATAATTCCGCAATTTGTGCATTGGTATTACTCCGAGGTCCATTGTTATGGGATTCTGTCGTTCTAGTAGTCACCATCCCTAGTTAAAAAATAATAGCAACAATATCCAATATCAATATCTCCAGTTATCATATTCAGCCAATGAGCCTAATATAAGAAAATGTAGAACAAAACATGATTCTTATATATAACGAGGAGTATTATATCACAGATTAGAAAATTCCTTATATTATAGTACAACCTTCTCCGTTAGTCACTACCATTCAAAGGTACAACATACTTCTTAAGAGCTTCTTATCTTACAATTCAAAATTCGCTCTTAAACAAAACACTAGTGTACCACATACAATATTTTTACTATACCATCTTTTCACATTCATAAACCATTCCTATCCAAGAAACGGTTTCGCTTCCTATTTACTGCCCAGGTCTGTTAACTGATGCTTCGAACCCCCAACACTTTCAATGTCATACTCTTCCGGTGCTTGGGGAGTTCCTGGATCTTCTGGATCTTCATCTCCCTCCTCTACATTTTCCATCTCCACATCATTCTCCATTGGGTCATTTTCTTCTTCTTCATTTACTTGTTGTTCCTCCACATGTTGTTCTCCCTGATCATCTAGTTCAATAGGCTGCTCCTGAGGAACAGGTTCTATCTCATCTTCTTGTTCCTCCTTACCCCTTACATCAGGTGGCTTTGAGCTTTGCCCGATTTCAAAAGTAGCTCCTTTATTAAAATTCTGTGGTGGCCACTATCCTAAATCCCCATTTAATATCATCTCATTCATAACTGCCTCTCTTCCTTGCTCAGTTTTCCACCAGTCGATGGACAAATTACAGGTTTCACGCCAAAGCTCCAAACGACGCTGCACTAGTTCATGTCACATTGCATCTGCGCAAAAAGGTTTGGATTTAACCACCTCCACATAGTCATTATATACCATAGCTGCTGCCCGATCGCATATATGTCTGTCCAAACTCTCACCGGGAATACTGCGCACCCCTTGCCGGAAGCTGATATGATACCTACCGAAACTGTCCTCACTACTGGTTGTGCTAACCGTGCCTATAACACGCAAGATATAATCTTGTCAAGTCCAACCTTCCAACGTTAATAAATATATCCATAAATCAAGACTACAATATATAACAAGTTCTTATGAACATCCCAAAAAGAACTACCAACTCCAAAGTCTTCTAAAGTTGGTTTCCTTGCTCACGTTGACCTGACATGTTGTATAACAACATCCATTAGCAATGCTAGTGTGAATTCAAACATACGTTATTCACAGGTTTGCCATATAATTCTATCAAAAAGCAACAATATCAGTATTAGTATAATAAGGCATCTCATGAATCATTGATAAAGCCATAAGAAGTAACGATTAATTCCGTCTTCTTTTAATATGAAATGCCAAGTTTTCATTTTCAAGATTAATAGTCCAACGGCCGCCAATTGTTTGTAGGTGGGAGCGACCCCCTTTTACATATTCTAGGATAAACATCGAAAGCTAAGCAAATTTTCATTTTATCCCTCTGCCGTTTGACCGGCTACAGGGGGTAGTTGACCGGGGTGGGTGGTCGACCGGGGATGGTTGACTGGTCGACCAGCCACTGCTCAGTGACGAACCAGAGCTCATTTTTCTCTATTTTTGATTCTATAATCTCTAATGGTACCTCAATAACCCCCAAAATAGTTGAAAATGATCATTCTAGGGTCCTAATTCAGTAGAACAAAGATCGAATTTATACCTTTTGTTGCTCAATCTCAACTTTCAAGTTTCAAATGGGTTGGCTATGGCTTCCTCCTCCTACCACTATCTTCTTCCTTTTCAATGGTACTATTTCTTTCTTAACCTTGTCTCATTTCACAGACCATCTTTCTCTGTCTCTCAGTAGCCAAAACCCAACATAATATGAGATTTGTGAGGAACAGATGGTAAGAAGAGTTGGGTAATTGACACCTCAACCATTAGGTGTCCTCCCAAAACCTTCTGATACTGCCACTTCAGTCATGCATAAACTAAAATCTCCAACGTATGACAAGTAACCCACCAAAGTAAAAATACTCTAGTGTAGGCACTCCTCAAAATCTAGGTTACAACCTAGGTTTAATTACATCATAGGCCCCTCAAATTAGTATTAATCTCAAAAGCTAAACTAAATTATAATAATTCTCAATTAAGTCCCAGAATCTATAATTAATTTCGGCTTATATTCCTACCATTCCATTAATCAAAATTTTAAATCTTTAATCTTTCAAATTACGGGTCGGGTTCTCACAAGAAAAGGTGGTGAGTTACTCAATAAGGTTAAGATTGGCTAGTTTCTTGCACTACTGGTCTCTAGTAGGCTTCTAATGAGCTCATCCAAAAGCTCACCGTCGGCGGTAGCTAATAATAGTCCAGGTAGTATCAATGGACTATTATTTGATGTACACTAAGAATAATCCATGTAATATTGATGGAAAGCTTTTGGATGGGCTCATTAGTATTAAGGAAAATACGTAGTCAACTATTGCCTTATTGCATTTTATCTATTTTTGGATATATATAGATTTTTTTATTCTTAATTAGCTGCTAAATTGTTGGTAATTAGTTGTAGAGAATCTTTCTTTTTCTTTATTTCCCAATTGTGTACAATGTATATATATACTCCTCCATCCTTAATGAAAATCAATTAGCCATTTTATTTCTCCAACCTATTCCTTTGTAACCTTCATATGGTATCAGAGCATCTATCAAAAACTCAAATGAGTCTTGATCCTTGCTCCTCCAAATGGCAGAGCCTCAAACAACTCCCATCTCCAGAAACTCTTCCTCCACTTCCTCCAATCATGATCATCCCACTATAATCAATCCCTTTGATAATACTTCATCTCCTATCTCCATCAACACCAATACACAAATCTCCATCAAACTTATCTCCTCCAACTATTCGTCATGGCGGTTTCAATTCCATGCCATTCTCATAAGGTATGACCTTATGGGATTTATAGATGGATCTAAGCCTTGTCCTACAAAAAGCATCACGACAAACAATGGTACAGAGAATGATACCATTCGAAACCCAGATTACTCTTTTTGGATTCGACAAGACCAACTAATACTTAGTGCTATAGTCAGCTCTATTTCTCCAAATCTCGTTCCGTTTATTGCATCCGCTCACACATCGCGCGAAGCGTGGAATATTCTTGCCAACACCTATGCAAAACCTTCTCGAGGGCGACTCACGCAATTGAAAGAAGATCTTCGCCTTCTCACAAAAGGCACACAATCGATCACCGACTACATGCAACATGTCAAAGTCATCGCTGATGAACTCGCCATGCTCAATCACCCCGTTGATAATGATGACCTTGTACTAAAGATCTTGGGTGGTCTTGATGAAGACTACATAGATTTGTGTTCACCCATGCATGTTCATGAAAGTCCCGTCACGTTTAAAGAGTTGCATGAAAAACTTATTAACTTTGAAGTGCATCTCAAGTATAAAGCATACAAGAAGGCCAACCTCACGCACATGTCTGCCTCCACCAACCTTGTGCAGAAACCATCTCATCATCAATTACCAAAACAAACCCTAAACTACCCATAATACCCACCACAAAACACCAAAAACTGACATCCCTTCTTCCCAAACGCGAATCTATACCCATCGCTCCCTCTCCACCACAATCTTGTCCCTACCTTGGCAAATGTCAACTATGTAGCCAACAATGTCATTCCGCAAAATGTTGCTCCACCTACACATATATGCTTTGGTCTCACAACCCTCAACCAAACAAAAATAACAAAACTTCCCACCTCCCAACCCCACCTTGCTACTCCTCATGCCTATCTAGCCAATCTTCTTAGAGAAAAAGTTGTCCAGTTTGTCCGCATACAAAGGAGACCGGGTGGTTGTAACAGCGAACAACTCAAAGTTATCGATAATTCCCATTGGTAAGACCGTTATTAATCATCGGTTTAGCCCTAACAAAGTTAAGTTGTAAGATGTCTATCATGTGCCAAGGATGAAGAAAAATTTATTGTCAGTCTCACAATTGACTTCCTCGGGTAATTATGTGGTATTTGGCCTCAAGGATGTTAAGGTGTACCAAAGTCTTAAGCCAATAGGTACACCAATTATGGAAGGACGACATCTAGAGTCAATCTATGTAATGTTAGCTGAATCGGCTTACGTAGATAAGACTCAAAAGAATGAGACTGTAGATCTTTGGCATGCACGTTTGGGGCATGTGAGTTATCACAAGCTAAAGATAATGATGGAGAAGGCTATGCTCAAAGGTCTTCCTCAACTAGAAGTACGAGAAGATGTGATTTGTGCAGGGTGTCAATATGGAAAAGCACGTCAACTGCCGTATGTGGAGTTGAAGTTCAGAGCCAAGGAACCTTTGGAGCTCGTCCACTCAGATGTATTCAGGCGAGTGCAGCAAGCATCGATTAGCGGCATGCACTACATGCTGACCTTCATCGATGACTTTTCAAGGTACATGTGGGTAGATTATATGAAAGAAAAGTCTGAAACTCCATCAAAATTTAAAGAGTTTCATGAAAATGTTGAAAGTGAGTTCGGTAAAAAGATTTGATACTTAAGAACAGATAACGATGGAGAGTATACGTTGACAAAATTCTCAGTCTATCTAAAGGAGTGCAAAATCTAATGCCAATTGACCTACCCTGGTACCCCACAGGAAAACGGCATTGCTAAAAGGAAGAACTGACACCTTGCAGAGATTTTTCGAAGTATGTTACATGCAAAGAATGTGACTAGTCGATTCTGGGCAAAGTGAATGAAGATGACAGCTCATGTGATCTGTTGACTACCATAGGCAAAGTTAGGCTTTCTCTCACACTATGAGAAGTTGTGGTCACACCGCCTAAAGTAAGTCATTTCCAAGTCTTCAGATGTGTGTGCTATGTTTTTGTGCCAGATCACTTGCGGAGCAAGTGACCGGATCGGCAAAAGTGTGTGTCGTTAGGGTGCCGGCCTCGTGTCAATGGTTTATTTTCATAAAATGGGACTTCCCTCTAAATATGTAAAAACGAGTATATTGGAAAGTCCGGAGTATCGATCCACAGGGAAAAGAACGTTGGATTTAAAGAATTCACAAATTGGTGTTTTCGACGTTTCGGACGTCAACCTCAAATTTGTTTGGTGTGGTTAACAATGATATTAACTAAGTGGGGGATTAAAACTAGATTAAGGAGTGGGGTTAAGTCCTAAAGTTTGGTCTATTCAAAATTTCCGTTGGTCTATCTCTTCTCTTTATAACTCAATCTAGCCCCCGGTCCCGGGTTTTAGATTGGAAAATTCTTCGATGAAAATCAGGATTTTAATTCACAAAATGGTTTGATGGATTCTTTCAAGTTCAAGAAAATAGGATTAAAAGATGAAGGACATCGATCCAAGTATTAGATATACCAACTCTAAGGATGGCTATAACTAAGCAAGGACTTAACTCTTCATTTTTATTTCAATATGAAAAACTTAGAAAGATCCATCAATGGCATTAATACATATGGAGAAGATTTAGACCAACATGGGTTTGAAATCAACTTCACATTTAGACTTAACCCACACTAATTTAGCTACTCATATTTTAACATGAACATGATAGAAGTGATAGAAAACATAATAAAACAAACTTATCTAATGACAATAGGAAGGATTTAATCAAAACTACAAGAAAACTCTAAGACCATCAGATTTTTAAGGTAAGAAAAACAATGCTAATGGAGGAAATAATAGTAAAACTTACTAAAACTTGAGTGCTTCCAAGAGAATACAAGGATTCATAAGGGGAAGAACACTAAAGGATAAAACACTTACTCAAAACTTGAAGAACAATGAAGAACAATGTATTCTACAGCAATAAGGAGGCAAAAAGCTCTCAAAACTCTAAAAATCTGATATATGGCTAAGTGTGTAGTGAATGTGTATGTGTGTGACCCCCTTTAGCCAAAGAAACAACCTAAAATAAAATATCCTACAAAACCTAGGTGAAAGTACCATTCTACCCCTTGCAATGGCATAATAAGAAGCTTCTTATTCCATTCTCTAGGCTAAAAGCTTTCTTGTCCCCTGATTTGGCACAAAATTTGATGTAAAGTGGTCCCACAAGAATCTGTCGGAATTGGGTCTCTATCGATAGGAGGATCTCTCTATCGATAGAGAAGTCCTCTGGTATTCACTTATCAAGCCTTCTATCGATAGGAGTGAGTCTCTATCGATAGGGAAGTCCTCTGGTCTTCTTTGATCAAGCCTTCTATCGATAGGAATGGGTCTCTATCGATAGAGAAGTCTATTTCTTCAGTAAAAATTACCCTTCTATCGATAGAAGGGGTTCTCTATCGATAGAGAAGTGCACTGTCCGATTTTAAACTTCTGTCTCTATTGATAGGCATCAGTAGGCAATTCTTCTATTGATAGAGAGAGTCTCTATTGATAGGACTCCACTCTCTATTGATAGGACTCCACTCTCTATTGATAGAGAATGAATCTATCTTCAATTTTTGTAGCTTCTTTCTTGTTTCGTTCCGGCTTCTCTTTTATCATTCACGGATCTTCCATTTGCACTTTTATCAATGTCGTAAATGGACCCGAGGCCTTTTACTCGTAATGAAGCCTTTGGACATGCTTTTAACGCTCGAAAACCTGAAAGGGTACAAAGACAACTACGCGTGCAACATTAACTAAATAAATACATTTGCCTACGCATAATTGCCCAAATGAGTATATTGAGCCACGTTATTATGCAATATAGTGCACTCATCACACCCCCCAACTTGAAGGTTGCTAGTCCCTAGCAACGCATCATACTAACAACAGAGAAAAAAAAAGTTTATTTCCCATGCAAGTCTAATTATCAACCATGCTTGATTCGTAGTTTTCCATGTGTACTCGGCGCATTTAGCAAGAATGAGCAATGTAAACACGCACAACCATTCATGAACTATAACGAAAAAGTGAGCTTGGAAATCTATTAAGCAATGTTAACCAAAGGGAGCCTTGATTCCAAATCTCTCAGTTTGCCCTCAAAACAAATTGTGCACTTTATGACTTAAACTTTGCATCCCTAACTTGCGCGAATATACACACCGAAGATGTGGTTATGCATTCAAGGAATAAGCGCAATCACAATGAAAGTATTCTGGTATGCGTTGATGGAACATAGCAATGTGATATAGGAATGCCAAGTGCTAGAAACATGTAACTACTCAAACATGCATCAAAATAGAATCCAAATTGTAATTAGAATCGATTAGGACTTCAAAAGCTTATAATATTCATGGTTTTTATAGCAAAATTGAAGTACAAGAAATGACACCGGCTGATATGTGGCTTAGGTCATCTACCCTTTGTCGGTGTCGTGACAATACCAATGTGCACCCGGTGCACCATACCATGATGACTACAATAAAAAGAAAAAGAAACACACAACTGGCTAGACTCAATGACTCGATCTTATTTTGACTTTGTCCCCCTACTCCTTCTAGTCACTTTCTTCCTCAATTTCCTCCTCCCCGCTCACTCTCTTGTTCTTCCGGTTCATCTTCCGAGATGTACGGGCGCCTTGTCTGAGCTGCCACGTGGTTCATGGTTAATTTTTCTCAATATCTTCTGTGTCTTCTTGATTTCAGACTGACGACAGAAAATCTTCTTCATCTTTTTTCCCATTTTCCCCTTGAAGGATTTCGGAGTCGGAGAGAGAGGGAATTGTAATAATTTTTTTTTTAACTAGAGAGTGAAAGTCGGGCTTGAAAAATGAAAGGACATCATTTGGTTTTATGCGATTTGAGAATTTTTTTTCGAAAACCAATCTCTCTATGGATTGAGAAATAGTCTCTATTGATAGAGAAGTAGTCTCTATCAATAGAAGAATGAACTGTCCAACTTTTGCATTTTCTCTATCAATAGGAAAGTCTCCTCTATCAATAGAGAAGTGAACTGTCTGAAATTTCTTCTTTTGCCCAACTTCTTCATCTTTTTGACCCCTCTTCTTTCCATCACCCATCCAAACACTCTCATAACACCTCATAACACCTCCCAACATCCGGTTTCCTAATTGTTTCATGAAAATTGGATGACTCGGACTGGGTTCAAAATTTAGATTATGGGACACTTGTGTGGTTCAATCATGCAAAGATAGCCTAATTTCCTTTTCTCCGTACATAATGGATTCCAAATTGATGCATGCAAGATGTTAAGCATGAAATGAGCATGGCATGGATTTCATATGAAGATTGAGTGCGGGATGCTTTTCAAATTAAATCTCCACTCTATATGATCAAATCACCCAATTACACACTTAGCTCAAAGTGTTCCAAATAGTTCATGTTTATGTGTGTGAATTGACTTTGTTGCTCAATGACAAATACATCGCA
Source organism: Arctostaphylos glauca (assembly GCA_019985065.2). NCBI lineage: Eukaryota > Viridiplantae > Streptophyta > Magnoliopsida > Ericales > Ericaceae > Arctostaphylos > Arctostaphylos glauca. The sequence goes on from JAHSPW020000015.1 coordinate 4,809,163, forward strand.
TGCATGCCTCTTGTACATATCCAAATTATCAAGCATAGGTTTCCACTCTACTTTCATGGGAAATGGAACAACAATTTCAAAAAAAAAAATGGGACTAAAATGACTCAATTAACACTAAAATTGGACTAACCCTTCCCCCCAACTTGAAAATTGCATTGTCCTCAATGCAAGAAGACAACGCACCATTTAAGCATAAAAGAGGGATGATCATACCTGCGAGGTGGAATGTCAACCACCATATACCTCGACCAAGTTTGAGGATTTCCCGTCACGTGCACTGTTTGTCATTGGAAGGGCTTCCAAGGTGTACTCTTTCGGCTCCAACTTGTGGACCATAGCTAGTCACATAGGATCATCGCCGGAGCTTTGTTGGACTAACAACCACATAGCTACACCCATGACTTTGGGCTCTTGAATGCCGCAATCACCCCGTACTTAGACCCAAACTACCAAGGCTGATGTGGTAGCGTGTACACCTTGCGAAGACTGAACCACCAACTACCTACTAAAAGCAAACATGACTTCATGGGACACAAATTTCATTAGTGGGTTAGTCCAAAAATGACAATAAATGAAAGTAAGCAATAAATCCACCAACTTCTTCACGCGAAGGACACGAGTACTACTTTTCTTCCTTGTCGAAGGCTGTGTTTCCCTATTGTTGGAAGGACAATATGCATGGGGTTCAACAATATCTTGAGAAGCAGCGCCATCATCTAATAGGCTACCACTCCCTTTGGAGGGGGGCCCCCCAAATTCCTTACCCCCCATTCCGCTTTGAAGCAATCTCCACGGAACTTGACATTAAAGCCGAAAGGGTTCAGACAGATTTCTCATTGTCCACGCGCCTGCCGTCAGACCCAACCTCAAGGTACTACATACGTAGCTTGACAAGGTGGCTATACCAGACCGTCGGATGCCGTTCGAGCACGGCAAACACTGGAGGTATCACATACTCCATGGATTTATAGTCTCCTAGACTTCAAATCAAGCTCACGGAACAACAATTTGGTCACCCAAACAGTCTAGGCCCAATATTTTCAATGGAAATGTTCGGAATGGATCAGGAACATATGGCTGCGCTTGGTCTACCAGAGAGACCACAATGTGATTATAATCGATTTGACCATTTTTTCTCTCCAAAATATGATCGGTAAAGCGCGGGGGAAAATGGTCATTTCTAAAGTGCCAACTCATAGCCTGGTGGTGCTGGTCTGAGAGTCCCAAAAGTTTACTCTCCTGTTGATTCTTTTGAATGGGCAGAATCACAACAAGAGAATACTCAGTATTATCAGGGGGATCGGTTTCCACTTGCTTAGAAAAAATCTGAATTTCTAAAGGTACAGTTTGGTCAATGGACAGATAAGTTTGCGGTTTGTCCGGAGGTGACTCGTCAACAATGGGACCCAACTTTCTATTCCCATAGCTTTGTCATTTACGAGTGAGGACAAGCACTCGAGCTCAGGTGAATCCAAAAATGTGGTCTCTTCAGCAGTGAGACCAATTTCAAGAGGATCGGGGAATACATGAGAGTTCCCTTGTTCTTGGTCTAAGGTATCAATGTGGTTCACACCACGGAACTTATCATCATCCCCGTTTTGCCACTCAACATTGAAGATATTGTTCAAATTAGTCAATTGGGAGTGGATGTCACCAAAAGCTTGCCTATTTTGCTCAATAGTTTTTGAATACCCTTGTAGGAACATCTGCAATGTGTCCTCTAAACTCTGCTCATTAGATGGTTGAGATGCATTGGAATCTACAACAGGTTTTTGGAAAGCATATTTTGGTGAATTGTTAGGTGGGTACCATAATGGTTCCTGCCATTGAGAATAATAGCCCTGGATTTCGAAATTGGATGGGCATAAATATTCTCTTATGGTTCGTGCAAATGGGACATTATTGACCTCCGGTTGGGTAGCCATTGTGGTGTTAGGGGGATTGTTTGTGTGAATGAGTCTATGCGTAGCGTGTCGAGTGTAAACACTCATACACCAAAGACAACCTCCTAACAATTAAGTGTGAGTTCAAAAAGAAAAAAAAAAAATTTGCGAATTGCACGTTCCTTTGGCTTGCGTTACGCCTTAGGTTTACCAATATGGGTAGGTTAAAGGTTTCCGCCAAAGAAACTTGCACTTTGCAAAATCTGCGATTTCTCTAAAAACAACTATTCAATTCCCCGGCAACGGCGCCAAAAACAAGACCAAACCGGCAAAAGTGTGTGTCGTTAGGGTGCCGGCCTCGTGTCAATGGTTTATTTTCATAAAACGGGACTTCCCTCTAAATATGTAAAAACGAGTATATTGGAAAGTCCGGAGTATCGATCCACAGGGAAAAGAATGTTGGATTTAAAGAATTCGCAAATTGGTGTTTTCGACGTTTCGGACGTCAACCTCAAATTTGTTTGGTGTGGTTAACAATGATATTAACTAAGTGGGGGATTAAAACTAAATTAAGGAGTGGGGTTAAGTCCTAAAGTTTGGTCTATTCAAAATTTCCGTTGGTCTATCTCTTCTCTTTATAACTCAATCTAGCCCCCGGTCCCGGGTTTTAGATCGGAAAATTCTTCGATGAAAATCAGGATTTTAATTCACAAAATGGTTTGATGGATTCTTTCAAGTTCAAGAAAATAGGATTAAAAGATGAAGGACATCGATCCAAGTATTAGATATACCAACTCTAAGGATGGCTATAACTAAGCAAGGACTTAACACTTCATTTTTATTTCAATATGAAAAACTTAGAAAGATCCATCAATGGCATTAATACATATGGAGAAGATTTAGACCAACATGGGTTTGAAATCAACTTCACATTTAGACTTAACCCACACTAATTTAGCTACTCATATTTTAACATGAACATGATAGAAGTGATAGAAAACATAATAAAACAAACTTATCTAATGACAATAGGAAGGATTTAATCAAAACTACAAGAAAACTCTAAGACCATCAGATTTAAGGTAAGAAAAACAATGCTAATGGAGGAAATAATAGTAAAACTTACTAAAACTTGAGTGCTTCCAAGAGAATACAAGGATTCATAAGGGGAAGAACACTAAAGGATAAAACACTTACTTAAAACTTGAAGAACAATGAAGAACAATGAAGAATAATGTATTCTACAGCAATAAAGAGGCAAAAAGCTCTCAAAACTCTAAAAATCTGATATATGGCTAAGTGTGTAGTGAATGTGTATGTGTGTGACCCCCTTTAGCCAAAGAAACAACCTAAAATAAAATATCCTACAAAACCTAGGTGAAAGTACCATTATACCCCTTGCAATGGCATAATAAGAAGCTTCTTATTCCATTCTCTAGGCTAAAAGCTTTCTTGTCCCCTGATTTGGCACAAAATTTGATGTAAAGTGGTCCCACAAGAATCTGTCGGAATTGGGTCTCTATCGATAGGAGGATCTCTCTATCGATAGAGAAGTCCTCTGGTATTCATTTATCAAGCCTTCTATCGATAGGAGTGAGTCTCTATCGATAGGGAAGTCCTCTGGTCTTCTTTGATCAAGGCTTCTATCAATAGGAATGGGTCTCTATTGATAGAGAAGTCTATTTCTTCAGTAAAAATTGCCCTTCTATCGATAGAAGGGTTCTCTCTCGATAGAGAAGTGCACTGTCTGATTTTAAACTTCTGTCTCTATTGATAGGCATCAATAGGCAATTCTTCTATTTATAGAGAGAGTCTCTATTGATAGGACTCCACTCTCTATTGATAGAGAATGAGTCTATCTTCAATTTTTGTAGCTTCTTTCTTCTTTCGTTCCGGCTTCTCTTTTATCATTCACGGACCTTCCATTTGCACTTTTATCAATGTCGTAAATGGACCTGAGGCCTTTTAGTCGTAATGAAGCCTTTGGACATGCTTTTAGCGCTCGAAAACCTGAAAGGGTACAAAGACAACTACGCTTGCAACATTAACTAAATAAATACATTTGCCTACGCATAATTGCCAAAATGAGTATATTGAGCCACGTTATTATGCAATATAGTGTGCTCATCAGCAAGTTTGATAAGAAGACGATTCATTGCATCTTCGTGGACTACAGCGATGAGAAGAAAGGGTGGAAATATTGCGACCCTACAACTGGTTGTTATTATACATCAAGGAACGTGGTCTTTGACAAAACTTCATCATGGTGGTCAATGCAAAAGGTGGAGTTGCCAAATTCCAGAGACCTAGAAGATCATTTGCAAGAGAAGCTGGAGGAGATAAAAGAAGGAGAAGAACCTTATGATTCGACTAAGGAGCCAACGCATACAATAGGTGACGGTGAACAAGAGCCTAATTTGTCCAGCACACCAGAAAAGTCTATGAGCCCATGGTAAATCGGAGTACGTCCTTTAGAAGAGGTTCAGCCTAGTCAACAACAGGTGGAAGAAGACAACCAACAGCTAAGGAGATCTACTCGACAAAGAAAGCTGAACCCGAAATATATGAATGTTACCTTGGTTGAAGAAGTGAGTGTGAAAAAGCCAGCAACTTGGCATGATGATAAGACAGAGATCAGAGAGTTAGTGCTGAGGGGGAGTGTTGAAAGATCATTACCACCTCTCATGTTCTCTAACTTGATTCCTTGGGCTATTAGAAGAACTAAAGGCAGATCAGTTAGAGTTTTGGTAATCAATCTATTGTTGTTTGCAATGATCTCTCAATATCATATACGGGGAGCAAGGAATAGCTTCATCTTTCAGATTAAGCCAGTGGATACATCTGAGAATTTTGGGAAGTTGTCGTTGACGTTAGAGCTTGTATGTCCTCAATGGAGGAACATTTCTCCTCCAGTCGAGAATAGATTGCGTAGTGAACTTGGGGATTGTCTTAGAGGATTTTTGGGATGTAGTTTGGTTGTTTTTCTGTGACCATTGTAGAGTTTTAGGGTCTGGTTTGTTGGGTGCTCCTCTTCTTTTCTTTGAGTTTTTTTTTCTCCTGCTCATGAGTAGTAGTAATTGGTTTTGGTAGGTTTTGTTTTCTAAGTTTGGACTCTCAAGGTCATCCCCTTGGTCCATATATGTTTCGTTCTTAATTCTATAAAATAAATATCTTACCAAAGTAGAAAATATGGTTCATTGCCAACAAACTTGGCCAATTCGCTTATCAACACCAGCTTGTTTAAACAGAAATAGCACAAGGTGTAATGCGAATATGTTCATATATCCCATGTTAGCTAGGAGCAGTGACCATAGTAATTTCTCTCATATCCACCTGTTTGAATTAGCATTCCTGGAATCATAAAGACTAGGCTTCATTCTGAAAGCAACTTAGAATATCCGAATATGTAAGCTGAAAAACATAAATCGGAATAGTAGCTTTCGTGCTAGATGTCTGACAGCACCATGAAAACACAACGCCTTCAAGTCCACATGAACCAATAGACACTCACATAGTCACATGTACAAATACTCAAACAAGCAAGTTGGTCAAGAGTTGAAGATATGATAGAATGAAAAACAACCATCAGAGCAAACTATGTAGAATGGGAGTACTCTTACAGTACTCCCGTTACCCAGGCTAGAACTTGGGAGACCAAGAAGCAGTTTGTTTTAAAGCTACAATGCATACAACTTAACTAAGCATAGATGATCAATATTAGCAATAGTTTCACTGGTTAAAAAATTAATTGCATCCTAGATAAGTGAACAATTTGAAAAATTTGTCATGTTCACGACTATAATCCAATGAAAAGGTGACTGATATAAACGAACTTTAGCGTACCAAACAGATAGGAAAATAGGAACTGAGGAGAAGCACTACAAGGGTTCAACATGGTTGCAAGAAAAAGACGCAAAACACAGTAATTCAAAAACATCAATTTCTCCAACAATTCAACATGGTTTCTAGAAGAAGAAACAAATATGTTTTGATTCGCTAGGTGAATGTCCAACTAAACAAATTGAAGTACATGAATCTCATCTCATACTCTTATCCGGGAGTCAAGTGTCCAACACGATACTTTAAAAATTTAGAAGAGTCCTTTAACACATCCTTTGGTTGGGAGTGTATAGGTGTTTCGGAAAAAAAAATGTCAACTGTTAATTCATAATACTAGCACCTAACTTAAATACTTCTCAGGGATTGTAATCATGAATAACATAATTCTTCAATAAATTAGAAGGATTTTAAGAGCGCAATTCGTCGATTTCAATCTAAGGTGCTACTCGGTTCTCCTATGCCTAGTGGGTGAGGTGACCATGGATTTAAACCCAATTTCATGCTAATATCTTCTGATAAAGAACCAATTACTTTCAAGAGAGTAAAAACATATATTGGAGCGCACACAACTATCTCTTCAATGTGCATGTGTTTTGAGTTATTAATTTGTTTTCGGACTATTTTATGCCTAAATATCATGATTTCTTTCCAAATTTATCAATCTCCTAACTCATAAATTATTTAATTTCTTCCCCCAAAATGGGGAACTTGTAATGCAATTAATCTATCCGAATATTAACTACAGGGGAAGTCCTTTTGATATACCATTCTAATACCCTTACACCAAATATATAGCAGTCGTTTTAGAGAGAGAAACATTCACTGCCTTCCCCCAATTCTTTCCAACTTTGCCTAACATTCAAACACCGGATTGAATCTTGTCCGCCGCCGGATCAAAACAAGCTTGTCGGATTCGTTTGGGTGATAGTCGAAAACTACAAGAACCAAAACGAATTGAACATCTATAGAAGGAAACCATTAAAGTTGAATGATCCCAAGTTGGTGGTTAATATAGGGGTGTAAACGGTCCCGTTTGGTGAAATTCATAGTACCGAACCGGTTGTCTGGTTTGAAAATTCTGTAAATTGAAATCAGACAGGTTGCAGCGGTTCAATTTTCATTGGTTTGAGTCGGTTTTGGTCCGATTCCAATCCGGTCTGGACTTTTTTATTTTTTGGGCAATATTTCGGGCCAACCACAAAAGAGAAATGAAAAATTAACAGTTTGGAGTGAAATTTTCTATAATGAAAATGCATTGGACAATATTCTAAAAGATTGAATAGTTCGAACTTACTCTTATTTTTTATTTCTGGATTGGCGTTTTTCGATTTGCACTCACCCTCTATAAATGGTGAATTTTCATTTTCATGACACGGTAATGGTCCTAAATCCTAATAGATTAAATGTAATGAATTATAAATTATAACGCATAAACCTAAAAATATAACATATTTATATTTATATCCCCATTCGATCTGGTCCGGTTTGAACTGGTTTTATATTCTCCTATACTGAAACAAAACCGAAAAACTAGTTTCCCAAACCTCCAAATCGAAACCGGACCACATTGAAATTTTTAATCTTTAAACCATCGATCGGGTTCGATTTTTCGATTTTTATTTTCATCCCTAGTGGGTATCCATCAGTTTGGGTGCTTGATTAGTTTGCATATTCCTTTTATCTGTGTTGCTCCTTGTTGTTTGTGTAGTTTTTGACCTTCTCGTTATCTTTATTTTTAATTTTACCTTTATTTATACATGTATCTTTTTGTTTTTAATGTTATTGGTTGCTGGGTTTTTGTGGTCCCTTTGTCTTCAATTCACTTTAAAAACAGGACTTTTTACTACTCCATATTTGATTATCTGATAACATTAATATCAAATAATGTCTAGCAAAAAAAAATCAAATAATGTGATAGTGCAAAGCCTGATGAGTCATGTGTAGGTAATAATAGTTGCTAAGTGGGTTAGAACAGAATTAGTTGCAAGTTAAGTCGTTGCTAGGGAGTTAAGTGGTGGTTAACATTAGTTGTTAAAACAATTAGGGATTTGGATATAAATATCCAGAGAATCGTCTGATTGTAAGCAAGAAATGAAAATCAAAGTTTATCATTCAATTTCATTGTTCTCTCTCAACACAATTATTTTCTCTGTGATTCAGTATTTTCATATGGTATCAGAGCTATTGAAGAAGACGAAAGTCACAAGTGATTCCTGGGGATCATATTCTACTTTCTATCATCCTTAAATTTTCTCTTATTGCGTAGATCGAAAAAAACATCAGCAAGTATTCATGACTTCAACGAGTTTGGTAACTATGTCACAATCATTAGTGTTTCTGGTTTCTAATTTTCATTCTCTTGTAACAATCAAGTTAGATTCAATGAATTATTTGATGTGGAGAGCACAAGTTCAAGTTGCAACAAAAGCGAATGGATATTTTGGATATATTGAAGGATCAGTCAAGATTCCTGTCGAAGAAATTGTTGAGGCTACAAGTAATACAGTGATAAACTCAGAATTTCTGTTGTGGTCTTTGATTGATAATCAGCTGCTTTCCTGTCTGATGTCCTCTCTCTCAGCGAATGCTCTTACTCACGTTTTAAGGTGTGAACATGTTAGTCAAGTGTGGCAATCTTTTGAAATTAAGTATAATACTCGCACTAAATCACACATTCATCTGAAACAAAAACTCTATAATATCTGCAAGAAATCAACCATGGATGACTATATAGATTCAATTCGAGACTATGCTCAGAAGTTAGCATCAGCAAATTATAATATAGATGACGATCTCATTTTTTACACACTACATGGTTTATCAGACGAATTTGATCAATTAAAGACATCCATAAGGACTCAAGGAGACACAATTAGGTTTGAAGAGCTGGTGAATATTCTTAAAGCCGAGGAAAGACACACGACTAAGAAACATCAGTCACTAAAGCCTGAACAACGCAGTATTTTTGTTTCTACACACAAGACAACAACATCGTCGAGCAATGGCACTCAATCTGGTGTTACTTTGCATGACACTGGACAATCTTCAAACCAATCTATCCAACAAGCAAATTCTCAATTTTTCCCACAGTACTATTCATCTCAAGTTTTGCCGTATTACTTGGGGCGTCAGAATTTTGATGGCAATAATAGAGAAAGAGGAAGAGGAAATAGGTTTGGAAGTAGCGACAGGAATGACTGTCAAATCTGTGGAAAAACAAACCATACGGCCGCCACATGTCATCATCAGCTGAACTTACAATATAACAGCTCATATCAAAATAGGTGGAAAGGCAATGGAAAAATGTCTTATGGTCAAAATAACAACAGTTTTTATCCTCAAAGATTTCCATCTGGTAATCAGTATTTTCTAGAGGAAGACCAGTCATTAATCAGGCCCCACCTCCTCCATCTCTCTCAATTCCAACACAAGGATAGATCAATATGGCTACATCTCCTTCTAGTGGCCTCATGTCTAAAGTCTCTCTGAGCAACTATGGTCCTCAGTCACAGCTTTATCCTCAGTTTCCATCTTATCCTCAATTCTCGTCACCAAACTGGACTTTTCCACAACAGTCCGGCCCGGCAACCCACACCTGTGCAGCCTACTGTAAAGTTTGATGGGTCTTCTTCTCAACCAAATTGGTACTTGGATAGTGGAGCAACCAATCATGTTACTAATAATGTGCATAATATCAGTGCTCCTGTGCCTTGTTCTTCTTCTGAAGGTGTGATGGTAGGCAATGGATAGTCTATTCTTGTTGTCAACACAGGTAATGGCTCTATTTCTACATCCTGCAGTAATCTGAAGCTTAACTCTATATTACATACCCCAACAATATCACACAATCTATTGTCTGATATCAATTGGCAAAAGACAATGATTGTTCTATCACACATTTGATTCCTCTGGTTTTGTAATTCAGGACAAGACAGTAGGACAAACTCTATATCAGGGACCATGCCACAAAGGCTTGTATCCTCTTCAAACCTTATGTAGTCTTTCAACTACACAGTTGGGTGTTTCTTCTTCCAATGTTTTTCTTTCTAGCTCTAAAGATCATGCAACCTTGTGGCATCATAAACTGGGTCACCCTAGTACTGCTCTTTTTCAGTCTGTAATAAAGCTATTAGACATTCTTGGGTCGAAGTCTTCACCTGTTGAATGTAGTAGTTAATGGATAGTCTATTCTTGGTACTGGTCGTTATTATAGATCAAGGAACGTGGTCTTTGACGAAAATTCATCATGGTGGTCAATGCAAAAGGTGGAGTTGCCAAATTCCAGAGACCTAGAAGATCATTTGCAAGAGAAGCTGGAGGAGATAAAAGAAAGAGAAGAACCTTATGATTCGACTAAGGAGCCAACGCATACAATAGGTGACAGTGAACAAGAGCCTAATTTGTCCAGCACACCAGAAAAGTCTATGAGCCCATGGTAAATCGGAGTACGTCCTTTAGAAGAGGTTCGGCCTAGTCAACAACAGGTGGAAGAAGACAACCAACAGCTAAGGAGATCTACTCGACAAAGAAAGCTGAACCCGAAATATATGAATGTTACCTTGGTTGAAGAAGTGAGTGTGAAAAAGCCAGCGACTTGGCATGATGATAAGACAGAGAACAGAGAGTTGGTGCTGAGGGGGAGTGTTGAAAGATCATTACCACCTCTCATGTTCTCTAACGTGATTCCTTGGGCTATTAGAAGAACTAAAGGCAGATCAGTTAGAGTTTTGGTAATCAATCTATTGTTGTTTGCAATGATCTCTCAATATCATATACGGGGAGCAAGGAATAGCTTCATCTTTCAGATTAAGCCAGTGGATACATCTGAGAATTTTGGGAAGTTGTCGTTGACGTAAGAGCTTGTATGTCCTCAATGGAGGAACATTTCTCCTCCAGTCGAGAATAGAATGTGTAGTGAACTTGGGGATTGTCTCAGAGGATTTTTGGGATGTAGTTTGGCTGTTTTTCTGCGACCATTGTAGAGTTTTAGGGTTTGGTTTGTTGGGTGCTCCTCTTCTTTTCTTTGAGTTTTTTTTTTCTCCTGCTCATGAGTAGTAGTAATTGGTTTTGGTAGGTTTTGTTTTCTAAGTTTGGACTCTCAAGGTCATCCCCTTGGTCCATATATGTTTCGTTCTTAATTCTATAAAATAAATATCTTACCAAAGTAGAAAATATGGTTCATTGCCAACAAACTTGGCCAATTTGCTTATCAACACCAGCTTGTTTAAACAGAAATAGCACAAGGTGTAATGCGAATATGTTTATATATCCCATGTTAGCTAGGAGCAGTGAGCATAGTAATTTCTCTCATATCCACCAGTTTGAATTAGCATTCCTGGAATCATAAAGACTAGGCTTCATTCTAAAAGCAACTTAGAATATCTGAATGCTCTTAGGAATCATAAAGACTGCTTTCCTGTCTGATGTCATCTCTCTCAGCGAATGCTCTTACTCACGTTTTAAGGTGTGAACATGTTAGTCAAGTGTGGCAATCTTTTGAAATTAAGTATAATACTCGCACTAGATCACACATTCATCTGGAACAAAAACTCTATAATATCTGCAAGAAATCGACCATGGATGACTATATAGATTCAATTCGAGACTACGCTCAAAAGTTAGCATCAGCAAATTATCATATAGACGACGATGATCTCATTTTTTACACACTACATGGTTTATCGGACGAATTTGATCAATTAAAGACATCCATAAGGACTCGAGGAGACATAATTAGGTTTGAAGAGCTGGTGAATATTCTTAAAGCCGAGGAAAGACACACGACTAAGAAACATCAATCATTAAAGCCTGAACAACACAGTATTTTTGTTGCCGCACACAAGACAACAACATCATCGAGCAATGGCACTCAATCTGGTGTTACTTTGCATGACACTGGACAATCTTCAAACCAATCTGTCCAACAAGCAAATTCTCAGTTTTTCCCACAGTACTATTCATCTCAAGTTTTGTCGTATTACTTGGAGCGTCAGAATTTTGATGGCAATAATAGAGAAAGAGGAAGAGGAAATAGGTTTGGAAGTAGCGACAGGAATGACTGTCAAATCTGTGGAAAGACAAACCATACGGCTGTCACATGTCATCATCGGTTGAACTTACAATATAACAGCTCAGATCAAAATAGGTGGAAAGCAATGGACAAATGTCTTATGGTCAAAATAACAACAATTTTTATCCTCAAAGATTTCCATCTGGTAATCAGTATTTCTGGAGGAAGACCAGTCTTTAATCAGCCTCCACCTCCTACATCTCTCTCAATTCCAACACAAGGATAGATCAATATGGCTACATCTCCTTCTAGTGGCCTCATGTCTAAAGTCTCTTTGAGGAGCTATGGTCCTCAATCACATTTGTATCCTCAGTTTCCATCTTATCCTCAGTTCTCTTCACCAAACTGGACTTTTCCACAACATTCCTAGAAACCCACACCTGTGCAGCCTACTGTAAAGTTTGATGGGTCTTCTTCTCAACCAAATTGGTACTTGGATAGTGGAGCAACCAATCATGTTACTAATAATGTGCATAATATCAGTGCTCCTGTGCCTTGTTCTTCTTCTGAAGGTGTGATGGTAGGCAATGGATAGTCTATTCTTGTTGTCAACACAGGTAATGGCTCTATTTCTACATCCTGCAGTAATCTGAAGCTTAACTCTATATTACATACCCCAACAATATCACACAATCTATTGTCTGTATATCAATTAGCAAAAGACAATGATTGTTCTATCACACATTTGATTCCTCTGGTTTTGTTATTCAGGACAAGACAGTAGGACAAACTCTATATCAGGGACCATGCCACAAAGGCTTGTATCCTCTTCAAACCTTATGTAGTCCTTCAACTACACAGTTGGGTGTTTCTTCTTCCAATGTTTTTCTTTCTAGCTCTAAAGATCATGCAACCTTGTGGCATCATAAACTGGGTCACCCTAGCACTGCTCTTTTTCAGTATGTAATAAAGCAATTAGACATTCTTGGGTTGAAGTCTTCACCTGTTGAATGTAGTAGTTGCAGCATTGGCAAGAATCATAAATTGCCCTTTACTCGGTCTGTTACAGTCACTACTTCTCCACTTGAACTATTACATATGGACATTTGGGGTCCTGCTCCGATTAGTTCTTTCCAAGGATTTCGCTATTATGTCTTGATCATTGATGATTACACTAGATATTCATGGCCCTTTCCTTTAAGATACAAGTCAGAAGTTCAAAAATGCATCACTCATTTTAAGGCATTTGTTCAAACACAATTTCATCCTGTAGTTCAGAAGGTGCAAATTGATAATGGGAGAGAATTTGTGAATAATTTTCTATCTCATGTATATTTGGATGCAGACATTGTTCATCAGACTACCTGTCCTCATACCTCAAAACAAAATGGGGTAGTTGAACGAAAGCATAGATATCTTATTCAGACTACGATTACTCTGCTATCTCATGCTTTCTTACCAATTACTTTTTGGCTTGAGGCCTTGGTTACCACAGTTTATCTAGCTAATCGGTTGCCTCATTCTTCTCTCCAATATCAAATTCCATACACCATGCTCTATCACACAGCACCAGATTACACATTGTTGAAGTCCTTTAGTTGTGGTTGCTTTCCCTAGCTTCGTCCTTATGCAGCAAAAAAGTTAAATCCTCGATTTGTTCATTGCATTTTTTTGGGCTATTGTGAGAATACTAAGGGCTATAGGTGTTATGATCCAATTCACAACAAGGTCAATATCTCTCGACATGTTAATTTTCATGAATCTAGCTTTCCTTATCCCTCTCTTGTCACTTATTCTCCTCATCAGTCTTCTGTTTGTTCATCCACTTTCAAAGTTCCCTCGACTACTTTTACTGAGTTTCAGTTACAAATTCCTCATTCGCTACCTTCCACTTCTTCCAATCCTCAGTTTAGTGCTCCTGCAATTCCTTCAAATGCAGGACACCTTCTTAGCTCTGCTGAGGGGCATTCTCCTTGTTGCTCTGTTCAATCTCCCAGTATTTCAACAGGTCTTGTTCAATCTCCTGCTCCCATTGCTCCATTCATGTCCATCACTAATACTCATTCTATGACCATTAGAGCCAAATCTGGTATTTTTAAACACAAATATGCATTGTCTCTTCTTGCAACAACTTTTGATAGTCTTGTTACAGAACCTCGCCATTTTGGCGAAGCCTTACCTCACTATGTTTGGAAGAAAGCTATGGATGAGGAATATGAAACCTTAGTAAAACAAGGGACTTGGAATCTTATTCCCCTCCTACTCATGGTCAAGTCATTAATTGTCAATGGCTCTTTAAATCAAATGTTATTCGAATGGCAGTATTGCTCGCTATAAACCTCGATTGGTTGCCAATGGAAATCAACAAGCCGAAGGGATTGACTACACAGATACTTTTAGTCCTGTCATTAAACAACCCACCATCCGGATCATTCTCAGTCTTGCTCGGCTGGCCCCTTCGTCAATTAGACGTCTCCAGTGCGTTTTTGCATGGTGTCATTGATGAAGAGGTCTTTATGAAATAGCCAACTGGTTATCGCAGTCTTTCATTTCCTCATCATGTTTGCAAATTAAACAAAGCTCTTTATGGTCTTTGGCAAGCTCCTCGTGCATGGCTTTCTACTTCAAAATGGATTTGTTCATAGCAAGGCTGATAATTCAATTTAGAGAAAAAAAATATAATAATGGTACTAATCCTAACACGCAATAGTCACTAGCATATAAAAGAAATAACGTAAAAAGCAAAACGGACAATATACATGGAAAACCGGCCCCTAAATGGGTGAAACCAACGGGAAGAAATAAAATCACTATAATAACTATTGTGCCATTACAAATCAACTATACTGACAACTATTGTAATGACCCGTAAAATTTTAAACGAATAAATAAATAGTTCGAGCAAATTTTTTTTATACTCCACGTATTATTTTTTTTCTTGTTTCGTTTGCGTACACAAATATGTTGATGTGTATATATGATATGTAATATATTTATATGTATTGTGTATATATGATTACTATTAAAAAAATTAAAAAGAAAAGAAAAGAAAAGAAAATGATAATTATATATTTAAACTAATATTTTTTTTATATAAATATGTGTGTGCTGTGTGTGTGTGTCTGTGTGTGTGTCTGTGTGTGTAACAGTGTGTGTGTGTGTGTGTGTATAACGTGTATCTCTCTCTCTCCCCTCTTATCCCCGACAACTCCCACTCCCCTCCAGTCACCTCCCTCTCCCATCAACCCCCTGCCACCACCAGCCCCCCCCCCCCCCCCCCCCCCCACTGTCGGATCTCCCTATTTTCCTCTCCACCATCCATGGCTTCCCAAACTTTTGCTATAAAATGGAGCTCTCTCTCTCTGTTTTTACCACCCCAGAGTAGCAGCAAGGCAGAGAGGAGGAAAGAGGAGGAAAGAGGAGGAAGAAAAGGAAGGAAGAAGAAGAACGCAGCCACTGCCGCGAATCGAAAACGCGACCGAAACGCGACCAAAACTCCTCGGAACTTCGAACCGATGTAAGATTCCTATTCTAGAGTCTTCGTTTTAATGTTTCGGAGTAATTTCGTGTTGTTCCGAGGTGTTACGGTGCCTCGTCGGAGCTCGCTGGAGCTTCGCTGGAAACTGGGTTTGGTTTACAGTGGGAAAATGGGAAGTTTTAAAAAAAGGGTGAAACAACTACACTTAGCCCCCCCTGTTGATTCTAATTATATATGTATATATTCCTTATTTCTTATTATAGTTTAGTCCTTTTGTTAAAATTACAAAACTGCCACTATCAAAAAAATTACAAAAGTGCCACTCTCAGAAATTTCAAAAAAATGCCGGTAATAAAAAAAAAGAGAAAATTACAGTTTCCCCCAATAATTATAAAAAAATCTAAATTAATCCCCATAATTCAATAAATTACATTATTCCAATAAAATTTTATAAATACTAATACAAAAAAATAAAATAAAATAAAATAATTTAAGTTTTGAATTATTATTTAAGAAACCCCTTTACTTTTGATTTGCAAATTTAGTCCTAGACTAATAAAATAAAATAAGGCCCTAGCTTAATTAATTATATATTTGTACCATATTTTATTTATTACATAATTAATCATGAGTTATGGATAATTATGAATTACATCAATATTTAATTCACAAGACTCAACTATGTAAATTAAAATATTACTTCTAGTTATTTTAAAATCATAAAAGTAATTTTAAGTAATTTAATTTATATAATTAAGTACTAGACTTAGGAGTGATTTCACACGTATCTAATTAAACTTAGATTATTTTAAGTACACAAATGAACCTATCATGATAAGTTTATTATTACTAATTTGAGATTTTTTTTTTGATAAAGATAACTTAACCCTAGTTTACACTAAACTATTAAAATTATCTTAATACTAATAAATAAAGGATTCATCCTAGAATTATTTAAAATTTTATTTCTTATTCTCACACTATATTTAAACTTGTAAATTAAGTTGTAGATTATTAAATTACCACATTATCCTTGTATTATGTTGTAGGTAAATTGTGTGAGAAATTATAAAGTCACCCTAGAGTTATATTTATGAAACTAATTCAAAATTAATTAAATAAACTTTTGAGTTAGGAAAATGTTAATACACTCTTGTAAACTGTAATTAAATTATAGACTTACTTTAGATAAATATTATGCATCGCACAACTTATTTGACTATTTATGATGCACCGTCATATTCAATTAATTGATTACTATCTTTCTAATTATATGTGAGTTAGTTAGTGAAACACAATAATTATTTTATCATCATGCTTTCAATTATTTAATTATCAGTCTTTCAAATATATAATATATTACATAATATGATGCTAGTGGATCAATATTACGAAATGCACTCTTATTATTTTAAGACAAGGAACAGAAATTGATGCTTTAGGGTATCCCATGGATGCCCGATCATAGAAACTTATCAAGAACTGTATAATTTAGTTGTTGTGGATTATATTCCCCGTGGGAATATTATGCGTGTCTTGTAGCTGTGATGCGACATGAGCCGAGTTTTGACTTTAAACAAAGGATGTGATAGACCCAAGCTTTTGTATTACCCAAGCACTGTAATTTAGCCGTGTCATGCGTTTAGCCAAATTTCGCTTGAGCCGAAATTATATCTAGCCCTATCGTGCCATTTATAGTCTAATGGTCTTCTAGTATAAACTTTAAACTTATATTGTCCGGCACGGTAGTGAAAGGATATAATGTTAGGGAGAGCGTATTGATTGGGAACATGATGATCGGGAGCAGGGCGGTTGGGGCGCAGGGCGGTTGGGAAGCATCGGTTAGTCGGGCGGTCGGGATCGTTATCGTTCGGGAGCACTATATTGGACTTTATTGATTTAGAAAAGCCTATTCGAAATATATGACGAGGTCATTATTGGAACAAATGATAGAATTATATGACGTGGTCATACTTTAGAATATTTGATTAAAGTCGATTACTCATTGAATATTTTGAATTGATATACTCTGTGTTAGTTATAACTTCAATTATACTATTTCAGTTAAATTTTGTATTTATTATTTTTCACACTTATTTTATGACATAATGTTACCAAATCTTGATTATTTCTATACAATTACACATTACATATCATCTTAATGCTCTAAAACATAAAAAGGGAAACTTAAGGGTAGGAAACTTACTGAGTGTCAAAACTCATGGTGCAACTTTCTCCTGCCCCTGGTATTTCATAACCAGGTACCGACAACGATGGAGCCGGACCAGACTATACACCATATGATGACGTTTATCCCGCAAAAGACGTGATCGAGCCGTGGATCACTTAGATTAGTTTAGACTGCTCTGACTTTACTTTTAAAGTCTTTTTGGATGTAAACAGTCTCTTGAAATGTATTTTGATTATCGTGTACCAAACTCGTATTTCAATAAAAGGATGGTATTTTAGTTACTTTATTCTTTTTATTAACGTGTCCGAAATTTGGGGCGTTACAACTTGGTATCAGAGCTTAGGTTTCACCACCTCTCGACCTTGGGTAGACTTGGGTAGCTTACACTTTCGAGCGTTCTTACTCCGAGCGTTCTCTTTCATGAATTGTGTTCTTTACTTGTTCTTATTTAGGCTTATATGCTTGTTTAATTGTAGAAATATGGTAGAAACTCGTAACGGAGCGAACACGAGCGACACAATTGGACACAATCAACATAACCAACACTGTCAACCACCACCTCCACCCCCTACCTCAGTTAATCGTACAGCTCCGCCGCCTCAGCAACAATATCAACCACATGCACCTCCGCATTACTACGGGTAACCCAACCGTAGTATCTTGCTTAACGAGTTCTGTAAAAGACGACCACCGGTCTTCACCGGCGATGTTAGTCTTGGAGCTGCAGAGGCTTGGCTTAAGCAGACTCAGAAACTTCTGCACATCATGCAAGTCCCCGACAATGGAGATCGAGTGGCCCTAGCGACGTATCAGCTTCAAGGAGAGGCAGATTACTGGTGGGACCTAGTAAAGACAACACACGATGATGAGATGATGGACTGGGAGACTTTCAAGACCTTGTTCTTGGCTAAGTATTTTCCTACCCCTGTGAAGCAGGCTTTGGTCCTAGAGTTTCTGAACCTCAGATAGGGCAATCGTACGGTTACTCAGTACGCCGCCCGCTTTGAAGAACTTTCTCGACATGCCCCTGAGCATGTGGCAACTGACGCCACCAGGGCTAGGAAATTTGAGTGGGGACTTAGCCCCTACATCCGGAAAGGTGTAGTAACTCAAAGAGAACAGACCTACACTGGAGTCGTAGAGTGTACTCTACTGGTAGAACAAGAAGCATCTGATTCAAGGAGAATCTTTGACAACCGCAATCGACCACAGTTAGGTGGACCAATGCGAAATTCAAGAGAGAACCCCATACAAAGGCCTTACAGCAACAACTTCAGTAACAACAACACTGGAAATTTTAACCGCAACAACACCAACAACACTGTCAGCCGCAACAATGTCAGCAACTACAATCGGCCTCCACCCCAGCAGAACCAACAGTTTCAGCAGAGGAGTGCTCCTTATTCCACACCACATCACCCGGTGAAGCAGAATCCTGTCACTTGTTTTGGTTGTGGCAAAGAGGGCCATATCAAAACTCAGTGTCCATCCAATGCCACTGGAGCTAACCAACAGAGAGTGGGGGCCACTCCAACTGGAGGACCTCAACAGCAGGCACCAGGACAGTGGCAACCACGGAATAATTTTGGCAACCAGCAGAGGCCCGGGCAGAGCAATCAAATCGGACAGAACAGAGGACCAACTGGGCCCAGGCCGAGCAATGGAGGAAGGATCTTTGCCCTCCAAGGAGAAGAAGAAGCTGAAGCCACAGAAGAAGAAGTGTATGACCCTTCGGTCATACAAGGTACACTAGTACTGTTTAACTCATGCATTACAGCCTTATTTGATACGGGTGCTTCGCATTCGTTTATATCAACTGCATGTGTTAGTACTTTAGAACTTGTACCTAAACAACTAGAAACTCCTATGTGCGTTACCTCACCTTTAGGAGGACTAGTTTCTGTGGGCTTAGTTTGTAAGAACTGTGAGATAGAAGTCTCAGGATTGCGCCTAACATGTGACCTTCGAGTCATAGCCATGACCGACTTTGATGTCATCCTAGGCATGGACTGGTTGTCCACTCACCGCGCTATTATTGATTGTCACCAGAAGACAGTGACGGCCTATTCCTTAGATGGAACTTGTTTCAAATTTAAGGGGGATAGGCAAGAGTCTTTATCACTATTGAAGGCCCGATCGCGATGGCATGACAACCTAACCGGATGGTTAGCTAGTCTGACATTAGGAGAAGAAGATTGGATGGAATTGGGATTACCACGCGTAGTTTTGAGTATGCCGATGTATTTCCCGATGAGCTACCTGGACTACTGCCGACCCGAGAATTGGATTTCACCATTGAGCTTCTACCTGGAACAACACCAATATCCATGGCACCATTCAGAATGGCACCGGCCGAATTGAAGGAATTGAAGATTCAGCTTCAAGAGGTTCTAGAGAAAGGATTCATTCGACCAAGCACTTCACCATGGGGAGCTCCAGCACTGTTCGTGAAGAAGAAAGAAGGAACACTTCGACTCTGTATTGACTATAGACAACTCAATCGAGTCACAAGCAAGAATCGATATCCACTACCTCGAATCGATGACATGTTTGATCAACTTAGAGGAGCAACTTGTTTCTCAAAGATTGACTTACGATCCGGGTATCATCAGTTGCGAGTTAGGGATTCTGACATTCAGAAGACAGCTTTCCGAACAAGGTATGGCCACTATGAGTTTCTAGTGATGCCTTTCGGACTTACCAACGCAGCAGCAGTATTCATGTGCCTTATGAATAAGATCTTTACTCAGTACTTGGACCAGTTCGTGGTAGTATTCATCGACGACATATTGATCTACTCAGTAACAGAAGAGCTACATGAGCAACACTTAAGGACCACACTTCAGATTCTACGAGATAACCAGCTTTACGCCAAAGCTAGCAAGTGTGACTTTTGGATGAAAGAAGTCAAATTCCTAGGACACGTTGTGTCAGAGAAAGGAATCTCCGTCGACGACAGCAAGATCGAGGCCATCAAGGATTGGAAGAAGCCTACTTCAGTTTTCGAGATTCGTAGCTTTCTGGGACTAGCCGGTTATTATAGACGATTCATCATGGACTTTTCGGCTTTAGCCAAACCGATGACTTGGCTAACTCAGAAGGGAATCAAGTTCAATTGGAGCGATGCATGTGAGAAGTCTTTTCAAGAGTTGAAGAATAGATTGACCAATGCCCCTATTCTTATCGTTCCACGACGAGATATTGGGTACGTCGTCTACTGTGACGCATCGAAAGATGGATTAGGCTGTGTGCTTATGCAAGAAGGACAGGTCATAGCCTACGGATCACGCCAACTAAAGATACACGAGCAGAACTACCCGACTCATGACTTAGAGCTTGCCGCTGTGGTACACGCGCTTAAGATCTGGCGTCATTACCTTTACGGTGAGAAGTTTGAAGTTTTCACGGATCACAAGAGTCTTAAGTACATATTCACTCAGAAGGATCTGAATACGAGACAACGACGTTGGATGGAGTATCTAGAGGATTACGACTTCGCCTTGTCCTATCACCCGGGAAAGGCTAACGTCGTAGCAGATGCACTGAGTCGCAAGTCTCGGGGACATGTTGCCAGTTTGGCGGTCAGAGAGTGGAAACTGATGAACCAGATACAGGAGTACGGACTCCAGCAGAATGAACAACAAGGAAAATCTTATCTGTGTGCAGTGATAGCTACGCCAGTACTTCATGAAGAAATTTTGAAGGTACAGATCCTTGATTCAGATTCAGATCTTGTCAAGAGCCGACTAGCTAAAGGAGAAGCATCAGCAGGATGGACTATTGGAGCAGACAGAGGATTGAGATATCTTGGACGTCTTTTCGTGCCAGACTTCGGTACGCTCAGAGAATCAGTATTGAAAGAGTTCCACAAGTCAAACTTTGCTGTCCACCCTGGAGGGAATAAGATGTACAAGGACTTGAAGCGAACTTATTGGTGGAGCGGAATGAAAAGAGACGTGGCCAAGTACATAGCCACTTGTCTCACATGTCAGCAAGTCAAGGCAGGACATCAGAGACCTGGAGGAACGCTACAGCCGTTGCCTATACCAAGATGGAAGTGGGAGCATATAGCGATGGATTTTGTGACAGGACTACCAAAGTCAATTCAGGGACACGATGCCATTTGGATTGTCGTTGACCGTTTGACTAAGTCGTCACACTTCTTACCAATCAAGCTATCTGACACGATGGATTCGTACAGCCGATTGTATATCAAGGAGATCATCAGACTGCATGGTGTACCAGTGTCAATTGTATCAGACAGAGACCCAAGATTCACATCTACTTTTTGGCAGAGCTTGCAGAAAGCCTTGGGAACAGATCTTCGTATGAGCACAGCTTTTCACCCTCAGACAGATGGGCAGTCAGAGCGAACCATACAGACCTTGGAGGATATGCTTAGAGCGTGTGTCCTAGATTTTCGAGGTAATTGGGAGAGACATCTACCACTAGTAGAATTCGCTTACAACAACAGCTATCAGGCGAGTATCGAGATGGCGCCGTACGAAGCACTTTACGGACGCCCATGTCGATCACCTATATGTTGGACTGAAGTTGGAGAGACTAGTCTTTTAGGACCAGACTTGTACGAGAGACCACAGAGAAAGTCAAAGTCATCCGACAGCGACTTCTGACAGCGCAGAGTAGACAGAAGAGTTACGCCGACAAAAGAACAAGACCTCTGATTTTCAACGTTGGAGACCACGTTTTCTTGAAGATCTCACCACGCAGGGGAATCATCAGATTTGGAAAGAAAGGGAAGTTATCGCCACGATATATTGGACCATTCGAGATATTGCAACAAGTCGGAGAAGTTGCTTATCGTCTAGCACTTCCACCTCAGATCGATCGTGTGCACAATGTGTTCCATGTATCCATGCTTCGCAAGTACATGTCACATCCGACTCATATTCTCAATTGGGAAGAAGTCACCATCGATGAGGACACCACTTACGAAGAGCAGTCGATACGCATCATTGACCATGGAGAGAAGACTTTACGAGGAAAGACCATCCGTCTTGTCCAAGTCTTATGGCGTCATCGCAACATTGAAGAATCTACTTGGGAAAGAGAAGACATTATCCGAGCCAATCACCCACACCTTTTTAATTCTGACACTTTGTAATTTCGAGGACGAAATTTGTTAAGGAGGATAGGTTGTAATGACCCGTAAAATTTTAAACGAATAAATAAATAGTTCGAGCAAATTTTTTTTATACTCCACGTATTATTTTTTTTCTTATTTCGTTTGCGTACACAAATATGTTGATGTGTATATATGATATGTAATATATTTATACTAGTGTATTACCCGTGCCTACGGCACTACCAACGGAATTAAAGTTACGAATTAGATAGAACTAAAATTCAACTATTGCTCAAATAAATAAATATTACTTTAATTAAAGATAATAGGATGCAAATATAACAAAATAAAAAGTGTTCCACATGACTTGAAGTCTATAAATGGAATCATCTTAAAAGGCGTTATTTTGACGTATATTGAATTCGAGTCATGACTTGGCCAAGATTAAATTAATTGGCAAGCAATCAAATGACAGTCGATAATATAATATTTATGATTCAAATAGATTTTTTAATTCCCTTTTTTTGGTTTCTCTGTCATGCAATTTAGATTTTCTCAATTGCTTTCTATTGCTTGTACACTCTAAGTGAAATTATGTTGATTCAAATTAAAAATTATTCATTTGGATTTATGGCAAGGCAACTATAGTACGATCAGCATCAATATATAACTATATTGAGTATTCACTAAGGTTTTTGGGAAATCCATAATCCTTTGTCCTTAATTAGGTGTTCGTTTGTGGTACCATCCATTTTGCCAATAACACTTGACTAAATGTTATGCAAATGTTTGGCAAGCTTGTCGTAGGTCGGCTCTAAAGCTTGGCAATGCGTAAACCATGGTGCATATATCTCAAAAAGATTTATCCAAATGGATTAATTTATTGTTGAGACAAAACTAATAATTTATAAAAAATTATAAATTTTTTTATAAATAAAACAAAAAATAATCTAATAATTATCATAGTTGAAATAGTACTTATTACCTAGAATTATCATTCCTTGAACACCCGATAACTTTTGAAAATCCAAAATTTCAAGTAAGGCCAAAATAATTTGTCACAAGTCTGCTACATCTTCATTGTCCATCTCCACCTAGACAAAGATAAGCCCTTGAAATTTTTTGCAGCTTCTTGAAATGTAGGAACGACCTTGTTTGAACGATATTTGTTTTTAATAGAATTTCGCACCTTCTCTGGTAAAAGTGGTTTAGCAAAACGGAGGGTCAAAATTGCTAGTTTCTCATCCTCCCTTAGCCCCTCCTTACCATGACCAAAGTGAACTATTTAGCATGGGATCCTCACTCTCAGGACCCAGGATTTGTATGGTAAAATTTGACATCGCCCTCTAGTTTGGAAGCATCAGCGTGCTCCTCACTTTCGGGACCCACCAAAGATAGGACAAAAGTGAAGAAAAAGATATACATTTGCACCACATCAACCATTAAATAAATGTACAACAGCACCCATAGATTCCAAAAACTACCCATACAAAGCTTTTAAAACAGAAAAAAGAGTAAAATCTGAGTGTCGATTAATTAGTCGGAGTAGATGTGGATGCCAATGGCGATGAGGCAGAAGTAGATGATTGGGTGAACCAGAATGGACTTCGTACTCCTCCGTTGTGTCCACCTTTAAGCTCCATCGCCGATTTTCATACGATGACTTCACTGAAGTACCTTCCCACTCCCAGGACATGCCCCAACCACCACCCTCCCTCTCCCACAACAACACCACCAAAAAAAGGAAAACCACTCACACCCCAACGGGAAAAAATACAGCTAAACAAAGTAGGAAAACAAACAAATAAAAATATCAAAAAATTAAAGAAACGAAGAAGAAGAAATGAACTTGATACAGCCAAAATTTTATCTCCACTCTTGTCTTGGATTTCTGCAATATAGAGGTTCAATCTGAGGCTGCACCTCCCCTCTTACTTAGACATGGCCCGGATCCAAAAAGAGGTAAGGATTGACTCATTAACCTTTGGAGTTGCCAAAAAATCACTCATTCCCAGCAAAATCCTATAAAATGAAGGAGAATAGGAAGAAGCACCCAACAATAAATTTGTTTATGGCGAAAAGGAACGAAAAAAGGTGCTTTGAATGAGTAGTATATTTATATCTTTCCAGTTTCATAGCATTTATCCCACCACAGCAAAATCATCCAAGGGAATTTTCCCCGAAGTTTTTAGTGCAATTGATTGCTAAGATGAGACACATGCCACAATCTTACCAATATATGTGGTATAGAAAACGCACTCATGCATCTTATTAAGTCTTACTTTGGCTTTTTCTTCATTCTCCAGTATTGAAGTGTAAGGTATTGAGTTGCAAAATCCACATGTTTATATTATTACCAACAACAAATACAAAATGTATCCCAAAAAAAAAAAAAGAACAACAATTATGCAGAAGAAGAGTGCCAAATTAAAAATTTAAAACAGTATTTACCTTCAATTATGAATCCGGCATTGGTCATGATAGAAAGACCAGATTAAACAGATTAAAACAGTATTTACCATGTGCATCCCATTTGCTTCTTCAGAGAGAGAGAGAGAGGGAGAGGGAGGGGGAGAGAGAGAGAGAGAGAGAGAGAGAGAGAGAGAGAGAGAGCTTTTCCGTGTAGGTAGTGACACATGGTAAATAGCAGATATTAACATTTAACACACACACAGAGAGAGAGAGAGAGAGAGAGAGAGAGAGAGAGAGAGGAGTGCATCAAGAAACTTTGTTATATTCCCCAGGTACAAAACCCAAAGGCACGCCTCTACAGTTTCCCATAAGTCTCTTGGTTAAACAACAGCTCTTGGATCGAATTAATCTTGACCGTTGTTGTGAAAATATCTTTTAATAAGAGTCGTTGGATCAAATCAATTGTGACTGTTGGATAAAAAATATATAGGGTCGACACCGTTCTCCCTTGTAATATAGATGTATTGTGTATATATGATTATTATTAAAAAATTAAAAAGAAAAGAAAAGAAAAGAAAAGAAAAGAAAATGATAATTATATATTTAAACTAATATTTTTTTTATATAAATATGTGTGTGCTGTGTGTGTGTGTGTGTGTGTGTGTATAACGTGTATCTCTCCCTCTCCCCTCTTATCCCCGACAACTCCCACTCCCCTCCAGTCACCTCCCTCTCCCATCAACCCCCTGCCACCACCAGCCGCCCCCCCCCCCCCCCCCCCCCCCCCACCGTCGGATCTCCCTATTTCCCTCTCCACCATCCATGGCTTCGCAAACTTTTGCTATAAAATGGAGCTCTCCCTCTCTGTTTTTACCACCCCAGAGTAGCAGCAAGGTAGAGACGAGGAAAGAGGAGGAAGAAAAGGAAGGAAGAAGAAGAACGCAGCCACTGCCGTGAATCGAAAACGCGACCGAAACGCGACCAAAACTCCTCGGAACTTCGAACCGATGTAAGATTCCTATTCTAGAGTCTTCGTTTTAATGTTTTGGAGTAATTTCGAGTTGTTCCGAGGTGTTACGGTGCCTCGCCGGAGCTCGCCGGAGCTTCGCCGAGAACTGGGTTTGGTTTACAGTGGGAAAACGGGAAGTTTTAAAAAAAGGGTGAAACAACTACACTTAGCCCCCCCTTGTTGATTCTAATTATATATGTATATATTCCTTATTTCTTATTATAGTTTAGTCCTTTTGTTAAAATTACAAAACTGCCACTATTAAAAAAATTACAAAAGTGCCTGTAACGACCCGGAAAATGATTTATTTTAATTTAAATATTCGGGACTTGACAAGGTATTTGATAATACATGACTTGGGTAATATGAGTTGGGACCCATGTGTGTGTGTAATATAGTTTTGGTACTTGATCTTGGCATGTTGCATAATCTAGGGAGAAAGTGTAATTTACCCAAAATGTACTATAAAAATCAGATTTTTTTTTAACCAAAACACACTCTCTCTCTTCCATCTTCTTCCCCGTCCGTCTCTCTCTCCCCTAACTCTCAAACTCCCAAACTCCTCCTTCCCAAATGTCTAAAATCGAAGACCTTCCACTCCGAATCTCAAGAAACACAAAGAATGAACGATGATCTACGCGACGAGGGCTTCGTATCAAGCCCGGGGTTGATGGTTCTCGCGGAGTAATGGAGGAGATCGGTTTTTGGCAAGAAGATTTCATGGAGCTTGATTTTTGAGGTAGGATTTATGTTAAACCTTTGATTTAAGTTGTATAATACATGGTGACGTTGTTTTTAGTTCTAAATCCTATATTGCTTTTGGGGTGAAATTTTATTTGGGCTGTTTTCCAGAAATTTGGGGGTGGGTTTTACCAAGAACACCAAGAACACATTGAACAAAAAGAAAATCTGGAAATGTAGAACCCGAACCTGTACTGTTCATCGCGTTTTGAGGCACTTAGAGGCCGAATTGGGACAAGTGTATAACTACAAAGTTGTAGCTCTCGGAATTCTCTTAAAGTTTCATATAGAAATCGTCTCAATCGGAGTTCGGAGTAAGAAGTTATGGCCAAAATACCAGAACTGTTTACTGTTGGACGAAATGGTTTCTGGATTATTTTCGGGCAGACCAGTTCCCGGGTCTTTCTAGAGTTTTTGGCAGCTTAGATTAACCCCAGACCTTTACGGTGATGTAGCCTATTGTCTTAGCTAAGTTTAGACACAAGAACGGACGCATTCGGACGGTTAGATCTTCGTATATTGCGACTTTTGTAAATTGTGGTAGAGTGAATGTATAATCCTCTTTAGCGTGTTTATCCAATTTAAGACACGTTTTAGATTTTGAGTTTAGCATGAAAGTTGTTCAATAGCTTGAAGTGAGATTATGTTAAATTCTTGTGAATTTTGGGAAAGGTTTGTTGTGCCTTTTGTGGACTCATTTGAGGAGACGTATGGGGTATTGGGTTGTACTCGTAGATTTCGGGATGGAACATGTGTAGGGCTGTGTGGTGTGATATGAGGTTCTAGGGATCATGGGTTTTGATGAGGAAGTGTGGGTAGTCATGTGTTTTGATAGTGGTATATGTGTGGTCGTGTAACTCTAAGTTGGTATTCGGTTTGGATTCGATACCTTTAGACTTCGAGACAAGCTTGATGTAATCATGGGGGGGTACGTGTTGACATTGTGTTTGTCTTAGTTAGGTATAGTGGTGTTTTCATTGGGTTTTGTACTTGGTTTTGAGTATTGTCTTGGTATACAAATAGGTTAGTAGTCGGGGGCATTGTAATGTGATACATGAATGGTTGGATAGCTTAACTCGTGATCATGTGTTGTGGTTAAAGCACGTGTATGTGATTATGTGTCGTGGTGGTGGCACGTGTGTTTTTTTTTTTTATGCGTTGGATTCGCAATTATTGTTAGATGGGAGTTCTTGTGATGATGTCGGCGGGAGTCCGTGATGCGGGAAAAGGACTTACAAAACTCTAAACATTTGTGTATGAGTCATGAGGTAGGGGGTTTCACCTATTCTATAAGTATATGGCTTGTTTTAAACATACATGTGGGTTTATGATTGGTTTTGGGAGCATTTGGGAACACACTCCGATTATGCGTTTTCTGCTGTGTCGCGACCTGAGCGAAAGGTAGCGCTCCATGGTAAGTGGTGTAGCGATACTGGGGCTTCTGGAGCGAAAGGTAGCGCTCCATGTTCAGTGGTGTAGCGATACTGGGGCTTCTGGAAGTTCCAATGTCTTCCACCCCGACAACCGCTCTTCCATTCAAACTTCTAGAAATCGCGTACAGTTTCTCTTTGTGTGCTAGTGTGGTTGTCTTGCTCGTAGACGTTTATTCGTGACTTCTCGTTCGATCGTATTGTTTATAAACGTTTCAGGTGATGTTGAGTCTCAACTACACATGCTAAGGTTGATGTGATCCTCCAATATACATTTCCCGTTCCCCTTGTATTGAACGTTTGGATAACGTATTGTTGTACAATGATCTACCTATGATAGACCCTTAAAGTAGATCCAAGTGGTTCATGCAAATGAGACAATCATTCGAACTAGATTCCCTTTTGGGTATGCTAGGAAGAGAACTAGATTCCCTTTCGGGTATGCTAGAAAATGTACTAGACTCCCTACCGGGAATGCTAGGAAAAGAACTAGATTCCCTTTCGGGTATGCTAGGAGATGTACTAGATCCCCTCTCGGGCATGCTAGGAAATGAACTAGACACCTTCGGGTATGCTAGGGATGATATGGTGACACACTTGATACCGAACCTAGTGGGTGAAAGTGATGAACTTTATGATTTGCGTGCATATTTTACGACACGAACGTTATGAGACACATGACACATGTGAACAAGGTACTGGAATGCCTCCGGGAGTGCCAGGAATGACACTTTGACGTATAATACGGACAATCGGTGACACATGACATTTGTGGAGTTGGAATTGAACGAATTAAGAAACCTTGGTGCATAATAAAGTTGTCTATGCTATATTTCCCTCAAATATTGCTTCCAGTTATTCTACCTCTCTGTGCGATGATTTAATGTTTAATGGTAACTTGTTGATGGAACCCGCGAGTTGTGAAATGACTATATGGTCTAATGGTTAATTAGATGTGCTTCGGAATTATTGAACATGTCGTAGTGCTCCTTCTCGTGCTCTTTTATGTTTCCACTTGCGTTGTCTCAAGTAATTTATGTTTCATACGATTTCATGTCACGTTCATGTATTGTTGGTGATGTCTTGTGCCGGTTGTCCGCGGTGACAGGTGTCTTGTGTGTTGAATAGAAGGATGTGTCGTGTATCCGGTGTG
Source organism: Arctostaphylos glauca (assembly GCA_019985065.2). NCBI lineage: Eukaryota > Viridiplantae > Streptophyta > Magnoliopsida > Ericales > Ericaceae > Arctostaphylos > Arctostaphylos glauca. Next base: position 4,838,396 of record JAHSPW020000015.1, read on the forward strand.
TGGGATAGGGGGATGTGACGTCGAATTTGATGTGAGTTGCATGGGGAGTTTGTTTCGCATATGTCTTTCTTTGTCAGTTAGTGTGAACAAATCTTAGTAAACTGTATACTTTGTACGAAGGGAAAGACTTATATATATTTCGATATGAGATAAAGTTTGAAAGTATTTAAAAAAAAAAATCAATTGTTTAACATACTATCCTATACGAGCTTCGGCTTATGTTTTGTTGTAAAAACCTTTTTCAGGTAAGGCCGTGGATCCTGTCAAGAGTTGAGCCTTTGGATCATGCTTTATTAACTCCAATCAAGCATGTGTAATTCAGTCTTTGTTACAGCTTAGCCTAGTACAGTCTAATGTAAAACTTTTAAATTTGAGATTCAATGTAATAACCAATGTAATTGAGAGAGATTGTTGTAATAAAACAAGCTGTATTGGTTGGTTATTTAATGGGAATGTTCCTTGGTATTTAAGTTTTATTTTATTTTATTTCTTTTAATGATTTAATCATACCCTGGAATTTGGAGCGTGACAGTGCCACTCTCAGAAATTTCAAAAAAACTGCCGGTAATAAAAAAAAGAGAAAATTACAGTTTCCCCCAATAATTATAAAAAAAATCTAAATTAATCCCCATAATTCAATAAATTACATTATTCCAATAAAATTTTATAAATACTAATTCAAAAAAAATAAAATAAAATAATTTAAGTTATGAATTATTATTTAAGAAACCCCTTTACTTTTGATTTGTAAATTTAGTCCTAGACTAATAAAATAAAATAAGGCCCTAGCTTAATTAATTATATATTTGTACCATATTTTATTTATTACATAATTAATCATGAGTTATGGATAATTATGAATTACATCAATATTTAATTCACAAGACTCAACTATGTAAATTAAAATATTACTTCTAGTTATTTTAAAATCATAAAAGTAATTTTAAGTAATTTAATTTATATAATTAAGTACTAGACTTAGGAGTGATTTCACACGTATCTAATTAAACTTAGATTATTTTAAGTACACAAATGAACCTATCATGATAAGTTTATTATTACTAATTTGAGATTTTTTTTTTGATAAAGATAACTTAACCCTAGTTTACACTAAACTATTAAAATTATCTTAATACTAATAAATAAAGGATTCGTCCTAGAATTATTTAAAATTTTATTTTTTATTCTCACACTATATTTAAACTTGTAAATTAAGTTCTAGATTATTAAATTACCACATTATCCTTGTATTATGTTATAGGTAAATTGTGTGAGAAATTATAAAGTCACCCTAGAGTTATATTTATGAAACTAATTCAAAATTAATTAAATAAACTTTTGAGTTAGGAAAATATTAATACACTCTTGTAAACTGTAATTAAATTATAGACTTACTTTAGATAAATATTATGCATCGCACAACTTATTTGACTATTTATGATGCACCGTCATATTCAATTAATTGATTACTATCTTTCTAATTATATGTGAGTTAGTTAGTGAAACACAATAATTATTTTATCATCATGCTTTCAATTATTTAATTATCAGTCTTTCAAATATATAATATATTACATAATATGATGCTAGTGGATCAATATTACGAAATGCACTCTTATTATTTTAAGACAAGGAACAGAAATTGATTTTAGTTTTTCCACACTAATATTCGTACGTTCTCATAAAGGAAATAAAGTAAATATTTGTCCTGAGAGAGAGTAAAGAGATGAAATTGAAGCAATTCAAGACCACAACCTCCACCACCTGCAATCATGAAAAATATATATACTGTCAAACATCAACAGCAAAACCTAATCTAAAGAAGTCAATACCATCTGTAAAAATAAAAAAAAAAAAAACCACGTGCAATTATATATAAGCATGAAAAAATATGAATTAGAGTCTGTTAACTAGTTTTATGTTTACATTGCAAATGATGTGGTTAGTTGATATTTTGCTAATAATTAGCTAAGGTAGGTAAGATTATATATATAGTAGAGGAACAAAATGAAAAATTACCAACATTTGCTGAATCATTTACCTTCGGCTTTTGGTGCTCTCATGTCCATTGGTCGGTTGAGCAGATTCCAAACACCGAAGCAAAGTAACAGGTATGTTATTAGCCTCTTGCTCACAATAATGACAGTTGTTGTTACCATTGGTAGTTGACCTATTAGTTACACAATTTTCATGTGTGAGGAGTTCTCCACATCGACAATTGGACTTGAGTGCTGCATCTTCCAATTTGGAAAAACAAATTTTGCAAATTGCTTCTTCTTCTGCAATCCCTTTATCCCCTTTCATTACAACTGAACAACCACTGTGAGGTGCTAATTTTGAATGACGAAAAGTTACAGTATAGAAATATTAACTGAAAATACAAAGAACTTCAATATATAGAAGCACCATCAAAAAGTTTATCCCTCACTCACCATATGCATTTTAACGGTATCATTCCCTTCCTCACTCTGAATGTACTACATTATTTTATATAAGGTAAGACAAATCTTTTCAAACTTCCACATGCAACATGCAGTAACGAAATCTGGGTAACTAATAATACGATGGGGACATAAACTTAAGCTAGTGAGAATTTGATATTTTGTAGTTTTTAAAGCATTACACTGGTACCTGTAGGATCCGTCCGACTTGCAGAATCTCTATCTCTCACAATAACAATACCACTTGTGATCGTATCACCAGCCTAGAGATAACAAAGGAGAATAAGAGACTTGGCCACATGTCTTCCTATCGTTAATAAGATGTATATGTTCACTTGCATGCATGCTTGTGCCTAGCCAAACTCTCAGTTTCTTTTATTTGTAAAGAATTCTCAATGTAGACTGACATATATATATATATATATATATATATATATATATATATATATATTTCAGAAAGAGAATCCACCCAATAGTTACCAACTTAAATTTTCAATATATTTGTTCTAACTTCTAGTGGATGCTAGAAAACTAATTTTCGGAAGCAACATTAACTTTCAAGTATTTGATGTTTGTTTAGCTTATATATGGGAACAAAAAAATATTTTCCAAAACTGCATATAATGGAATTGATGAAAGAACTTCATGCTCCCATATTTGATGTTAAAATCCTAATCTAATAAGAGATTTTTGTATTTTCGTACGTAGTACCAGTAACACGCTTGTTAAATATTACACAAATGTGATCCCAAAGTAGTAGTTGCATTGCAATTGAGGTCCGACTAAGCCTTGTTTGTTTCACCAAATATGAGCATTGGAAAGGGGCGCAGTATTATTAATCTCTTTACAATAAAACTGCTGGAATTATCTATCCGATGAAATATATTAGTATACTATAGATATAGAATAACCGTGGATTATATGTATGCTACGGATCAAGAAGTTTAGAAATGAGACAAAAAATATAGGACGAGTTCTTACAGATGTCAGTAAACCTATTTTTTTACATTGATGATGGCAAGTGGGTTGTCGAACAACCAGTTTGGAGGCCATTGATTGCCACTGTTGGTTGATCAAAGCCAACTAAACTGAAGGTGCATTATGAACTGCATAATTCAGTTGTGAATGTGTGTATGTGTGTGTGTGTGTGTTGTAATGTGTGGGAGAGGTGTGAGAGAGTAAGAGAAATATGAGAGAAAGAGTTGTGAAATCCAAACAGGGTATAGATATTTGGAGAGAAGAGGTAGTGTGTTGTGTGTGTGTATCATTTAAATTAATAAGAGTGTTGAGTTTTAGTTTGTGTTGTGATACCTCCTCTTCCACTGATTCGGAGAACACGTGAAAGGCAATAACACTTACCGGCAACTTAATCAGTTCAAGATAGACTCTCCCTCTGGCAAATGAAGGCAAGGACGCTCCATGCGCAGTCATGAATAGTACTTTGGGTCTGGAAAATGAAGGTGGGAATTTGAGTTTGTTAATTGATTTTATATTTATACTGCGAATGATGATATAAGCTAATATTGCTTAGTTATGGTAGACCATATATAGTAGAGGAGCAGATTCAAAAGTTTCTAACACTTGCTGATTGATTTACCTTGGAAAATAGTGCGGAAGCAATATGACTTTGGTGGTCTCCTGTGGATCAATATTTTGAGCAAATTTGAAACCTCGAAGCAAAGTAACAGGTGTGTTATTAACCTCTTGCTTGCAACGATGACATCTGTTGTAACCTATGGCACTTGACTTGTTAGTTGCGCATTCTTCATGTCCAAGGACTATTGTGCATCTGCATTCGGACTCGACTGTATTTTCTTCTCCCAATTTGGAAAAACAAATACTGCAAATTGCTTTCTCATCTTCAATCCATTCATCCCCTTCCATTGCAACTAGATTACTGCAGTGAGGTGCTAATTTTGGAAGGACTAAAAGTTATTGTATAGAAATATAAACTGAAACTACAAAGAACTTCAATATAAAAGTACAATAAAAAAGTTTATTCCTCACTCTAAATGTACTACATTATTTTGTATCAGGTTCAGTTTAGAGTGATCACGAGTATGTGGACGAAATTAACAGTCGAACAAAATTGGTATGGTAGATCGCAGAATGGAAACTAACAAATCGTACTATCTTTTCAAACTTCTACATGCAATAATGAAATCCGAATACCTAATAATACAATAGGGAGATAAGCTAGTGAGAATTTGATATTTGGTAGTTCTTATAGAATTGCACTAGTACCTTTGGAATTCTTCTGACTTGCATAAGCTCTATCTCTCACAATAACAATGTCTTGCCCAGTGCTTGTAGCCTCAACCTAGATATAGTAAAGGAGAATAAGAGACTTAGTCGTATTTCTTCCCGTCATTAATGATATATATATGTTCAAGTGCATGCACGCTTGTGCCTTGGCAAACTCTCGGTGTCTTTTCTTTGTGAAGAATTCTCAATGCAGATTGCCATAAATATTTCAAAAAGAGAATCGACTTGATAGTTACCAACTTAAACTGTCAATATATTTGTTCTAAATTCTAGTGGATGGTAGAAAACTAATTTTTGAAAGCAACATCAACTTTCAAGTACTTAATATTTGTTTAGCTTATTTGATGTTTGTTTAGCTTATAGATGGGAACAAAAAAATATTCTTCAAAATTGCATATAATGGAATTGATGAAAATATTTTGTGCTCCCCATATTCAATGTCAAAATCATAATTTAATAATACGCCAATGCAAATGTAATCCCAAAGTAGCAGTTGCATTGCAATTGAGGTTCGACTAAGCATTTTTTGTTTCACCAGATATGAGCAATGGAATGGGGCGTAGTATTATTAATCATCCTATGAATTGTATTAGTATAACATAGATATACATAACTGTCTATTATGTGTATGCTATATAGATCAAGAAGTTTAGAAATTAGAGAAAAAACATAGGATGAGTTCTTACTGATGGCAATAAACCTATTCTTTTGCAATGATAATGATGAATTCAAGTGGATTGCAAGTGAGTTGTTGAACAACCAATTTGGAGGCCATTAATAGGCACTGTCGGTTGATCAAAGCCAACAAAATTGGAGGTGCATTATGAGCTGCGTAATGCAGCTGTGAATATATATGTGTGTTGTAATATGTGTGGGTGAGAGGTGTGATGGAGGAAGAGAAATAAGAGAGAGAGAGACAGAGAGACAGAGTTGTGAATTCCAAACGGGTTATAGATATCTGAGAGAGAAGAGATATCTCAGTGTGGTGTGTGTGTGTATCATTTGAATTAATAAGAAAGTGTTTGATTTTGTGTTGTGATTGCCTCTTCTCCCACTAAAACTTACCGGCAACTTAATCCGTTCAATGTATGCTCTCCCTCTGATACATGGAGGTCGGTGACTTGAGCTCGACCATGGTTCCGTTCTGGCAAATGAAGTCAGGAATTAGAGTTTGTTAATTGGGTTTATATTTATATTGCAAATTATGATATACGCTGATATTACTCAGCTAAGGTAGACCATATATAGCATAGAAGCAAATTCAAAAGTTACTAACACTTGCTGATTCGTTTACCTTATATGTCGCATAAACAATTCCCATTCAGTGCTCCCAAGTGGATCAATGTTTTGAGAATACTTGAACCCTCGAAGCAAAGTAGCAAGTGTGTTATTAACATCTCCCTCGCAGAGATCACATTTGGTGTTACCTATGGAACTTAACCAGTTATTTGCACATTCTTCATGTTCGAGGACTATTGTGCATCCGCATTCGGACTTGACTGTATTTTCTTCTCCCAATTTGGAAAAACAGATTCTACAAATTGCTTTCTCTTCTTCAATCCATTCATCCCCTTCCATTGCAACTAGACTACTGCTGTGAGGTGCTAATTTTGGAAGGACTAAAAGTTATTGTATAGAAATATAAACTGAAACTACAAAGAACTTCAATATAGAAGTACCATCACTCTGAACGTACTATATTATTTTTATATGGCATTCACAAGTGGATGAAATTAATAGTCTAACATAATTGGTATGGTAGGTCGCAGATTGCAAACTAATAAATTGTGTTATCTTTTCATACTTCCACGTGCAACATGCAATAACAAAATCCGAATACCTAATAATACCACGGGGAGATAAACTTAAGCTAGTGAAATTTGATATTTGGTAGTTTTTATAACATTACTCTAGTACCTTCAGAATTCTTCTGACTTGTAGAAGCTCTATCTCTCACAATAACAATGTCTTGCACTGTGATTGTAACCCCAACCTAAACATAGCAAAGGAGAATAAGAGACTTGACCACATTTCTTCTCGTTAATAAGATATATATATACACACACACACACACACATTCAGTTCCATGCATGTTTGTGCGTTGCCAAACTCTTAGTGTCTTTCTTTGTGAAGAATTCTCATTGCAGAATGTCATACATATTTCAGAAAGAGAATTCAGTTGATAATTACGAACTTAACCATTAGTATATTTATTCTAAATTCTACTGGATGGTATTATTGGATTAAACTGCCTTTGAATTGGTTGTCGGCGACATTGTCTACTGCAAAATATGAAAATAAGGACACTATGAGGCGCTACTGAGTCGCTTTCCTAAAAATAGTATTTACCCCCATTAGATGTTGCGCACCAGGTTACAGCAAATCTACGTTCAAGATACAACGAAGCTAGAACTGAAGTTCTTTCCAACTACGTTTGCACAAACGGAATTGGACAGAATATCTGTGTGGTGAAAATTAATAGAAGTAGAAACCATCAAGTTTGATTTTCCAGAATATCAAAACTCGAAATAAATGTTGCAGAATATATTTTCGGGAGAAAGATGGTTAGGAAAAAATAACTTACTCCAAATGATACTTTTTTGAATAGGCACGCACCCGTTCAATTTCTGCTGTTGGATTAGATCCTATGGTGGGAATTGCATCATTTCAAACAATCGCGATCATACCCAATCGACACATCCTTTCAAAAGGATACGATCGGTTGAACACCCCAATCGGTGGGTTCAAACATACCAATGGGAACCCCAACGGGTACAACCGTTCTTTCTATCAAGTATTAAACCCAATATTCAAGCAACCATTCTAGGAACTAGGAAAGTTTTACAAAAATACCAAAAATACAAACCAATTTATTTTGAAAATCTCTAACAACCCCCCACTATTTTCGAAAGGAAGAAGAGTTGTCTCTAGTTCTCTTATAAGATTTGTGCATATATGAATAGTGTCTCATGACTTCAACGATTCACTTAGTGAAAACACATCAAAGTTAATTAGGACAACAAAGTAGACGTGTCTTTGAACTAGTCATCCTCTAGTGATTTAACTGGACATATCTCACAAGTAATCCTTTTGATATTGCAAATATTCTAATTAGCTAACCCATACCTGGCCTTGGGTTTGTATTTTGATTTCATGAGCGCTTTAAAGTCTAGCCCCCGTAACCTATAGAAAGCGGCACCACCTCTACACTCACATATGTAGGTTCTCTATAATGCCCCTGATAGCATCAAAAAACCTATTAAAAGCTAAGGAACTCTGCCACTTTTGTTTTATATTACAGGTACCAAGCACTTTACCTTGTGATGAATAGAAAATCGTTAAAGTGCTTACAATCATGATATATGGTGATATTTCGTATTGACCTCAAATCTAACTGGGCACATGTCACATCCCTCTTGATGTTTTCCACACCAGTGCCCTTGCAAGAATTTAATAAATATTACCATTGTCACACAAATAATATTTTCATAGCTATAAATTATCATAGTTTATGATGTGATTTTCATGTCCGGACTACCATCACAGTCATAACTACCAACGCTCTCTCATAAGTGATTTACTAAGAAATGTATCCGTAATAAAATGTTGTGTCATCTCACCTCATTGTAAAATCCTCACTTTAATTCAAGAGTGAAAACCCCCGTAAAAAGTAAACTTACTTTATCCATTCAATGCTTAGAATCAATCAGGCGCTTTTGTATCCATATAACTAATGGATACCCCTTACAAGCATATAATCATATTTCTCTAAATAATTTAATTTAGATTTAAACTTGTGAGAAGTTGTCTAAGACAACTATGTAACTAAGATAGTAGGAATACACCATTTCATATCTTATAACTCTCCAATTTGCCTAGGAGACTATGTGACCTAGAAGCCACACTAACAACTCATCAAATAATATTCCTTCTAATGAAACTATGTTTCATTTATTTCACACAAAAAAAAAATTGTCTTGACTTGTCATTTTATTCTATTTCACACACTATACCATACCACTTGGTTTAGCCTCCAATGGTTACATCATTTAGCTTAAATCCAAGAGCCGCACCCATTAGTTAAATCCTTAACCTCCACATATATATAAAAAGATGTCTTATGGTTAAAGTTATCATGCTCAATATAATTTAGATAGCCACAAATTCAGTTAATTACCGACCACGTGTACCATAGTACTGTAACCTTGTGCCTATCCCAACATGATTATTTGTGTTGTGATATGATCGTCAAACATTTCTCATCAAGATCATGTAACACAATTTCGTGTCACATAAGCACCACCATGACACAATTACCATGTCAAGTGTCACTGATGATAGACCACACAAATCTTGACTATAAAATTATATCTGAAACCATTCACAATAAAAATTGTCGCTCAATAAAATCTTATTTCCATGCTCATAAAAAACATACAATATTATCACAACTGCATATGAAATACTATATGAGTAATTAGTTAAGAAACCTCACATGCAAATACTCCTATTCGAAGTACACTTCTTCGAACTTTGAAGTAGAAACAATTCAATTTTGAACTTCGAACTTTGAAAATTGTAACTTCAAAATTCGAAGAACAATAACTATGATCTCTGAAAAAATAACTTCGAATTATTTTGAATTCAAAGGTCATGACAAAAAGTCAAATAACTAGAAAATATTTTGTAAACCAAAAAATAGAATTGGAAACATGCACGGAGCAAATGGTACTAAATATGCGATTTGATTCCAAACAATGCCAGGAAATCATAACGAACTGGTGCAACGACACTACTGGTATATTGATACTCCCACAAATATTCAAAGATATTTGAAGTGGTGTCTAGGCTAACACCATATACAATAGAGTAAAAGCAAATTAAGAACATAGCAACTCAAGTAAAAATTAAGTTAATACATGACATGCAATTAATAGTGGTGATAATGCCACTAGACTATTCTCCACATGTAATGTGTACTCTAACAAACAAATAATGAAATACAAATTTTCAATAACTAATCTTTGTCATAAGTGAACAAGAGTACACAACATTAACCTCCAAAATAATTCTAGGAACTAGCTAGGAAGGTTTTACAAAAATACTCAAAATACCAAATCAATTTATTTTGAAAATATATATCTAACAGTTAGGAAACTAATTTTTGAAAGAAACATTATCTTCCAAGTATTTTTTGGTTTGTTTAGCTTATAGATGGGAACAAAAAATTACCACCACTAAACAAGAATGCTTCAAAACAGAGAACTTCCTTATCAGATCACTTCGTCCTGCTGCCTCTCTTTCTGGGGCCGAGTCAGATTGGTATCATATCTTCTTTTTTTTTTTCTGTTTCTGAATCACAACCTTTTATTTTTCCAGAACCAACCCATTTAGTTGAAAACAACAAAATTATGCATTAGATTCTTTACTCCTGATTCTTTAATTAGGTCTTTTTCATTAAAAAAGTGTTTCCTAGACAGTGTTGTGCAATTCTATATGATACAAGGCGAACAAAAAGAAATGCGGGTTCCACATATGCTAGTAGTTTCATTTTTTTGTTCTTCTTAAAAGCCTCAAAAGAAATGTAGAGAGTACAGGTGTAGTAGTACCAGCTGGTCAATGGGAATGCGAATTCTCTCTCCATGTGTCTGCATTTTGGCAAGGCCCCACAAATTATTAACCGTTATTACCCATAATAATTAATTAACAATTTGTATTTAAAATTCACGCTAATCAACGTATTTTCATTGAACAAGTCTCACAAGTCTATAAACCACTGCCATGTCCGGGACGGTACACCAACCAAATTATCTAGTGTGGGACAAATAAATTACATCGGGTCCAAATGATTTTCATTGGGGTTAATTTATAAATATGATTTTGTAAACTAAATACAAAACATATTTTAATCCCCACCACAGAGACCCAGTTCAACTGTTTGTCCCACACAATTAATGAAAATCAAAAAGGTGTTCAAACCTTTTTCGGTGTTTCAACTCCTCGTTAAAAAAGAAATGCCGATTCCACACATTGGGACTAGTTTCATTTTTTTTTTTGTTCTTCTTAAAAGTGGCAAAAGAAACGTTGAAAGTCCAGGTGTAGTAGTACCTCAAGGGGAATGCGAATTTCCTCTCCATGTCTCTGCATTATGGCAAAGCCCCATTGGTACTTTGGCAATTGGTACTTTGGCGATCCTCTCCAGACAACTGCTTTATACATTCCTGGAGCTTTCAGTTTTGACTCCTGTATAGAGAAAAAACAAATTCAGATTCAAAAGTTACTAACACTTGTTGATTCATTAACTTTGTATATGGCCGAAATGATCCGTGCTTGTTGCATGCACTCCTGTGTGGATCAATCTTTTGAGCATATTTCAACCCTCGAAGCAAGCCTCACATTTGTTGTTACCTTTGGAACTTGACCAGTTAGTTGCTTTGAAATACAGATTTTCATTTTCCTTATTGGATCACTTCGTCCTGCTGCCTCTCTCTTTCTGGGGTTGGGTCAGTTTGGTATCATTTTCTTTTTTTCTGTTCTGAATCACAACCTTTCATTTTTCCAGAACCAACCCATTTAGTTGAAAACAACAAAATTATGCATCAGATTCTTTACTCCTGATTCTGCCCCATAAACGGATACCATATGCCAAAAATATTCTTCAAAATTGCATACAATATAAATAATAATGAAATCTGTGCTTCCATATTTAATGTTACAATTGATAATTTAATCGGGATTTTTTTTATTTCTGCGCATAACACGAGTATCACGCTCATTAAATATTATGCAAATGTGATCCCAAAGTGCTAGTTGGATATTGGAATTCACGTCCGACTAAGCCTTGTTTGAAAACAGTTTTTTTTTTTTTTTTTTTTCTTCAAAGGCAAAGAAAGAAAATTTTATTAATCAAAGGAGAGCGAGAGATCAAAAAGAGAGATCGGTAGGAACAAAAAAATCTAGGTATACATTATACAACACCTCTACAGCAGATATAACTCGTTTGAAAACAGTGTAACACACACACACACACACAGATGTAACTTACATCATCAATTAACGATTGCTCATCCATGTTATGAAACAGCCCTCGATCCAGACCCAATTGAGGCTCCAGGTGGTAATTAAGCAGGCAAAACAGAGGTGTGGGAAATAGTTGTCTCACCCCTGCAAATCCTACTTTTATAGCAGGGGCTCCGAGGTGAGAGGAACTGCGAAGGAAGGAGCGTATGAGGTACTATTGAGAAACTTTAACTTTTTTGGCTCAGCGTATGAGGTGGACTTGAAAATAATTTAATAATAATGTTTGGGCCATGAAAAAAAAAAAAATTATGAGTCGGTTCGGTTTAGTCCATACTTCATAGATAATCCACACAAGTCCATTCCATTCAACGGGTGCAGAATCGATTTGTAGAAAACCAAGATCGAATCAAACACTGAAAGTGTTTACGGCTCAAAATTAAAATCGTCTGGTACAAAATTTAGACAGACCAAATCCCAAAATTTTTGGATCAATTTTTTCAGTCGGCTCAATTTCAGGCGTTTTTTTTTTCCTACGCCTAGGATGCTCTGTCCTTGGAAAGTGGGTAACTAGAAAGGTTATGGTGCCTTTCAAAAAAGAAGAGGAAGGTTATAGGAACTTACAAACGAAGGAACCCAAAAAGGATCAAGTTGAATTTTTTGACAAAAGCCATTATTGCACTTGCCTTTTTTTTTTTTTTTTCAAATTGAACCAAACAAGTTTCTTGAAATTTGTTTTAAAAATGCCAAAGTGTAGGCACCCAGAAAACTTATTCAGAAATTTTTTCCAATTGAACCAAACAAGTTTCTTGAAATTTGTTTTAAAAAAGCCAAAGTGTAGGCACCCAGAAAACTTATTCAGAAATTTTTTCAAATTCAAAAATTAATAATCATAATTCACTTAGGGTGTGTTCGTTTTGAGTGTTTCTGAAACAATTTTTAGAAACCAAACTCTGAGACATTGTTTGGTTATAAGTGTTTCAGAAACTTGTCTGGGAAAAAAATGTCTCAGAGATACTTTTTATAGAGAGAAAAAGTTGTCTGGAAAAAAAGTAAAAATGTTTGAAAAACTTGTTCCAGAAACTTGTTTAGGAAAAAATCTCCCAAACACCTAACTAAACATAGCCTTAGATATTTGTGGCACCAAGTGAATCATAATCATTAATTTTTGAATTCCGAAAAGTTTATGGGTAAGTTTTCTTAATTTTTAGCACTCCTCTAGTCGATTTATTATTGAAAATTTTCAACTGAGCAATAATTTGGTCCAGTTTGGTTGGTTTGTGCGTGTATATCGAACCGAAGTGATCGATTCGGAAAGTAAATATTAATATTCAATCCCAACCGAAATAATTAGTAGACCGAAATCAATTAGGGGTGGTTTAGTCAGATCGGGTAATTCGTAGATTTCAAAAATTTCAGATTGGACTTAGAATTTACTTCGGCCTATCATAGGTGGACTTCAAAATAATTTGGGCCTAGTAATAATATTTGCGCCATGCAAAAAAAAAAATTTACAAGCCAAGTTTGATTCGGTCCATATTTTATCACTAATCCACACAAGTCAATTCAGTTCAATGGGTTCGGGACCAATTTGCACAAAACTGAGACCGAACCAAACACCGAAATTTTTTAGGACTCAAAATTAAAATTGACCGGTACAGAATTCAAACCGACCGAACTCAAGAAATTTTGGTCGATTTTTCGATCGGTTCGATTTAATCGATTTTTTCCTAAAATGCATGCCCTTGGAAAGTGCGGTAGGATGATTGTCCTTGGAAAGTGGAGAACTACGAAGGTGAGAGTAATGTGAGAGGAAGCCGTGAAGGAAGGAACGTAGGAGGTATTGTTGGGAAACATTTATTTTTTTGGTTCAGCTTATTATTGAGAAATTTCAACTGAGCATTAATTTGATTCAGTTCGGTCGGTTTTTGTGCGTATACCGGACTGAAACCATGGATTTGGGAAGTAAATATAAATATTGAATCCCAACTAAAATAATTGGTGGACCGAAATCGATTCGGAATTGTTCAGTCGGATTGAGTAATTCTTAGATTTTGGGCTGGACTTAAAATTTATTTGAGCCTACCATAAGTGAACTTTCAAATAATTTAGGCCATGCAAAAAAAGAAAAAGATTTACAAGTCGGTTCAATTGGTTACATACTTCAAGGCTAATATATATAAGTCGGTTTGAGATCGATTTGTATACAATCGAACCCAACACCAAAAGTTTTTATAGCTCAAAATTAAAATGACCAGTACAAAATTTAGAATGACCTAACACCAATAATTTCGATCTTCTTTTTTTCATCTGTTTGATTTGGTCGGGTTTTCTTTTTCACCCCGATACATGTGCTTGGAAAGTGGGGTAGGAATAGGATGCATGCTTTTTGAAAATGGGGTAGGAATAGGATGCCTGCTTTTTTAAAATGGGGTAGGAATACGAAGGTGAGAGGAAGCCATTTGGTTTTTTTTTTTTTTTTTTTGGTTTTGGGTCTGTTCGATTTAGGAAGGTAAGAGGAAGATGCGATGTTATGGAGGAAGAGCCCCCACTAAATAGCTGGATTATGCATTTTAAACATGTTTGGTCACATATCATTCCATTTAATACACACTGAGAATAGTCCGTGAAATATCGATGAAGAACTTTTGGATGGCCTCATTAGAAGCCTACTAGAGATCAGTAGTGCAAGAAACTAGTCAATCTCAACCTTTACCTTTTCTATCCAAGCTTGATAGACCCAGATCCAACACTTGGTTCTATTCTTATTGTTGTTGTTGGAGAATTTTGAAGAGTCTATTAACGCAGGAACACTATGAAATAGTCGTCTGACATCAATGCTGACTGATCCAGACTTGGAATATTATCCATTTTTTTATAAGAGCTCTACTTAATGCTAAAAAAAACTTTCTAATTTAGACATTTCTTTACCTATTGGGTAGATGATGATGTAGAACAATCAGTCATTTCACCAACAAAGGATGATATGTATCTTGAATATGGACTCTCAACAAGTACTCAAAAGTTGAAATACTCCCTTAGCTTGGGTTTTGAGGAAAAGTTTTAAATGTTGAATGGTAAATGAAGATTGTACTCAAAAGTCTAATACTGGAACACCATAGCCATACCAATTTGAGATGACTGATGGAAAAAAAAAAACGTAGTTATCACAAGTGGAATGAGTTGTTCAACTAACTATTTTTTTTGGTGGTTTTACTTTCCCATTTGGTGATAAGCTTCGTCTTCTCTCCCCTTCACCCAGAGGCGGACCTATTTAGGGGGTGGAGGTGGCACATGCCACCCCCAAGTCCAAAGGAAAAAATAATAATAGTAATAATGTCAGAATGATTTTGATCTCACTCTCCCTCACTATCTCTCTCTCTCACTCCATGGCTGTCTCTTTTGGGTTGATTATGATTTTTTCATGGACTCCCTTTTCTGCAATTTTGACGATAATTTAGCGCCACCCCCAAGTCTAATTCTTGGGTCCGCCCCTGCCTTCACCATCAGAGCATTGCATGTTCAGAGTCCATAAGCAACTACATAGGGTAAATGAGAAAGCCTACGAACCACAGATTGTTGCAATAGGTGCTTATCACCACGGTAAAGAAAGCCTACGGATGATGGAGGAGCATAAGTTGAGGTATTTGCAGTTACTTCTTCGACGAAAACATGAGGTGAACATAAACAACTATGTCATTGCTATCAGGCTATTAGAGCAAGAAGCACGTAGATGTTATGCTGAACCGATAAGTCTCATTTCAGACAAAATGATCGAGATGATGGTACTGGACGGATGCTTTATCATTGAATTGATGCGGAAGTTTGAGATGCCATGCTTGAGAGATGACAATGATACTATTTTTGAGATGGAGTGGATGTTTAACAGCTTGCAGCGCGACTTGATATTATTTGAAAACCAACTACCATTCTTCATTCTCTGCAAGTTGTTTGACATGATCGAGGCTCCAGACAACCATAAGCGATTAATTCGTCTTGCCTTCTGAAAGGTTCTTCATATGGTCACATTATCACAATAAGATAACATAAGCAAATGGTATTCATGTCTATATGCTGTAGCAGAATATGAGACGATGAATTCGATGACAACTCTATTCACATATCACAACCCCATAGTCAGCTGCATGCATATCTCAACCGAATAGCCAGTTGCATCCTTCTGAATGATTGCAGTTCTTATTTCCTAGAACACCCAATCCATCGTCTCACACAAGCCACAAATACTTGACGGCAAGTATGAACCTGCCTGCTTATGTTTATTGTGGAGACGAAGATGTAGGGCTATTATACCATGGATTGACATAATCACTAACATAAACTAAATGAATGTTAAATTAATGACTTGGCCAAAATATTAAATTTGGTATTGAATTATGTGTGGTCATTTCTCTAGAATATTTTAGAGAGTGAGTCCAATAATTATAATGTAGAAAATCTAGGAAGTGAGTCCAAGAGTTGTTGAAAAATCTAGAAAGTGAGTCTAAGAGTTATTGGAAAATCTAGAAAGTGAGTCCAATAGTTAATATCTAGAATATTGTGGAAGAAAGTAAAGCTCTATAAATATGTAATCTTTCCAAGTGAAATGGATGGTGAAAAAAAGAGAAGAGATTTTAATAGAGAGCACTTCACTAATCCCCTCCTCTTCCGCTAGATTCTTATCCTTAATAATAAAAATTTTGGCTAATTACAAGCCAACAAAGTGGTATCAGAGCGCGGTTGTTCAACAACAAGCTGGGCGTGACAATTTAAGTCGGGAAAACAAACCCCGAAAAAGCAAAAGAAGATGGCAAGTTCAAGCAATCAAGGTGGTGGCATCCAACAATCTTCAATTCTATTTTTTGATGGTGACAATTATGATTTTTGGTGTGTAAAGATGAAGACCCTACTTATCTCAAATGATTTGTGGGAATATATTGAAGAAGGATTTGACGATCCAGAAGATGTAGAAAGTTTGACGGAGGGACAAAAACAACAATTGAAGGCGCACAAGAAAAAAGATGCAAAAGCACTCTCTATGATTCAACAAGGAGTGACCGATACAATTTTTCCGAGAATTATCAACGAGACAAAGGCAAAGGATGCTTGGGATCTTCTTCAAAATGAGTATCGGGGCATCTTGAAGGTAAGAGCCGTCAAACTTCAATTTTTGAGAAGAGATTTTGAGAACATGAAAATGAAAAAAGGAGAATTGTTGAAAGACTATTTTTCTAGACTCATGGAAGTGGTGAATCAAATGAAAACATATGGAGAAGATATCACTAATCAAAGAATTGTGGAAAAAATTTTAATTAGTTTGACGGCGAAGTATAATCCCATTGTTGCAATTCTTGAAAACACTAAGGATATTGCAACTTTAAGTGTTGAGGAATTGATAGGTTCGATTAAAGCGTTTGATCAAACATTGGGTAATCAAAATGAGAAGTCAATTGAAAGTGCTTTTCAATCTAAACTCAATGTTGGTGCCCCTAAAACTCAAGCAACCTCTTCAAATTTTAATCAATCTAGAGGAGAATCCTTTAGTAGAGGAAGAGGAAAAGGAAGAGAAAGAAGTGATAATTTATGAGGAAGATGAAGGAATAATTTTCAAAGGAAAAACAATGAAGATTTCACTCAACAAAGGTGTGGAATTTGTAATCGAAGTAGCCATGTTGATAAAGATTGTTGGTTTCGAGGAAAACCGCAATGTTATAATTGCAACAAATTTTGACATTACAAGAAGAATTGCAAAATTAACAATCAACAAGCAAATTTTTCAGAAAATCAAGAAATCGATGAGAGTTTACTTTATGCTTGTCATAATGCATTGGAGAAAAAGAATGATGTTTGGTTTATTGATAGTGGTTGTAGTAATCACATGATCATGGTGATGAGAAAAGTTTTACAAAAATCGATACTTCCTCAAGTTCCAAAGTTATGTTGGAAAATGGTGCCTTGGTTCAAGTAAAGGGCAAGGGTACTATTGCCGTAGAGACCAAGAAAGGAACAAAATACATCTCGGATGTTCTATTAGTTCCAGACTTGGAACAAAATTTGTTGAGTGTTGGACAAATGATAGAGCATGGATATGTTGTTCACTTTGAAGAAGACTATTGCAAGATTTATGACAAAAATGAGAGTCAATTTGTAGCAAAAGTCAAGATGGAGAAAAATCGAAATTTTCCACTTACTTTACGCTACGCAAAAAATGTTGCTTTGACGATGAATACTCTTGATGAAACTTGGCTTTGGCATAAAAGACTTGGGCACTTAAATTTTCAAAGTTTGAAGCATCTACAACAAAAGAACATGGTTTATGGCTTGCCAATGATTCAAGAGGTGAAGCAAGTATGTGAAAGATGCGCTCTTGGAAAACAACACCGGGAGGCATTTCCAAAAGACAAGACATGGAGAGCTAAAGCACCATTGGAGCTTGTTCATACCGACGTATGTGGGCCTATGGACACGACAACTCATGGAGGTAATAAGTATTTTATTATTTTTATTGATGATTTTTCAAGAATGACATGGGTTTATTTTATGAGACAAAAATCCGAAGTATTCAACATTTTCAAAATGTTTCAAAGTCTTGTTGAGAGGCAAAGTGGCCACCTTATCAAAGTGCTAAGAAGTGATAGGAGTGGAGAGTACAATTCTAATGAATTTATGAAATTTTGTGAAGATATTGGTATGGAAAGGCAATTAACCGTTGGATACACTCCACAACAAAATGGAGTGGCGGAAAGAAAAAATAGAACGATAGAAGAAATATCAAAATCAATGCTTCATGAAAAAGGTTTGCCTAAAATTTTTTGGGGCGAAGCCGTTAGCACGGCGATCTACTTGATGAATAGATGCCCTATAAAAGCTCTTGAAAATAAAACTCCATTTGAAGTTTGGAGTAAAAGGAAGCCCTCGGTAAATCACTTGAAAGTGTTTGGTTGTATTTGTTATGCTCATGTCCCAAAAGAATTGAGGCATAAACTTGATAAAATCAGTGAAAAATGCATTTTTGTTGGTTATAGCACTCAATCAAAGGGCTATAGGCTTTATAATTTGAAAACAAATAAGTTGATTATTTCTCGAGATGTTATCTTTGATGAAAATGCTTCTTGGGATTGGAAGGGAAAACAAGTTTAAAATCAAATTCCTAACATTTATGAACAAAATGATGAAGTTGATTGTGTTGAAGGTGATGTTGAAGCTCCAAATCAAATAACCCCAATGTCTCCAACTCCTCCTCCAAGTCCAAGTTCTTCACCTCCAAGTTCAAGTCCAAGAAAAATGAGAAGTTTGAGTGATGTGTATGCAAGATGCAATTTTTGTGTTGTTGAACCGGAAAATTTTGAAGAAGCAATTAAAGACGAAGCTTGGAAGAAAACTATGGAAGAAGAAATTCGGATGATTGAAAAGAATAGAACATGGGAGTGGGTGGAGAGACCCAAAGCAAAAGAAGTGATTAGTGTAAAATGGATCTACAAAACAAAATTCAATCCGGATGGTTCTATTCAAAAGAACAAAGCAAGACTTGTTGCCAAGGGGTATTCTCAACAACCCGGGATTGATTTTCAAGAAACGTTTGCACCGGTGGCTCGGCTTGACACAATTAGAGCACTCATAGCATTGGCGGCTTCAAAAGGATGGTTCTTGAATCAACTAGATGTGAAGTCCGCATTCTTGAATGGTGTTCTAGAGGAGGAAGTATATGTGGATCAACCTTAAGGTTTTGTTGTCAAAGACGAAGAAAATAAAGTGTACAAATTGAAGAAAGCTTTGTACGGGTTAAAGCAAGCACCACGGGCGTAGTATAGTGAGATTGATTCTTACTTCAACAACAAAGGCTTTTAAAGAAGCATGAGCGAGCCAACCTTGTACATCTAAAAGCAAGGTAACACCGGCATCCTAATAGTTTCTCTTTATGTCGACGATCTAATTTTTACCGGTAATGATGAAAAAATGGTTGAAGAATTTAAAAGGGATATGATGAGAAAATATGAGATGGGTGATTTGGGATTATTGCATTACTTCTTGGGAATTGAGATTTTACAAAATGAAAATGGTGTTTTTATTTGTCAAAAGAAGTATGCCAAAAATCTTCTTCAAAAATTCAAAATGATGAATTGCAAATCGGTTGCAACTCCCTTGGTTGTGAATGAGAAGTTGACAAAAGAAGATGGAAGTAAAGAAATTGATGCATCTCTTTATAGAAGCTTTGTTGGAAGCTTGTTGTACTTGATGGCTACGAGGCCGGACATTATGTTTGCCACAAGTTTGTTATCTCGATTCATGCATAATCCAAGCCAAACTCATTTTGGAGCGGCTAAAAGAGTTTTGAGATATATTCAAGGTACTCTTGACCATGGAATTTGGTATGACAAAAATGTGGATGCAAAGTTGATTGGATTTTGCGATAGTGATTGGGCCGGTGGTTGTATCGATGATATGAAAAGTACTTCCGGATATGCGTTTTCTCTTGGCTCGGGTGTCTTTTGTTGGGCATCCAAGAAGCAACAAGTCGTGGCACAATCTTCAGCCGAGGCCGAATATATATTGGCGTCTTTGGCAACGTCTCAAGCTATATGGCTAAGAAGGATCTTGGAAGATATTGGCGAGAAGCAAGAAGAGGCTACTCCAATTTTATGCGACAACAAATCAGCCATTGCCATGACAAAGAATCCTGTCTACCACAGTCGTACAAAACACATTGTCATAAAGCATCACTTATTAGAGAGACCGTGGAGGCTAAGGAGATTCTACTCAAGTATTGCAAGACTGAAGATCAAGTGGCAGATATTTTCACTAAAGCTTTATCAAAAGATAAGTTTCAATATTTTAGAGAAATGTTGGGTGTTACACAACAAGTCATTAAGGGGGAGTGTTAAATTAATGACTTGGCCAAAATATTAAATTTGGTATTGAATTATGTGTGGTCATTTCTCTAGAATATTTTAGAGAGTGAGTCCAATAATTGTAATGTAGAAAATCTAGGAAGTGAGTCCAAGAGTTGTTGAAAAATCTAGAAAGTGAGTCTAAGAGTTATTGGAAAATCTAGAAAGTGAGTCCAATAGTTAATATCTAGAATATTGTGGAAGAAAGTAAAGCTCTATAAATATGTAATCTTTCCAAGTGAAATGGATGGTGAAAAAAAGAGAAGAGATTTTAATAGAGAGCACTTCACTAATCCCCTCCTCTTCCGCTAGATTCTTATCCTTAATAATAAAAATTTTGGCTAATTACAAGCCAACAATGAAACCATAGAATCGAAAAAAGGTGAAGTTATGGTCATACTATTTTTCTCTGCTAATCCTCTAAACTCTATCTCCCGTACTTCCAGCCTTTCAACTGTTCTCCTGCATTCCTGTAGATGCTGATTAACCTCTGCTCTGAACTTTTGATATATGAGTTTCAGTTTTTCTTTTTGAGCTGCATAACAAACTTTTGCATTTAAATCCCAACCATAAAGTGAAAAAAGTACAGTATCGATTAATCACTTAAATTCATTGCATTATTATAGTCGTAAGTTATAAATTGTTTTAATACGGTTACCTTCAAATTCAGTTTCTAGGCGCTTTCTTTTTGATTTGTGAAGGCTTTTTAGTTTCCCCCTGAAATATCATCATAATTGCATTTTAGAGCAAATATCTCTTGCAAGGGAAAGGGAAAAATCCATGAGAAAAGAAGCCTAGTCAGTCCAACACCATCTCCAAAAGGGCCAACACTTGAAGTGGTGGTGGCACCCGCGATAAATCGGCTTAAAAAATATCGAGAAGGGCTTGATCCAAACAGTTTTTTATAAATGCTGACAAAAATAGTTTTATGAGAAACTGCTTCCATCAAGACCTTCCCGGTAACATTTTAAGCTGATTTCCCGCGAGTATCCTTAAAAATATGTTTTAAACATATTGAATGGTTCGGATCATCAAAATTTGATAAAAAACTGGGAAGTCCTTATTTTAGCAAAATGAGTGATCCCTCATTAGAAGCTTACTCACTCATATATATATATATATATATATATATATATATATATATAGTGAGCTTTTATTAAGGGATCCCTCATTTTCTTAAAATGAGGACCTTCTATTTTTGGATCAAATTTTCATGATCCGAACCGTTCAATGTGTTTAAAACATGTTTTTAAGGATACTCGTGCGAAATCAGCTCAAAATATTCCCGAAAAAGGCTTGATCCAATCAATTTTTTATATTGCTTTTGTTGAGTGGATCAATAGATCAGAAGTTTATTTGATTTTTTTTTTAAAATTCGAAGAAGCTCGAAAAAAGATATTTGAAGAAGATCAATTTAATTCACATTAATAAAACGGGCTAAAATCAAATTAGACCAGACTTTATCTCATTTGTTTCTTTCACTAATTCTCCCTATTTTTAAACTATTCCAACATTCGGAGCTAAGGTTCTTTACTCTCTAGATAAGATTCATGGGTTACCCTCTTTCTTTCAGATAGTACCCATCTTATTAAAACCCATCTTCGTAAAGTTGTTGGATTCATTGATAGCAAGAAATCATGCATTGATCGGTCACGCTGTCTGAACTTTATTTTCAAAAAAATTAAAAAAATTCATTGGTGACTTGAAAAATTATTCCAAGATTAACGGCAAACTCGAAACTTTAAATAAAAATATATTTTATTAAATACTTTTTTTTTAGTTATCACAGATTGTCCAGGCGGTGGCCAATAGCCAATAGTAACATGATATTGCACAGTTTTTAACAAGTGTGTAGTCATTTTTTAACGAGTTTAGTCAGTTTGTAATCAGTATATATAAGCAAAATATATTGTCTTATGTTATGAATAAGTTTAGTTTTTCCTGAATCTCCTGTAGGAGAGTACTTTCATGAATTTAAAAGAGCAAATAAGATTTGAGCAACAGAAGATCTAACTATCTAATTAAATACAGTAATGAATATCATGAAAGATATTTATTGATTATACTAGTTCGGGATTAGATCTTATCTTTCTCACGGAGTCATAATTGAATTGCCATCTTGAACGAACCTTCATAGTTTTAAAGTGATCAATCTTGTCAATACTAACCATCCAGTTTAGAGAAAAAAATATAATAACTTGGAAAAATTGAAACTAATTTTAAAATAATGAAAATTCAATTTTTGCATTTAATTGTCTATTTTAGTCTTTGAATTCGGGTTTTTTATTTTTAAAGCTCACTCGAGAGTATAGGCCACTCGAGTGGTCTCTTCGAGTATCATATTCAGGGTTTAATGGTGTTCATTATAGGGGAATCCGTAGGAAATTGTAGGCTTTTAAGCATGCATTATGAGATTTTTACATTACAAAAAAAGAGGTTGTAATTTGTTTTTCATTTATGCAATACAAGTGCTTGAAATCAGAAAGAATTTGTGAGAAATTGAGGGGTTCTTGAGTGTTGTTAAGGGTTGAAAGCTCTGCCCAACTTGTTTTCCAACTGTTTCTTGTGGGTTTTCACGATATTCTCACTACAACAAAATTGATTTATAATAACGAAACAATTTTGTCGCAAAAATTACATTTTTCGTCCCCAATCCATTAGGCGATGAAATTTTTCGTCACAAATTTTTGTCGCCTATACTTTCACGCAAAAAACTCTTCGCGATAAAAAAAAAATTCCTAATATGTTCTTTGGCGACAAAATATTTTGTGGCCAATAGAATATATTTGACGAGGAATTATTTCGTCGCCAATACCAGATTTTTAGACGAAATATTTTGACTCCAAAAAATACATAATCGGTGAGAAATTTTTTCGTCGCCAATATCTGCTTTGGAAACGAAAAGTTTTGTCTCTATTCATAATTATTTCGCAACAAATTTAATTTCGTCATTAATAATTAGATTTGTAGACGAATTTTTTTGTCGCTAAATTGATTTTAACTACCCAAAAATACACTCACAACACCATTTTTTTCCTTCCCATTTTCTTTCTTTCCCAAGTTTTGAACCTTAGACCTTCCACCCAACCAACACCTTATGCACACTCCTACTAACCACTGCACCAACCATAATATTCATGAATTTTTTTACAATATCTAATATATAACATATGTTTAATATTTTTGTTCAACAAATAGATGTTATACATAAACTTTTTCTCTCTCTCTCTCTCCCCCCTCCCTTTTTTCCTGTTCTCCTTTCTTCTTTCTTCTCTCTCTCTCTCTCTATCACTATCCTAAATTTATCTCTCTCATTTCTCTGTCCCTCTCTCTCTCTCCTTCCCTTTATCACTACTTTAGACTCTCTCTCTCTCTCTCTCTCTCTCTCTCTCTCTCGCTCTCACATTTCTATCTTTTTATTTCTCTCTTTCTCACTACCCTAAACTTATCTGTCTTATTTCTCATCCTTTTCCATATCTATTTATTTTCTCTCTATCTCTTTCCTTTTTTCTTTACGTTAAATCCTAAATCTATCTCTCCCATCTCTCGTTCTCTCTCTCTCTCTCTCTCTCTCTCTCTCTCTCACATCTTTTTTTCCTCTCCTCTCTCTAGATCTCTCTCTCTCTCTCCCTTTCTTCCTCTCTAAAATCTAATATCTTAAACCTTAAACATATATGCAAGCTATCTTTTTATTCACTCTCTCTACCTCTCCTCTTTCTCTCTCCTCTCCATCTCTATTCTAAATTCTAAATTCTAAAACTTATATCTCTCGTGCTCGCATCTCTCGTTTTCTCCATTTTGTCTTCCATTTCTCTCCTCCCTTTCTCTTTCCCTCATTCCCTCTCTTTCCCATCCTTTTTTCTCTATCCAAAATATGTTTAAAATTCTAAATTCATCTCAAATCTATCTTTTTCTTAACACTCTCTCTCTCTCCCTCCCTCCCCTATTAATATTTATTTGTATCGCACCAATTGAACACGTGTATATGTACATACATATATATATATATATACACACACACACATTTTTTACAACAAAATTTATGTTTATGTTAGCAACGAAATTATATTTTTCGTCCTCAAATAGCTACTTTTGGCAAGAAAAATAATAGTTTCTCGTCAAAAATATGTCGTTCGGAGATAAAATTTTATTTTCCTCGCCAAACGTATAAATTGGGCGAGAAAATATTATTTTTCTTACCAAAAGTACCTATTTGGAGATAAAAAAGATAATTTGCTGCCAAAAATACCTATTTGGTGAGAAAAAATATGTTATTTTTTCGCAAAAAGTACCTATTTGGCGAGAAAACATACATATTTTTTCTCGTCAAATAGATACTTTTTTTTCTTACCAAAGTACAGTAATTTTGGTGACAAAACTTTTCCTCGCCAAAGTACTTATTTGGCAAGGAAAATAATATATTTTTCCTCGCCAAATAGGTTGTTTTGGTGAGAAAAATTTTCCTCGCTAAATAACCTTTTCCTTGCCAAATAGGTTATTTGGCGAGGAAAAGTTTCCTCACCAAAAACTTTTTCCTCGCCAAATAGGTTATTTGGCAAGGAAAATTTTCCTCACTAAAAATCGTTTCCTCGCCAAATAGGTTATTTGGCGAGAAAAATTTTTCTCTCCAAAATTACAGTAGTTTGGTGAGGAAAACTTTCCTCACCAAAAGTACCAATTTAGCAGGAAAAAATATGTTATTTTTCTCGCCAATAATCAAACTTTAAGTTTGAATACGTATTTATAAGTTATTATGTTAATAACGTAATTTATTTAACATGAAAATTAAATAAAACTATATAATTATTGGGGTACAAATGTAATTTCAAAACTAAGATAAAAGTATTACGTTATTAACATAATAAATTACAGAGTTTTATAGAGTTTTTTTGAAATTACATTTGTACCCCAATAATTATACAGTTTTATTTAATTTTCGTGCTAAATAAATTACATTATTAACATAATAACTTATAAATACGTATTCAAATTTAAAGTTTGATTATTGGCGAGAAAAATATGTTATTTTTCTCACCAAATAGGTACTTTTGGTGAGAAAAATTTTCTCGCCAATGTACGGTAATTTTGGTGAGGAAACTTTTTCTTGCCAAATAACCTATTTGGCGAGAAAAATTTTCCTCACAAAAACTACCTATTTGGCGAGGAAACATACATATTTTTCCTCGCCAAATAGGTACTTTTGGCGAGAAAATTTTTCCTCACCAAAGTACCTATTTAGCGAGGAAAATAACATATTTTTACTTGCCAAAGGGGTATTTTTGGCGAGAAAAAGTTTCCTCGCCAAATAGGTACTTTTGGCGACGAAACTTTTCCACGCCAAAAATGGTAATTTTGGCGAGGAAAAGTTTCGTAGCCAAAAGTACCCATTTGGCGAGGAAATATTATTTTCCTCACCAAATGTACATATTTGGGAGGAAAATTAATATTTCCTTGCCAAATAGTTAATTTTGGTGACGAAATTATTTTCCTCGCAATTGTGTTAAAAACGGCGACAAATTTATTTTTTTGTCGCCATACATACCCATTTGGTGACAAAATTAAATTTCGTCTTCTACTTTTGTCACCATATGAGGTTTTTGTTGTAGTGCTAGATCTTTCGATTAAAGATTAACTTTTTTAGATGTAGATTTTATTGTTTTTCGCATGATTCTTGGGCTGAAATCGCATGTTTAGTTTCTGTTTGAGTTCAGTCTTTTAGATCTGGAATTTTCATAATTTGAAAAAAACGAAGGGCTGCTTGAGCGAGCCCCTCTGCTATTGACAAATTTTGCTCAAAGAACTAGAATCCATAAGTTGAAATTCAACAGGCCGCTCAAGCAAGCCTCCTTGATGTTGACAGATCCTAACCCAAAAATTAGAGGACAGAACTTGAAACTTAGTAGACCGCTCGAACGAGCTCTAGCTGCTTGACCGACCTGTGTAATTAGCAGAATATTTAGCATTTTAATTGGGAATTCCGGCTATGAAATTCAGACTATAAACCCTACAGTTTTGCATGATTACACACTGTATATGTATACACTTGTGATATGTTTGTCCACGGATCTCCAAGGGATCTCGTGAGTATCGGTTGACCAATCAAGACTATGCACTATGTGTTAAGGTGAAATCATGCATGTTGAATAATGTTATTATGCGAGAACCTAACGTCGATGGAAAATGTGGAATCTGTGAATATTGTGGAAAATTACAATTCAACAGTAAGTGGAATAAGTAATATCATCCCTCGTGCTGCTTGTTTGCTGGGCTAGGTTTCCGAGTTGGTTGTCGGGTTAGATTCCAGAGGTGAATTGGTGGTTAGATTTCCCTTTTACTCTTGTTCCAGGCTATATTTCCGAGAAGAATTTGGCGGTTAAATTCCCCATCTCACTTTTGTATTTTGGGTTCAATTCCCAATGTGAGTTAGATTCTCACTGGCCGTCATGCTGTGTTGTTTATGGGTTTAATTCTCTGAGCATCGTCCCGATTAAAAGAAATGAAGAAGAATGAACTTAAAACACTTATGTGTTATTTGTTACCTTTTGATATATCAACAATTTGAATAGATCTTGTTTTCCAGGATGAAAAGAGAGGCAATTAGTACGAACATAATTTACTTAATATTGCGAGTTCTGTTTTCTCTATAATATTCCTAATCGGATACTAATACTAACAAGACTACAAAATGAGTCTCAATCATATATATAGATATAACAATTGTTGAATAGAAATTTTAGTTTTTCCACACTAATATTTGTACATTCTCATAAAGGAAATAAAGTAAATATTTGTCCTGAGGGAGAGTAAAGAGATGGAATCGAAGCAATCAAGAACACAACCTCCACCACCTGCAATCATGAAAAATATATATAATGTCAAACATCAACAGCAAAACCTAATTTAAAGAAGTCAATAACATCTATAAAAAAAAAAAACACGTGCAATTATATATAAGCATGAAAAAATATGAATTGGAGTCTGTTAACTAGTTTTATGTTTACATTGCAAATGATGTGGTTAGTTGATATTTTGCTAATAATTAGCTAAGGTAGGTAAGATAATATATATAGTAGAGGAACAGAATGAAAAATTACCAAAATTTGCTGAATCATTTACCTTTGCCTTTTGGTGCTCTCATGTCCATTGGTCGGTTGAGCAGATTCCAACCACCGAAGCAAAGTAACAGGTATGTTATTAGCCTCTTGCTTACAATACTGACATTTGTTGTTACCATTGGTAGTTGACCTATTAGTTACACAATTTTCATGTGTGAGGAGTTCTCCACATTTACAATTGGACTTGAGTGCTGCATCTTCCAATTTGCCGCAACAGATTCTGCAAATTGCTTCTTCTTCTACAACCCCTTTATCCCCTTCCATGGTAACTAAACAACTGATGTGAGGTGCTAATTTTGAAAGGAATAAAATTATATACAAAAGGATTAACTGAAAATACTAAGAACTTCAATATATACAAAAACCATCAAAAAGTTTATTCCTCACTCAGCATATGCATTTTAATGGTACCATGCCATTCCTCACTCTGAATGTACTGCATTATTTTATATAAGGTATGACAAATATTTTCAAACTTTCACATGCAACATGCAATAACGAAATCTGGGTAATTAATAATACGATAGGGACATAAACTTAAGCTAGTAAGAATTTGATATTTGTTGATACCTTTAGGATTCATCCGACTTCTAAACTCTCTATCTCTCACAATAACAATACCTCTTGTGATTGGATCCCCAACCTAGAGATAACAAAGGAGAATAAGAGACTTGACCAAATAAACTGGAGGTGCATTAAATGGGCTGCATAATGCAGCTGTGAACGTGTATATGTATATGTGTGTGTGTGTTGTAAGATATGAGGGAGAGGTGAGAGAGAGGGGTGTGAGAGAGAGAGAGAGTTGTGAAATCCAAATGAGGTGTGTCTGCGCGCGAGCGCATTTGAATTAATAAAACTGTTTTGAGTTTGAGTTTGAGTTTGAGTTTGTGTTGTGATGATACCTCCTCTCAACTTACACTTACCGGCAACTTAATCAGTTGATATGCTCTCCTTCTGGCAAATGAAGGCTTGCCAGCTTCAAATTGCACATGGTATAGTTTGGTTCTGGAAAAATGAAGGCGGGATTAGAGTTTGTTAATTCGGTTTATATTTATATTGCGAATGATGATATAAGATGGTATTGCTCAGCTAAGGTAGACTATATATAGTAGAGGAGCAGATTCAGAAGTGACCAACACTTGTTGATTCATTTACCTTGTACATCGCAGAAGCAATATGAGTTTGGTGCTCTCATGTGGATCAATATTTTGCACAGATTTGAACCCTCGAAGCAAAGTAACAGTTGTGCTATTAACCTCTTCCTTGCAATCATGACATCTAATGTAACCTATGGCACTTGACTTGTTAGTTGCGCATTCTTCATGTTCGAGGACTACTGTGCATCCGCATTTGGACTTGACTGTATTTTCTTCTCCCAATTTGGAAAAGCAAATTCTGCAAATTGCTTCCTCATCTTCAATCCATTCATCGCCTTCCATTGCAACTAGAGTACTGTTGTGAGGTACTAATTTTGGAAGGACTAAAAGTTATTGTATAGAAATAGAAACTGAAACTACAAAGACCTTCAATAAAGAAGTACTATCAAAAAGTTTATTCCTCACTCTGAATATACTACATTATTTTATATAAAGTTCACAAGTAAGTGGACGAAATTAAAAATTGAACAAAATTGGTAAGGTAAATTGCAGATTGCAAACTAACAAATCGTACTATCTTTTCAAAATTCCACATGCAATAACGGAATCCGAATACCTAATAATACGATAGGGAGCTTGTAAGAATTTCATATTTGGTAGTTTTTATAGCATTACACTGGTACCTTCAGAATTCTTCTGATTTGAAGAAGCTTTCTCTCTCACAATAACAATATCTTGCCCAATGCTTGTAGCCTCAACCTAGACATAGCAAAGGAGAATAAGAGACTTGGCCATATTTCTTCTTATCGTTAATAAGATATATGTGTTTAGTTGCATGCATGCTTATGCCTTGACAAACTCTCAGTGTCTTTTCTTTGTGAAGCATTCTCAAGGGAGACTGCCATACATATTTCAAAAAGAGAATCCATCTGATTGTTGACTGCAATATATTTGTTCTCAGTTTTAGTGGATGCTAGAAAACTAATTTTGGAAAGGCACATTAACTTTCAAGTATTTGATGTTTGTTCAGCTTATAGATGGGAAAAAAATTTCTTCAAAGTTGCATAAAATGGAATTAATGAAAGAATTTTGTGATTGTCCCATGTTGGGGCATTGCCCGATCCAAGGGGCTTGTGGGGCTTACCCCGAGACAGGCCCTGCAGCAAAGCCTTGTTTGTTTCACTAGATATGAGCATTGGAATGGGGAGTATTATTATTATTATTGATCTTGTTACTATAAATCTACTGGAATTATCTATCCTATGAATTGTAGTAGTATACTATAGATATACAATAACTGTGTATTACATGTATGCCATACTAGGAAGATTGGAAATTAGAGGAAAAAAATAAGATGAGTTCTTACTGATGGCAATAAACCTGTTTTTTACAGCGATAATAATGAGTTCAAGTGGATTGCAAGTGGGTTATTGAACAGTCAGCTTGGAGGCCATTTGGCACTTCGGTTGATCAAAGCCAACTAAACTGTAGGCTCATCGTCTGCTGCATAATGCAACTATGAATATGTATGTTTTGTAATATGTGAAATTCATACGATTTATTTTATATAATTTTATACCTATTAAGTTATAGAATCAATGAGTTGTTTTAATTCATTAATTTTCATCATAAAAACAAGCCGTTTCAATTGCCCTCATTAGAGAATGTTTATTGCCTACAATAGCATTCAAGTTGGATATCTATTGCCTTAGGAAACGATGGTTTGTTCCTATATAATTAGTGGCTATTGTTGGGAAGTAAGTGAGACTACACTTGGAATAATCATTTTAAGGGAATTCTTTAACATTTCCTCTGGTTGATATTTTTTGGATGAAAAAACTGCAGTGCTATATTACATAGAAACAGGGGTTCAATCTTTTATTTTCTATAACTATTCTTCTAGAGATTTTCCGTTCGTAAGAGTGTTGGGAAACTAAAATTGGTTCGTGAGTCTACTTTGCTGCACAGAAGAAGATTCAAAGATCGTTATATCTTGAGGAAGGAGCACCATTCAACCCCATGCATGAGGGGATGTATTTTTCCTAAGGAGAGCACTTTTGCGTGCCTCGACCGCCTCACAGGCTTTTCTTATCTCTTTCAAACCCATGCATGCATGAGGCGATGTATTTAGAGAAATTCTAAATATTTAATTTGTTATTTTTGGTTGATTAATATTTTGTGTGGATCTTTAAACCTAACAGAATATCCTTGCATCAAAATAATCTCCAACAATCTTAGGAAAAATAATATTTGCTATGATTTTCTGTTAGGGTGATATTTATCTTTGTTGTGAAAAAAAAGAGGAGAAAAATGGTGATTAAATTATAGAGAGCTGTCGAAGTGAATGATCAATTTGCAGTACTTAACTAAATAGCACTTACTTGTACTTAACTAAATAGCACTTATCGGGAAAAATAATGATGATGGGTTTGATGGAAAAGATTAATTGTGTCATGATAGAATATTGAGTGATTCAATTGCCTTACAAGAATTCCAATAAAATACTTTCTGAGTTTTAAAAAAATTTTAAAAGTCCAATTTAAAGTACTTTGAAGTGTGGGGGGTTGGTTGTCTTCTTGCTTATATGAATAATTGTTCAATGTATGTTTGCATCATACAAACTCATGTGCTTTTAACAGTTTACGTTCTCATCTAATTTTTGTCATACCTTTCTTTTGATTTGAAATGAAGGATGATACGAAATGAACATAAGACAGGTCACATAGCAACAGATTTATTGAAAATCATGGAGAATGTATATAGTAAGTGTGGATTACAATATGTGCTTGTTGTGAAGTCTTAATATACTTTTAGACTTGGTCTGTTCAGAAACTGAATTGGTAAGTAATTTATCGAATGATTTACTTTTAACAAGTAGTTTAATTCTTGTCTTCTTTATACGTTGTGAACATCACGTTGTCATTGCAAAAGCCAAAAACATAAATTTCAATGAGAGAAAGAGACATATCATGATAAGACATAATATTGTCAAGCAACTGTATCAATTGTGCAAGGAGTGGTTGCACTTGATTTTGTGAGGTCTGAGAAAAAAATAACAGACCTTTTAATTTACTGAAGGATTAACACGAATGCTAACCGTTAGATCATCGAAGGAAATAGGATTGAAGCTTGTACGTTAATCACCTCAATGGACACCTAACCTTTGTGATTGAAGATCCTATGAATAAGGTTCAATAGGTAAAAACGAAACTGAAAGGTGACTAGGAAGAGCACTAAAAAATAGAGGGAAATTCCTTGGTCCTATTCCTATTGTGATAGTTCTTAAACTAATGTGACAATATTAGGCTGAATGTGTCCAAAGTAGGATTTCTATAGGGATTTAGTCACAAATTACTCTTGGAGGACACACCTATATATATGAGTATGGCAGTGGGATCGCTACTGTGAGATATCAAGCTAATCTTTAAAGACATTTATAGAAACGAGATACATGCGCATGACTGTTTAACGCGCAAAATCGTTCAAAAATCATAATTGTTTTCTGTACTGTGTGTGTGGTAAGTATAAGTTTGATATCAAGAACCTAGTTCAAGACTTTGTTTACTACGGTTCTTCAAATTGAAACTTGCTAATCCTAAGTGTAGGTTCAAGTATGGAAGACATCTATGCCCATTACGCAATAAAAACACTCTTATAAAATTTTAAATTATGTGGGGATTGTTGTTATAATTTTTACTTTCCATAATTTATTTTATATAATTTTGTTCCTATTAAGTTATAGAATCAATGAGTTGTTTTAATTCATTAATTTTCATCATACAAATTAGAGGTGTCCAAGAAAATCTGAAAAACTGGACTGAACCGATTCAACTCGTTCATTTTGGTTTGGTTCCATGGTCTAGTGGTCAGGTTCTGGTTGTAAAAAAATAAAACCGTTAATTTTGGTTTGTTAATTGTTTTTTTTATCGATCCGCGGTTCAAACCGAATCGAACCGTTTATAATGAATATATATAAATTTACACACACACACACATGTACATACCAGATTACCAATAATTGAGGAAATAAAATAATTTGACTATAAAACTTTCCTTTAGTAATTAAGAAAATAAAATACTACTCTACTTCCTAAAAATATTTTCTTTTCCCAAGTAAAAACCTTCCACTTTCTATTTTTTTCCAAGAATATTGCCTACTTTTCAAGTTTTGGAGACTCCAATTATAAAATTTTTTTATGTTGTTTGCTATTTTTGTTTTCCTTTATGAAGTACTTCATATTTTTAGACATTTTTGTAGGTTTTGACAAATAGATCGGATTGAAAAGTAGTACTGGTAATTATTTTTGTACTGTTGTTTTGGACCTATATTTCAAACTATCTCGATACTGATTAAACTATGTTAAGGGTTGTTTGATAGTTTTTTCTAGTAAGCATGGTGATAGTTTGGATATTCAAATATTAATGAAATTTTGAGCTATTTTGTGATATTCTACTCATATGAAATGTTCTATTATTTTGCGGGTAGAACCGGGAACCGAACCGATCCGATCCGAAATTGAAGATTGATTTTGGTTAGGTTTCACATTGGTAATAGTCAAGTTTTGGTCTATATTTTTCTCGGACCGTTAGAAATGATCTGGTTATTAGACTCCTGCAAAACCGCACCAATCCAGACCATGTACACTCCTAATACAAATTAGTCGTTTCAATTGCCCTCAAAACGACCTATATAAGGTGGCTATAGTTTTGGGAAGTGAGACTACACTTGGAATAATCATTTTGAGGGAATCCTTTAACATTTCCTCTGGTTGATATTTTTTGGATGAGAAAACTGCAGTGCTATATTACATAGAAACAGGGGTT
Source organism: Arctostaphylos glauca (assembly GCA_019985065.2). Classification (NCBI taxonomy): domain Eukaryota; kingdom Viridiplantae; phylum Streptophyta; class Magnoliopsida; order Ericales; family Ericaceae; genus Arctostaphylos; species Arctostaphylos glauca. The sequence continues at coordinate 4,872,040 of JAHSPW020000015.1, forward strand.
CGATCTTTGATTATCTATAACTATTCTTCTAGAGATTTTCCGTTCATAAGAGTGTTGAAAAACTAAAATTGGTTCATAAGTCCACTTTGCTGCATAGAAGAAGATTCAAAGGTGGTCGTATATTGGAGAAGGAGCACCATTCAACCCCGTCCTAAGACAAGCGTTTTTGCGTGCCTCGATGGCCTCATAGGCCTTTCTTATCTCTTTACTCTCTAAATATTTAATTTGTTATTTTTGGTTGATTAATATTTTGTGTGCATCAAAATAATCTCCAACAGTGTTTTTTTTTTTTTTGTGGGGGGGGGGGGGGGGGGGGGGGGGGGAGTGTGTGTGGAATCATTTGAATTAATAAGAAAGTGTTTTGAATTAATCACCAACACTTACCGGCAACGTAATATATTCTCTCCCTCTGAAAAGTGAAGGCTGGCGACTTGAGCCCTTCATCGACTGTGGTATTGGTTTCAATCTGCAAATGAAGGCAGGAATTAGAGTTTGTTAATTGGGTTTATATTTATATTGCAAATGATGATATAAGCTGACATTACTCAGCTAAGGTAGATGATATATAGCATAGGAGCAGATTCTAAATTACTAACACGTGCTTATTCATTTACCCTATAAATCGCCGTCTGCGTTTGGTGCTATCCTGTGGATCAGTCTTTTGAGCAGATTTGAACCCTCGAAGCAAAGTAACAGATGTGTTATTAACCTCTCCCTCGCAGAGATCACATTTGGTGTTACCTATGGAACTTGACCAGTTATTTGCACATTCTTCATGTACGAGGACTATTGTGCATCGGCATTTGGACTTGACTGTATTTTCTTCTGCCAATTTGGAAAAACAGATTCTGCAAATTGCTTTCTCTTCTGGAATCCATTCATCCCCTTCCATTGCGACTAGACTGCTGCCGTGAGGTGCTAATTTTGAAAGGACTAAAAGTTATTGTACAGAAATATAAACAGAAAATACAAAGAACTTCAATACAAAAGTACCATCAAAAAGTTTATTCCTCACTTTGAATGTACTACATTATTTTATACAAGGTTCACAAGTAAGTGGACGAAATTACTAGTCGAACATAATTGGTATGACAGATCGCAGATTGCAAACTAACAAACCGTACTATCTTTTCAAACTTCCACATCCAACTTGTAATAACAAAATCCGATTACCTAAGAATACAATAGGGACATAAACTTATGGTAGTGAGAGTTTGATATTTGATAATTTTTATAGCATTACTCTGGTACCTTCAGAATTCTTTTGACTTGTAGAAGCTCTATCTCTCACAAGAACATTGTCTTGCCCAATGATTGTAGCCCCAACCTACACATAGCAAAGAAGAATAAGAGACTTTTTCCATATTTCTTCATGTCGTTAATAAGATATATATCTTGTTGTATGCATGTTTGTGCCTTGCCAAACTCTCAGTGTCTTTTCTTTGTGAAGAATTCTCAATGCAGAATGCCGTACTTATTTCAGAAAGAAAATCCATTCGATAGTTATGAACTTCACTACCAGTATATTTCTTCTAAATTCTATTGGATGGCAGCTGGAAACTAATTTTTGAAGGAAATATTATCTTTAAATTATTTTATGTTTGTTTAGCTTATAGACAGGACCAAAAAATATTCTTCAAAATTGCATACGATAGAAATAATGAAAGAATTTCGTGCTTCCATATTTAACATTACACTTGTAATTAATTAATTGGGATTTTTGTATTTCTTTGCATAACACGAGTACCACGCTCGTTAAATATTACACAAATGAGATCCCAAAGCAGTAGTTGAATTGCAATTCAAATCTGAAAACAGTTTTATTTTTTAAAAGGCAAAGAAAGAAATTTTATTAATCAAAGGAGAGCACAGAGAACAAAAAGAGAGGTTGGTATGAAAGCAAGCAAGAAGAAAAAAACATCAAGGTACATATTATAATGCTACAAGTTACCCCTAAGGATTTAGAAGTAAAGATCTAAACATAGTCACAAAAGTGAATCCACAAATTGCAGCAAATGCCACAGTAGCTCTAACCCAGCATCCATCCTAACCACTGGAAGGATCAGATAGCGTCCAAAGACGAGCATGACTATGGTTCAACACAACGTTTCTACAGCATAGATATAACTCGTCTGAAAACAGTGTAATACACACACACGCAGATATATAACTTACATCATCAATTGCTCGCTCATCCATTTTATGAGATGGCCCCCGATCCAGACCCAAATCAGGCTCCAAGTTATATTATGTTAAGAAATTATGGATCGAAGCTGGCTGGCAAACAAAGTGAAATTGAGAAAATGAAGATAAACAGGACACAAGGAGAGAACAATTTTACTCTCTCTTGAAGAAAAGAACTAAAGAGACTGCTCTACTGGGTTGAATGCCTGAAGCAATAGGGGAGGCCTCTATTTATAGGAGAGGACCTTCCTTTTCTCTCCGCTTCCTTCTCCATTTTAAGAAAATGACTTTAACACAACGAAGGTGAGAGGAAGCTGCGGAGGAAGGAAACTAATTAAGTCAACGTCCCATTTGCTCTATTTCCTCACGAAAGTGAGCTATGCATCTTTTGAGGAAGGTGAAAGGAAGGAGCCTAGGAAAACTAATTAGCCAATTGTTGGTCAACGTTCAAGTTTGGTGGAGCTGTATTTTCGTCCTTAATTGAAAAATATATAAAGAAATTGAAAAGTATTCGGATTGCTGAAAAGATAGCCTGCCACGTTTTGATTTCTTCTATTTCCTCGCGAAAGGGAATTTTTATTTTTGGGTAAAATTGTGAGTAAAGGGAGTAAGTTTTCTTAATTATTTATTATTCTTATTCAAAATAGTTTTGCATTTATTAATGCTTTATATTATTTTTTATCATAAATTATAATTTTTAAATTATTATCGTCAAAATAATTTAATAATTCATAAGAAATTAACAAAGGTATAAGAAATTAAATAAAAAATAATAAAAGAAATGATGTAAGACAAGTTGGGTTGACAGAGGTGCAATCTGAGGTAGTGATCAATGAATGAATCAAAGTAAGGAAAATGAAAACAAATTCAACTTGAAAGCATAAAAAATTATATAAAAAATAATATAAGAAATGGTGTAAGCCAAATTGGGTTGACAGAGGTGTAATCTGAGGTAGTGATCAATGAATGAATAAGACAAAGGAAAATGAAAAGAAATTCATTTGCTTAAGAAATAAGAATCTGTATACTTTATTTGTTTAATCATTTGCATCTCTCTCTCTCCTCTCTCTCCTCTTTCTCTCTCTCTCTCTCTCTCCCATATGTAGAAACGCGCTTTTATACGTATGTAACTGTAAAGTTTCTATTTGAAATGTATTTTCTTGGCCTTCTGCTAGCTGTTGGAATTTGGTTGGTTTCAGTCCTTTTTATTCTCAGTTTTTCTTTCTTCTTGGATTCCCACTACTCTCTCTCTCTCTCCCCACACAATCGAAACTTTTGAGGTTCCAACAAGTTGTGAGCTTAAATCTGATTTTGGGTTGATAATCGCTTTTGATGGTGGTTACTGCGTCCCTGCTCTCTGCAATTACTTCGGATGGTACAAAGGGATAGAAGTTTGTCATTCGTTCTAGCTACTTCTATTTCTGAACGGATCTTACTCTTAGACGATTAAGCTCCCTTCAATCTAGTAAGTTTTTCTGTCTACTCAATTTGATCCTTACGTACATACATACAGTTAGATGTATCTGTATATATATGCCTTTAAATGCGTATGTACCTAGCTTCATATGTATCTATACATATGCGCATACTTGTTTTGCTTAGATTTGTCTTCCATATGGTACAAGTAGTCGTAGGTTAGGTGAAATGCGGGATGTGTAAAAAGATATGAAGATGCAGATCTAGCTATCATCGGATTTGTATTTCCAATTCTAACTGCTTGTTTATTGTATATGTTAGAAATTTATGGGCCTAACTCAACCTCGAAAATCGATTTTCAAGGTAAGGGTTGTTCAAGGCTTATAAGCGGAGGAATGAGAACTAACATAGACAATATGAGACTCACTAATACCCTACATCACACGAAGTTTGCAGAACGGCTAAGGGTTAGATGACAGGACCTGTGTGCGTTATGTTTGCGTATGGAACCTAGTTCTGATACCATATTAGAAATCCATGAGCTTGCTCTTACCTTAAATCTTATCTCCATTGGTCAATTGTGTAAGCATGCTCTAACTGTCAATTTTTTCCATACTAGTTGTTTGGTACAAGATCATCAGACAGGGCAAACTCTTGGGATTAGCCGTAAGCATAGACGTCTCTAGCTATGAGCTCATTCACCTTCATGTTCCAGACTCATCTGAGATTGTTGCTCATGCATCCACTTTATCTCCTTTCGACCTTTGGCACTATTGTTTAGGCCATATTTCTGTTAGTCGGTTAGAATTTTTAATTTCTAGTGGTCAATTAGGTCATGTTTGTACACGTGGTTCATATGAGTAATAAGGATGTTAGTTGCGCAGTTCAATAAGGAATCAAATGGTAGCGTACCGCTTTGAAATCACATGAGGTTACTACTGAATGGGGAGGTCTCTAACCATTTGTGTGGATAGGTTTCTAATTATACAATTCATCTAAGTCTCGTTTAAAGGACACTGCCAATCATAGAGACATAGTGGCTAAGTTGCAATTAATTCAATTACTTCGTATATTAATCCGATTGAAAGAGAAATTGACTTGATTGTTTGGATTGTAAAATACTTAAACTAAATAAAGCAGAAATTAAATTGAGTGGAAACTAGCGAGAAAAAGTCTAGGGTTTCTAATTCACACCAATAAGTAGGCGAGGCATATATTTCGGATTTCTATCGGAATCACACATGTTCAAGAAGATAATCGAGTTGTCAACAAGCATGGACTATCCCATTTTTTATTTTTATAGAAAATCTTAAAAATCACCGCCAATCGTCTTTAATTACTAAAATATCAAAAACACATATAAATTACTCATCACACCCTCCAACTTGCACTTTGCTATTCTTGAGCAAAGAAAATAGTAAAAAGAAATGAACTAAATCATCTCAACTTTTGTGCAGCGTAGGATCACACTTACCATGCGTAACAAGTCTTTTAAACTCCTGGGTGGCCCCAGTAAGACGAGTGAAGTCTAGTGAGAGCTTTCGGCAGTGATTACCCACACAATACAAGCAAAATCTGTCCCACATGAAACCTGAATACTTGCAATCCAACTCAGCAACATATCAAATAAAGAATACGAAGTATTGCAACCACACAATAAGCATACGCAGTTCTTGATGCTGGCAAATATAGAAATAAGTCATGGCACCTAAACTCGACTTGTGTAAATAAGGGCCTTGATCACAAGTGAAAAATAACTAAAAGGTCTTTTCAGACCGAGTACTGACTTCAAATCTCATCGTGTCATGCACTCAACAAATGAATTCACTTGAAACAAGGTGCTTATTATGTACTCTAATGTGCTCGGTTGGAAATTATGTAAATGGAAGCAAAATACTCCGCAGCTAGACACGAAAATAGTACTCTATAAACTAGACACAACGTCATGAGTGAAATGCCAAGTATTGAGAATGCTCTTTATCCCCCAACTGGCAACGTTAGGATCAAACACAACAAGTGTTTGAGAATAGGCAAACAATCAACTAAATTAGGATAAATTTTATCAATGCGTGCCCTCTCTTTATTTTTATTTTTTGATTTTTCCACACCTCTCATTCCTACTTTTCAACACATCCTCTGATACGACAAACTTCTTTTTTCATAAATAATCCGGTGTGTTCCTTCTCATACAATTTCATTTTTCTTATTTGGTCCATGCAACTCTTTTTTTCTTTTTCTTCTCAATGAGGAGAAATCACCATCAAGCATCTTTCTATATTCTTCTCATTATTTCTTTTATTTTCAATGATTCACTTTCATATGATTAATTATGCATTCTTAAGAGACATGAAAATTGGAGCTCAACAACAAAAAAGGTATCACTTGAGAGGCATAAATGGACTACTAAAGGATAAGTCTACGAGAAAAAAGAACGAACCGGCTCGAATAATAAAAAATGACATATGATCCTCTCCTAAGGATGGAACAACCACACAAGTCCACAGCCCAGGAGAAAAGTAATAGGTATTGCATTAAGTCCCAATGCTTGCAACAAAGCTAATGACAACGACAACGAAAGATTTTTTTTTTTTTTTGACAAATAAATATTTACGTGACACCACTCTTAGAAAGTAATGCTCAAAACTCACATGGGCACAAGTATCCATTAATCTAGCCATCAAGAACAATCTAATTGCAACTCACAAACAACAAAAGTCCAAGTAAACGTGAAGTGTAAGAAGTGCTAAAGATAAGTGTGAAGACAAAGTTCTCATAATAGGTTAGCAAAAAGAACTACAATACTGCAATGATATCAAGCAATACTATCACATCTCAAACTCAATCAATCCGGAGTAGTCCCAACAAGTCTTAAGTCTAATGCAGAAAGAATCTCATTATTTTTTAGTTTGGTTTTTTCAAATTTTTTATTTTGATATATTTTGTTGACTCTAACTTTATACAAAGAACAAAGGGATCCCACCCCTTAACTTAAACCATTCAATGTCCTCATTGAAAACATAAAACTAAGAGGTAGGATAGAAAAAGTAAAAGAGAGAAAATGTATCAGTTAGGATGGCGAACTACACAAGATAGCAGAACGTGGGGGATAGAGGCCTCCGAACTTGAACAAGACAACATGAAAGTGTTAGTCTGCAAATTAAAGAAACTAATGATAAACAACTGAAGAAACTATCATCCACATTCTTCACATGAAAAATACGGGTGCTACTTTTCTCCCTGGTCGACATCTCTGATTGCCTACTTGTTAAAAGGATAGTATGCATATGATTCAACGATATCTTGAGAAGTGAGACCATCGTCTAATAGGCTGTCACTCCCATTGGGGCTACTAAATATTTTACCCACCAATCTATTTGTGATGCAATCTCCATGGAGGTGGATATTCAAGTCAGATGGTTCGGATATATTTCTCGTTGCTAACTACGTGCATGTTGTTAGACCTAACCTCTTAGGTACTATATACGTAGCTTCGACTAGGTGACTATACCAGACCATCAAAAGCTGTTCAAGCACGAAAAACACTGGAGGTATCTCAAACTTCATAGATTTCTAGTATCCTCGACTTCATGGACGCTCAATGATCTGAATAGACTGGATACACTAAGCCAATCTCCTCCATAATATCGTCATTGACAATTCCTTCCACATATGGCTTTAAACGTTGACCATTGACTATAGAAACTATACCATCTTGTGAGTTTTCTCTTTCGACTACTCTATGGAGAAAGACTCTAAGTACGATGAATGGACCACCCCACCTTGATCGTAACTTATCAGGAAATAGACGCAAACGAGAATTAAAAAGCCAAACCTTTTAGTTAGGCTCAAAAGACTTGCGAACTATATGCTCATAGAGTTGGAGTTGATGATGAGACCTGACAACGGCCATATCAAAGTTAAACTTCTTTATATCCCACAATGCCCTATGTTCTAACTCTACCGCTAAGTGGCATGCCTTATCAAAAACTAACCGGTAAGGAGACATGCCAATAGGTGTCTTATAAGCAGTGTGGTAGGCCCACAACACACCATCTAGTTGGGTTGACCAATCTTTGCGTGTGGTATCGCCTTTCTATTCAAGATCTTCTTAATTTCCCTATTTGAGACTTTAACCTTGCCACTAGTCTGAGGATGGTAAGGTGTCGTCATCTTGTGCGTGATGGAATATTTGCACATTAGCGCCATGAAGTGCCTATTGTAGAAGTTGACGCCCTCATCACTAATAATAGTTCTCGGGCAACGAAAATGACTAAAGATGTTACTTTTAAGGAACTTGACCACCACTTTGTGGTCATTTATTTTGGACGCCACCGCCTTTACCCATTTTCAGACATAATCAATTGCTACTAAAATATACGCGTTCCCAAACGAATTCACAAACCTTCCCACAAAATTTATTTCCCAGACATCAAATATCTCTACCACTAAAATTGGAGACATTGGCATCATGTCTCGACGACACATGATTCCAGAGCGTTGGCACCAAAGATATGTCTTACAAAACTCGTTGGCATCTTTAAATAATGTTGGCCAATAGAAGCCACTTCCCACTAAAGTGCCCCTATATTGCAGAATGTGACAAAAAGTAAGAATACTATGGTACACACACTCGGGGACACAATGCTAGGTCACTTGGTCCGCACTATACTTGAAGATCTTCTGGTCCTCCCAAATGTAATATCCTACCTGTGAGAAAAATCAGTCCTTACCCAGTTGGAACCAACTCAAAGGGATCACACCAACGGCCAAGTAGTTCAATATATGTGCATACCATGGAGGTCGGGCTTGAGACATTGTAAAAATTTGCTCATCGAAAAATGAGCCATGCAGAGGTGTGGTGTCGCAAGAGGAACTACAATCCTCGACAAGTGATGATCGGCTACAGAATTATCGAAACCTTTTTATTCCAAATTTCAAAGTTGAATTCTTGTAACAATAGTGTCACACCCCAAACTTCTAGGGTATGAAATAAGCAAAACAACAATGCAAACCAAAACTTAATATAATCATAACTCCAATAAATTAAAATAAATCTCAATAATCGATAATCAACTATCAAATAATAAATAATCGATCCTAATTAATCTAAATATAAACTAATTAAAAAAGGCCCATAATGCCTAAACAAATAAATAAACAAAGTCTGAAAGCGTCCAACTGAACATCTAAATATAAATATTGTCAAAAATATAAATTCCATCTAACATGATGAAACATCTTCATACACGAGGTCTAAGTCCTCGGGTCCACATCATCACTTGTAAATTATTAGTTTACAGAAAAACATAAGCCGGAGCTCGAGTAGGAAGTCATACTGAAAACATCAACATATTGAATAAAGCATGCTCGCATCAATAATATAATATACATAATGACAATATAAACTATATTGGCTAAACATTCACAATAATATCACGCTCTCATGTCACTCATGCATAATTTTGACGATCTTGTACTGCACGGGCAGCGCACATTGGAGAACCTATCATAGAGCTCACGAGCTACCCTGGAGTAATCGCAAAGACTCTGAATTGAGTTCACGGGCTACTCTGACCGTCGGATTATCTCCTATTCGGTATCTGACATCCATGCATGCTCATATGCATCAATAATAATCAATTCAAGACTAAAATAGTAGCTATAAATGAACTGGAAGGCAGGAAATAGGCTGAAAATGAAAACTAAATATTACGTCTTCTAGTAGATTGCTTGAGTGGAAAAAACTATATAGTTAGATTCAACCTTAAAAATTCTAAAATATTACTACCTCCGTCCCAATTTGTTTGTCCATTCTCGAAATTCCAACTTATTTAGGAAGCACAATCATTACTCTTAAAAATTTTTACTTTCCAAGAATACCCTTAACTTTTTTAACATTAAATGAGAGTTTACGTTTTCCAAAGCATGATTTTTTAAAAAAGGAAGGGCATTAGGAAATTTTGACGAGTCAACTTCAAAATTAGACAAACAATTTGGGACATCTAAAAGTCAAAAAGTGGACAAACAAACCGGGACGGAGGGAGTATAATTTATAAGTAGATGTATTGGATCAATGTCAATAGAAAATAAGCTCTAAAAGATTTCAAACGATAGGTAATAAGTTAAAAGTGGAGTTCGGCGGACACCATAGTGTTGGTTCAAAATTGGATACCTTATTTTAAAACACCAAAATTGTTTCGTCAAATTCAATGAAGAAATTAATTTTGCTCGAGTAACAATAAAATGCAAAACTTATATTTTTTTGAAACTCTATGTGTCTAGTTTTAAACAAAATAAACGGTGCGCAATTTCAATACTCGTACTAAAAGTTATGCTCGTTTTACCAAAGTGTGTTAGTGCAGCCAGAATGGGTGCGAATTTGCTGCAACTCAGTTACGAATTTTTTTAGAATTATATACGTTGAATTAGGCTTCGAAATTTTAACCAAACACAGCAGACTTATAAACCAATACTCAGTAAAAGTTTTAGAAAGTTTAGAGTTTTAAAACCACCCAAAGGAAAATTTTCAAAATCAGATTATCGTTGTGTTTTGTTTTTTCTAGATTCTGTTCTACGCAAATAATTTCGTTTTGGCCTTCGTTTTCTACAACTAACTATCCAAATCATGCCAAAATTCATACAGAACATGCATGACTCGATCACATAGCAAACAAAATACATATATACCATGATCTATGCAATATCTCAATGTTAATCAACATAAAATCCTACTTTATTTTGATAAAACGTAGCAAATACTTGTATGATCAAAAATTGCTCAAATACTTAGTGTATTAGGTTGTTAGGTTGACTCTGGGCTCTATGTGAAGCTCTCAACGTGCTCTAAAACCTTCAAGTTGGCCTCATCACATGAATCCTCCGTCTAGGCACTCGTTCTCCCTCCTCAATCTATTAGGATTTAGAGCCCTCCTTAGAAAAAGCTGCGTATTTTTAATATAAACTGATTTTAGGGTTTTCTAATCATTTTATAATTAAAATTTGGTTAATTACACTAACCCCCTTCAAGTCCCTAACACCACTGCATTGGCTCCTAACGTTCTAAACCTTAAAATAAGGTCACAATTAGAATATTAAACTCAAAATCTCAAATTCTCAAATTCTAAAAATAATGAAAATAAGAGGTCGAACCTCGGGTACTCACAAACAGAATCCAACGGATCAACCTAGATTTTGCATCTTTCGTAGAAAGCAAGTGTCGCAAAGCTGCATGATCAGAGTATGTGATAACTTTAGATCCGAGGAGGTACGATCGAAACTTATCGAGGGCAATACTACCACGAGTAATTCCTTCTATGTAGTGGTATAATTCAATTGAGCATTGGAGAGGGTTTTACTTGCATAGTATATGGCATGGGAAATTTTGTGAACCTTTTGGCAAAGGACCGCCCCGACTACATAGTCAGATGTGTCAAATAGAATCTCAATGCACACCGACCAATCCGGCGACTGCATAATCGGTGTAGAGAATAGGGCATTCCTAAAATTAACGAAGGCTTTCATGCACGTTTCATCAAATACAGAAGGCACATCCTTTGTGAGGAGATCGCACAAGGGTTTTGAAATCTTGCTAAAGTCTCGAATGAAGTAGCGATAAAAAGCCTGTGTCCTAAGACTGACCCAATTTGCTTAACCTAAGAGGGAGGAGGAAGTCGTGAAATTAAGTCAACTTTAGCTTTGTCGACTTCAAATTTTTTGTTGCTCTGCGCGGGAGTTGTCCGAGCCTATGGGCTTGCGGGGCTTGCACCCTGGCCGGTTCTAGGAAAGATGTATGTCCTTGGAAAGTGGGGAACCCAGAGGAAACTGTGAAGGAAGGAACGAAGGTGGTATTATTGAGAAACTTTTATTTTTTTGGCTTAGTTTATTATGGAGAAATTTCGACTGAGCATTAATTTGGTTCAGTCTAATTGGTTTTTGCATGTATAGCGGACCGAAAATATGGATTTGGAAGTAAATATAAATATTTGTTCCCGACTGAAATAATGGGTGGATTGAAATCGGTTCGGATTGGTTCGGTCGGATCGGGTAAGTCGTGGATTTCGGGCTGGACATAAAATTTATTTAGGCCGACCATAAGTGGACTTCAAAATAAAATTTACAATTCAGCTCGATTTGGTCTATACTTCATGGCTAATCCACACAAGTCGGTCCGGATTTGATTTGTATAAAATTTAAACCAAATCGAACAAAATTTTGGCTGATCTTTTCGATCGATTCGATTTTGGTCGGTTTTTTCCACCCCAAGGATGCATTTTCTTGGAAAGTGGGGTAGGATGCAAAAATTGGGCACTACGAAGGTGAGAGGAAGCTGTGGGGCTTGCAATGAACAACCAATTATCTGTGCAATGAACAACCAATTATCGCCAACAGGTTGTTTCTAACTTGATGGCACTCCGATGCTAAAGTCAGGACACTAAGAGATCCAAGCACAATAATAATTGCACAATGAATGATAGCTTACCTGATTAATAGCCTATGATTTCTTACTTATAAGCCATTGAGTGCCACGTTTAGTAACACAATCTCCAGGAGATCTTCCTTTGTTTGTTGATATCAAATCATAATCTTTCCATGTGAGGTGACTTTCCCAAACATAGTGCATTCCTAAATGTAGTTGATGTCTTAATTTGCATTTTCCTAATTGGGACATGCCAACTTTCTAGAAAGTTTCACCGCCCTAGTCGAATGGCAAACCAACAAGTCGGCACTTAGTAAAGCCCATGTCTTTCTCGTGGTAGACCCGTTTGGTACTCATAGACCAAAGCCTTATGATGCCGAAGTTAGATCGATGTCATCATGCCGGGTTGTCCAGAGAAGGGCCCATTCGACAACTCATGCTGCTGACGTGACCCATTCTTTTGTTCGAACCAACTTTCATTTAATAGAGTTATGTTTCAGCCTTCCATTTCTGCCCTCCACAATAGCCTCTCAGCTGGGCGTTGGCTGGGTTGACAATTGATTGACAAGAATGGCCAATTGCATAAAGTTGCAATGGTTATGAACACGCGTCATTTGCTGATTTGTCGCGTGTCCGGCCATCATTCTCCCTACAGATGCACCATTTCAAAAGCATTAATTTCCAAACACGCCAGATTGCTCCACGTGTCATTCATCGAACGGTTTGTTTCCATGTCGCTTAGTTTTGCCCATGCCGTCGCTTCATTCCCAACCTCTATAAGTGGAGCGGGAGGGAGGGAAAGAGATCTCCTCATTGCCTCTCTCTACGTCTTCTGTTGCTCAAGATCCACTCGTAGAGTCCTTCTAAAGAATCCTTGCCGGAGCTTTCCAAGTATTTCCGTCAGATTTCCTGCTATCCATGTAGTATATTTGAAATAATCTTTATATTTCACTATACTTTTACGTGCCTACCCCATTTTTTGTTCACGCTTTCCCTTAGGACATATAAAATTTTGGTTTTCCAACATTGTTCACACATGAATAGTGCCCCTGAACCGTCCCATCAACTTTTTTGGTGACCTTGTCCCATCACTCCGATAAGTCTCCAGCCCCTTTTCTTATCCGCTCGGTATTTCTATCGAACACCTTTGGCGTCAGTCTTCTCATTCATGTATTTTGACTTTGAACCCTTGTACCTTTCTTAGGTCCTCCCATGGTGCCGAATAGAAGCAAGTTTGAGATTACTTTGGATCTTGCCGCTGATAGACAGGTCTTTTGGAATAGATACAACGTCCCTGACGATATACAGTTTTTGTTACTAAAAATTGATGCCTCATATACTTATCGGCCCGACCGCATGCACATCCCTATGATGGCTATCATCAAAGGGGGGTTTGGTTCGCCCTTCACTCACGGCTTCTGCTAGCCCTCCATGAGCTCAACCTTGCTCCCTATCAAGTGTCCATAAACGTTTTTAGGATTATTATGTCAATCATTCGGCTGAAAGAGCTATACTTTCTTGACTTTGACTTTTGTGATATTTTCAGCATATATACCGCGTCAACAAATGCCAACTCCAAGAGACACCACCTCTAGAATTGGCCACAATATCGCTAATCCTTGATCTTCCCCGATTCAAATAAATACGTCGGGGAAGTACTTGAAGTTACCAAAAACTTTGAGTTTGGCCCTGGCGAGCACGAGTTCCCAACCTTTTGAAGTTGTGCCTTGGAGGCCTAATTTTATGGCTGGCAAGATAGAGGTCACGAGCTCCAACCCCATTGCTAAAGGTGGGGTTGCTCGCATTTTGGCTTGTTCGGTCCTGCTGCCAAAGGACGCCGAAGGGATGCTGACAACTATGAAGGCCTTTCACCAAAGAGCTTTAAAGGATGTCCTCTCGGTAAGTTTTATTGTCCTTACTTTTTTAACAGTCCCAATTTTTTTGTTATTTTTTGATGTCGTCCATCTATTTCTTTCAGGCTGTAGAGTCTCTCTCTACCATTGATCAACATTTTTCCAAGACGATGTAGATTACTAGCCAATCTATTCAATGGCTGGCTGCCGGGAAGGAGTTGCGAAGGTAGCGGGAGCTAGACATCACCTAGCTGAAGGACGAGGTGGCTCAGCTAACCTCAAATATGGATGTCGTTCATAATGCCAATGAGACTCTGCTGAAGGAGGCCGAAGATCTATGTGAAAAGCATAAAGACATGGCATCGATGGCCTACAATGCTGGTTTCGATGAGGCCGAGTGGCAATGGAAGGATGAGCTCATAAAGGCTCAACATCTTATATATCGACGCGGTTGGTTCGACGTACTGAAGGTTGCCAATGCTCTCGCTGATTCATCACTCCTGCAAGAACTTCTTGCTTTCTGAGTGCAGCTCCAGTCGCTACTCCTGCCATTGAAGTAGTCTCCCAATCAGGAAGGAGGGAGAGGTGGAACCCACTGCTGCTCTTCTTAGCTGCGATGGCCGATAAGCCACTTGCCGCTTTCCTCTCCCACTAAGGGTTTGGAGACGGGTGCATCACTGCAAACTCTTAGTAGCTCGAGTATCTTGGCTATTTTTCTATCGGCCTCAGGGCTCCAAAAGTGTACCCTAGCCTTTCGTGAGCTCCTCGGGCATCCGAGGTCGATCTAGGGCTCCTTCAATTGAGGACCCTAACCTTTAACGTTGCCATTTCGGCATATTTGTAAGGAAGGCAGATTAAAAAAACTAGAATTTATTAATGTAAGGGAGCCGTAGCTCGCAACAGAAGATGCAATGTATTAAATAAAATTGATGTTATTGATAATATTTTCTAAGGTTGATCATGTTCCAAGTGTTCAACACGGTTCTCCCAGTCATGTCTTCTAAGTGGTAGCCCCTTATGCCAATTTGCTCTATAATTTTGTTAAGCCCCTCCCAGTTTGGACCAAGTTTTTTGTCGAATTGCTTCTTAGTGTTGGCCACTACCTTCCTTAATACTAGTCATGCAACCAAAATGTCTGCTGGCAGACCCCTTGATTGTACCCTTTGGCTGCCTCTTGCTGATAGGCTACTAGACGGATGTAGACTCAGTCACATCTCTCTTCGGCCAAGTCTAGGTCCTTGGTAATTTCTTGGCTATTTTGATCTTCATTTAAATGTTTGGTTCGGATGGTCGGCAACCCTATTTCAAGCAGGATGATGGCCTCCATACCGATTCCTAGGGCAAATGGAGTTTGTTCTATGGAGCGCCTTGGCATGGTTCGCTACGCCCAAAGCACGCTAACTAGCTCTTCTGCCCATCGTCTCTTTGTTGCTAGTAACCTTTTCTTGATGTCTGATACCACCGTCTTGTTGGATGCTTTGGCCTATCCGTTACTATGCAGATAACACAATGTGGAATTGCAAAATTTTATCCTATGTTCGGCATAGAGGTCGGTGAAGAGGCCTCCCACAAATTTTATCCTAGGTTTACCAATATGGGTTGGTTAAAACTAGGGATAGCAACGGGGCGGTTTGGTTCGGTTATTCGGATAACCGAATCCGAACCGAAAACTAAATACCCGAACCGAAACCGAACCGATAACCGAACAGAGGGAGAGAGAATATTCCATAACCGAACCAAACGGGGTTCGGTTATTCCCCAAATCGAACGGTTAACCGAATGGTTCGGTTATTAATTACTTGAATCCATTCGAACTGAACTAGACCGCCCTCTCTCTAAACCCCTCTCTCTCTCTCTAATCCTTCAATATATATACGTATATATATATATATAATGATGTCATTTTCGGTTTAGTTCGGGTTCGGTTAGGTTCGGTTCGGGTAATGGTTCGGTTATTCCTACTAAACATAATTGAACCGAACCCGAACGGGTATTCGTCCGTTCGTACCATATCCACACCAACGGGGAAAAAAACGGTTACGGTTCGAGAAAAATTAAACGGTTCGGTTTGGATAACCATCGGTTCGGTACAAATTGCCATCCCTAGTTAAAAGTTTCCACCAAAGAGAGTTGCAACTTGCAAAAATCTACGATTTCTCAAAACTAACTAAAAATCCCCGGCAACGACGCCAAAAATATGACCGGCCAGTAAAAGTGCGTCATTAGGGTGCCGGCCTAATCAAGGTTTAATATTTATAAAACACGACTTTCCTCAAAGATTTAAAAGAGATATAGTGAAGAGTTTGGAGTATCAATCTACGGAGAAGAGTAGTTATATTAAAAGACTTTACAAATTTAGTTTTTTGACGTTTCGGACATCAACCTCAAAGTTTGTTTGGAGATGATTAACAATTATATTAAACTAAATGAGAGAATAAAATCAAGATTAAAGATAGATTTAGTCTTCGAAATCCATTCACTGTAACTTCCACCAGTCAATATCTCCTTTTATAGCTCAATCTAGATTCTGGCTAGGGTTTTTAGATCGAAAAATACTCAATAAAAATCAACCTTTTTTTAATCAAATCATGTGTCTCTATATTTATCCAAGTTTGAGAACAATTGTTCCAAAATAGGAAGGATATAGGCTTAAGTATTAGATATACCAAAAATATGACAATAATTAAGTAAAAGCTTAACACTTTCTTTTTGTTTCTCAGAAGAGAACTTGTATAAATCTATTGAGAAGCATAGAAAATATTTAGAAGATTATTGTTAGTCTTAAGTGAATTTCATCCTTAGACTTAATCTAAGAGATTAATTACTCATGCTTCTAAAGAACATAAGGAAAATAAAGATCGATAAACTAAAAATTAGTTAATGCTAAGAGGATAAAACAACTCACCAAAGATATTCTAAAATCTATAGAGAAATAGAGCAAAAGATTAATAGCCAAGATTCCAACGACTTGCCGGAAGATTAAAATGGAAGAGTAAGAACACAAAATTAAACTTACACTTTATATACCTTACTTCTCAAAGGAGAATATGTTTACACTTGGAGAAAATCTCAGGAGAAAAATGAAAAACACCAAAAGTTTGAAGAACTAGAGAGACGAGCTCTCAACTTGTGTAGAGAAATATATGTTTATTGTCTAAGTCTAATGAGATCCACTTATCTCTCCCATACACATGCACAAGGAGGACGAAAGTGATGCTAAAAATAACCCCTTACATCCTCTTCCAAGTCAAAAATCGTGGGAGAATGTATCCCAAAAGGTGATGAGAAGCAAAATGCTAAAATCTGCATTTATTACTCGTCAAGCAAGCTCTATCTATAGAGATGCCTATTTCGTCCGTTAAAAATAGCCTTCTATCGATAGAACTGGGATCTCTATTGATAGAGAAGTGAACTGTCTTGTTTTTGAACTTTGGGATCTCTATTGATAGAGAAGTGAAATGTCTTGTTTTTGAACTTTGGCCTCTATCGATAGGAAAGACTCCTCTATCAATAAGCAAGTGAAAATGGTCTGTATCTATAAGCAATTCTTCTATCGATAGAGAGTTCTCCTATCGATAGGAGTCTTCTATATCAATAGAGATGTCTATTTTTCTGAACAATTGATCAGGCTCTATCGATCAATAGAGAATGCTACTGTCCTCAATTTTCGTGGCTTCCTTATTCTTTTGTCCCGGCTTCTCTTTTATCCATCTCAGGCCTTCATTTGGTCGTTTATCACTGTCATCATGGTCCTGGGGCCCTTGAGTTGAATTGAAGCCTTAGAGTATGCATTTAATGCTCAAAAACCTGAAATGATGCTAAAACAACCATGCGTGCAATATTAACTAGAACAATTTATATGCAGACGCATAGATGCGAATTTGGGTACATTGAGCTACGTTACCATGCAATATAGTGAACTCAACAAGGCCCAAGCATATTGAACTTGATTGCCATCTAGTGCGTGAGAAGTTAACAGATGGCGTAATAGCCACTCCATTTGTATGTCCGAGTTCTCAATTAGCTGATATGTCTACTAAATCATTATTCAAACCATAGTTAGAGTGCTATGTAACAAATTGGGTATATGTGATATTTACTTTCCAGCTTGAAGAGGAGTGTTAGAAATAGTAGTTAATTATTATCCCACATCAAGTAATTACATATCGTAAATACGTAGTCTCATAATATAAATAATACTAATTAGTGTTATGGTTACTTAGCAAAACCCTATACAAGGAACATAATGCATAGTAGGAATATCAAACTAGTCATGAATAGTAGGAATAGACCTTTTTCGCGAAAAAAAAAGACATTTTGTTCTTCGTTATATTTTGTCAAGTTATGGATGCATGTATTACTGTTCGAACTACAAGGAACATAATGCATACAACAGTAGGATATATGTTTGAAAAATGTCAAACAGCTAACACCCTAACTATAACTCCAGAAATTAGAATATAAAACTCCACTAAGAGTTGGCGCCTTGGCGGGTAACACTGACCACCTTAAGTAGGCATTCAAATTTTCTTTTCAGGCATTGGAATTATTAAAACGTTCTATCGGATTAAGTATCTTAATTGTTTTTTGTGGAATAGGATATTGTATTGCTTTGAAAGTAAACATGCAGGCCGGTAGCAAACCAGATTCTGTTTCTCTAAGCATTGGTGATAAGCTTGCTGTTCTCTCCCCTTCACCATCAGAGCCTTGTATATTCAGAGTCCATAAGCAACTACATATGGTAAATGAGAAGGCCTACGAACCAGAGATTGTTGCAATAGGTCCTTATCACCATGGTAAAGAAAGCCTACGGATGGCGGAGGAGCATAAGTTGAGGTATTTGCAATTACTTCTTCAACGAAAAAATGAGAGCAACGCAGACAACTATGTCATTGTTATCAGGTCGCTAGTGGAAGAAGCACGTAGATGTTATGCTGAACCAATAAGTCTCGATTCAAACAAAATTATCGAGATGATGGTACTGGACGGATGCTTTATCATTGAATTGATGCGGAAATTTGAGATGCCATGCTTGAGAGATAAGAATGATACTATTTTTAAGATGGAGTGGATGTTTAACAGCATACAACGTGACTTGATATTATTTGAAAACCAACTACCATTCTTCATTCTTTGCAAGTTGTTTGACATTATTGAGGCTCCAAACAACCATAAGCGGTTAATTCATCTTGCCTTGTGCTTTTTTCGTGATCTTTACCCTGGTACGGAAAAAAGATTAGATGTCGATGGAACTTTAAATGACGATATCAAGCATTTACTTGGGTTGATACACAATAATTGGCTGCGTTCATTTCCTCGAAATGAGCATACTGAAACGACGAGCTGGGGTTTCATTCCTAGTGCAACACAACTTCGAGAAGCAGGAGTGAAGCTAGAAAGGGTTGAGGGAGGTACCTTGTTCGATGTCAAATTCAAAAATGGGATAATGCAAATTCCAACTTTAACTATTGAAGACAGGACAGAGACTTACTTTAGAAACCTTATTGCATATGAGCAATATTGTCCTGAAAATCAACTCTGCTACATCACTAATTACGCGAGATTTGTGGATTGCCTAATTGACTCTCCAAAAGATGTTGAAATACTTTCTCGGCGTGGTATCGTTAAGAATTGGTTAGGTGATGATGAAGTGATTTCCATGATATTTAACAAGATCAGTGACGCCGTCACGGGAACTAGCCGCCATTTCGTGTATGCCGACATTTTCAAAAAAGTGAATACTCATTGCAGCAAACGCAGGAATCGATGGATTGCGAAGTTGAATCGGAACTATTTGAACAGTCCATGGGCAGTAATTTCAGTTCTTGCTGCATTGATATTACTTCTACTCACTTTCACACAAACAATTTTTACAATTTTTTCTAGCAAATAGTTGTTGGAGCTATGCGTAGAGCGTGAATTTATATTTTAGGGTTTACATCATTGGTTACAATAATACCCATGCATTGTAAGCTAAGTGGCAAACTAACTCCAAGTTCTTCATATTTATCTTCCATGTATTTGTTTGGGGTCTTTTGACTTCTATAATTGTTGGACTCTTTATATTGTTTTGTTCATTTGTCGTAGCGTTGTTGGACTTTCTTAAGTAGTTGAATGTCTACATTATTATTTCATAATTTATAACATTTCAAAAAAAAAAAAAATGAAAAACAACTCCCATTTCAAAAGCAGAATAAGGTGAAGACTTTTAAAAAAGAAAACAGTAAAACAAAAAATGCATTACTCCACATCACTCAGTACACATGATATCTGAATTTCAACATAAAATTTGAAGTCCACCAGAATAACTTAGACTTTGCCTATTTTAAAACAGTAATTGTGCCACTGTTCGGTACCAATTACTTCTTTCTCTTCTGTATTATCTCATCTCTCTCTCTCTCTCTCTCTCTCTCTCTCTCTCTCTCTACTATTAATAAACCTCATTAAACCCATTTCATCTCACCACCTCCTTTCCATCTTAACTGCCCTATCCCAACCATTCCACCATCTTGATAGTCCCTCTGCCACCTGAAGCAACACAAGCAAAACCCCCTGCACCACCATCAACTCTCACTCCAACGACAACACACCACCTCCTCCTATCTTCACCTCACTATAGGAAAAAAATATTTTTTGTGACTAATAATTTAGTCACTAAAATGCCGCCACAAAAAGTCAACCGTGATCAAAAATATTTTGGTCACCTAACCCTAGTCACCGAAAGGTATCTATGACAAAATTCTTTGGCCGCAAAATCATATCATTTAGTGACTAAAATGTGATCGCTGGATGTTCTTTTTCCTGACCAAATTACTTTGTCACTTATATTTGATGGTCACTGAATGATTTTTCAATAACAAAAAAATAGTCACAATTGGTATCCTATAGTGACCAACTAAGTTAATTATGAAAAACTTCTAGTCTATAAAGACTATTTTTTCAGTGACAAAAAAATGGTCACTGTTTTTACATCTTTTAATGACCAAGTATTTTGGTTGCCAAATGATTTTTTCTGTGACTAAACTTTGGTCATTGTTGGTATCCCATAGTGACCAACTAAGTTAATCACCAAAAACTTTTGGTCACTAAACACTATTTTTGGCAACCAACTATTAGTCGCCGATAGATAATTTTTTGTTTTGTTATATTTAATCGCCTATGCTTTGGTCACCAAAAGTTGTTTTCGGCGACCAAATTAATTTTTAGTGACCAATTTCTTGCTCTAATTTAGTCACAGTATGTATCATTTTTCTCATTCAATGCAATTTATACCAGACCACATAAATTTTTATTTCCATTTCAATCCCTTATAACCCGTGCACATTCTCCGAAATTGAAAACCCCGAGTTCGCCTTGAAAATCGAGCGGGGTGGGAATCTTCTGTTTCGTACATGAATCAAATTGGATTTTGGTACAATTCCCCGAACTAGTCTAAAATCTTAACCCTTTCATCACACTTTCCCATTACCTCAAAGTGATTGAAAATTTAGCATCTATGATACAAACCAGTCTTAAATCAAATAAAGTAAATAAATAAACCTACACATTCTACTCAATCACATCCCATGAAATACCAATACATGACTTCAGCACAAAACTAACACTAGCTCTCGAATCCATGTGTGGCTAATAAACCTCGAGTCCAACTTTAGGGCAAACGTCAAGCCCAATAAAACTTAGAAAAATAATGACATAACTAAGAAGGGCTAATTTGTGGCATATGAATAAATTTTGTGATCCACAAAGGCGTTTTATATGTCGTGCACAGTCCAATTATTCAAAGTAAATCAAATTGTTTACAGTTAGCAACCCTCTCGAAAGCATCTCCATTGAACCTATTGTTGATTCAACTATGATAGATGAGTTTGTAGCATTAGTATCAAGAAGCAAAGAGGTAGAGTGGCTTAGAAGTAAGTTGTGGGAAATACCCATGTGGCCAAAACCTATGGCATCGATATGTTTGCATTGTGATAGTAGGTCGATGCTATCATGGGCTTATAGTCAGTTATACAATGGAAAGTCCAGGCATATAGGACTTCGACATAGATATGTCAGAAACTTGATATTAGATGGAGCGATAACCATTGATTATGTAAAGTTAAATCAAAATTTAGCAGATCCTTTAATAAAAGGCCTTGCAAAGGAATTGGTGTGGAGAACATCAAAGGGGATGAGACTTTTCCACTGAGATATAATCACTCCTTGTGGGTACTCGACTTGTTTTCCTAAAAGTCTTGAGTTCGGTGAGCAAAGTACACCATAAGTCGTGATGATAAGCACTTTCCAATTTAATCCATCCAAAGGTAAAATGTTTGGTACCTGTAATAGGAAAAGTAGATGTTGAGCTACTTAGCTCTTAATAGGTTTCTAATAGTGTTGGTATGTCTTGAATGCCGTAATTACAGGGGCATTCTTAAAAGCCTACCTATATGAGTGTGAAGGTGGTGCTGCCTTCTATTGGTTCATGGGCTAGAACCCTAAAGCTCTCATGAAATTAAGATGCAGACACACAACCAATCCACATGTCAACAAATTTGAATACCTAAGTTAGGTAAGATGCGTGCGTGATATACGTCCAGTTGGTTATTATAGGATTGCTAGTTAAAAGACAAGTTTATTATGCTTTCCGACTAACTTTGATGCATCTTTACTAGGTGAATGGTTAAATTCGTAAGACACATCCATTGATGCACAAGTCTTTTAAAAAGAATCAAGACTTCTTCTTCTTCTTTTTAAAAATGGTGGAGGATTGTTGGAATTTATCAAAATAATTCGATTTTTATTTGGGTGTTTTATCAAAACATTTCTTGTGCTTGAGAAGACTTCTTTTAGAGTTTGGAGTTTTGTTTCACATTCTTAGGTGGGCAAAAGTAGAATGGCTTATATATGGAAGCACGCATATTAAGTTCAATTTAATCGTTTAGCTCTAAAGTTGCTTGACTCCTAGGTACTTCGCACCATAAACCGGTGAAGCAAGTGTGCTTCGCACATCCACACACACCCAGACCCGCACCACGTGCATGAGCGTGGCAGTGGGTTGTGTGGCTACAATATGGCACTGATAAGCACATATATTTGCTTATCTAATAGCTCATTGCATTAGTTTCGGGCTTGCGTGCGTAATTATTTTCATGTTTTAGCTATATATTGCACGTAAGGTATGTTCCTCCTTGTTACAAGAAAATTGTGTTGAAAAGATATTCCGGAAAATCTTCGTGACTCCTGAATGTTCTATAAAGTCTGTCGGGGTTGTATGTATGCATTGAAGTAATCCAAGGCTCGGGAGAAAGTGCAAGGAATGCCCCAGGTTGTTAGAAGGTTGTTGTCAAAACTGCTAAACTAATATTTTGATCCAAATGAGATCCCAATTAATCCGGATGAACTGCTGCAACAAGGATGCCAGAGAAGAAAGGCATCTGGATCACCTATTAATGCATCCAGATGTTTAGACAAGATATCATCGAGAGGCCTTATTCATTCAGATGAGCAACCTATTAATCCAAGACATTGTAGATCCAAGAAAGATGTGCCAGAGAGTAAGTTCATCTGAATGAGCATCTATTTTCATCTAGATGATCATTTTGGGAAGATAACATCTTAAAGACCATCCAGATTAGAAGGAGTATATTCAAAGACAGTTCATCCAGATGACCATGCAATTCGTTCGGACGTGTTCCTTATGGAAACTAGATCAATGCACCAGAGAGTAACTTCATCCAGATGACATGAAGCTTTAAAGTAGACTTTTGAAAATAGAACCAACACTCATCCGGATGAGGAACCGATTTATCCGGATGTACTGTACCAAAATCAACCGCTATTATTAATTTTTCAAGCCACCTTTTTGGCCCTTTTTGCGCACTTTTGAACCCATTTCCAAGAGGAACATCTAGACCAATGTGAGAACCAATCAACTAGGGTTCCTTTTACCATTTTGGGAGCCAAATGATGTCATGAAGCTACCTTTTTAGGAGAACTTGGAGGCCAAGTTAGAATTCTTCTAGGGACACCTTACTTCAAGAGAGTGCAAGCTTGTACTATAAATAGGGGACTTGATGTAATAGTAAGGGAGTCTGGGATGTAGTCCTATGATAAGTAGTGAGAGGTAGAGTTTGATATAATAGCTAGAGAGTGGTAGATAAGAAAGGGTGAACAAGTAGCAAGCTATTTTCAAAGTGTACTTCATTTTTCATTGTACTTATTTCATTTCAAGTTAAAATTTTAATTTCTACTTCATTTTCAACAATGCTTCCCATGTTCTCTCTTTTTATTGCAATGTTCACCTTAAGTGTGCTAGACTAAATTTAGAAGGCGTAGTCATGAGATGACCTTCATCTCATGGCTTGAGTATGGATATCTTCTCAAATGATTTTCATAGCATGTTAGGAGGTGAGTAGAGTTCCAATCTTAGAACCTAAAGCAGAGTGTTATAACCTTGACTAGTTATGCCTACAATCAATTCCGATATATCCAGTGCTTGGTTCCATATCTAGGGGACGAAACTTACCTTTTTGCATATCCTATTTGTTTTAGATTTTCAAAAAATGATTTTCCAATCAAGTTCATAAAACTTTGATCCTTGGTTAAATAGTGAGAAGAAGATATATATCACATGCTTAAGCTAGGGAAGAAGTAATCCCAATGATTATGCATGTTTTTCTCCATTAACAAGTCTTGTATTTAGTATCTTGTTTTTGGTTTTAATACTCATATGCTCCCCAAAACGAGTGATGTTCTCCAAGAAATATGTCAAATTTTAAGGTGTCAAATTTTTTTGATGGCCTATGTGGCAATTTGACAACTTTAAATTTGACATTCAAACTTTTTGATCTCTAAAAAAGATGTCAAATAGAGACATTTAAGGCAAAAGCGCATTGGAGGTTGAGGCATTTAATGCAAAAAAAAAATTGACACTTGATGTCAAATTTGACATAAAGTAGCTGTTGATACCATATTTTACCCCACCGTTCAATATTTGACAAAACAGGATGCCAGGTAAAGTCTAAAGAAAAAGAAAAAAAGAGCCAAATGCATAAAGTGACCATTTTGTCCCTGAAGGGCCGGTTCAGCAAATACAGACCTCTAAATCAAGTCAGGATGACTTCACTGCTTCAATTGTCATAAAAAAAAAAAAATTTGATGTGATGCCAATGAAATACCTCGAAGGTCAATTGAACGATCTAAGAACAAAGCTGAATAAAATTCGATAAATTGACAAACAAAGGGGCGTTTAGTCTTTACACGGGATCAGGGCTCGGGAGCACCATTCGCAAGAGAATATTATCGAATCATGAAAATCTCATCTTATTGATCAGTGCAACAATACAAGTCCATTGACAGTGACCAGAGCAAAAACAAACAACGCTGACAGTTTTCAGTTGTTCGAAACAAGACCTCGAACGCACGATTTTTGAGTCAACGATTTTAAACTTCAAAAAGTATATATTATTAACCAGCGCATCAATACGAGTTCAACGGCTATATCCGTGGTCCGATCTGAGTTTGTTTGAAGTTCCCTCGTCAGAAATCAGTGTTTTAATTCGCGTACGAGTGGCCAGGGGCATTTTTGTAAAAATTCCAGCAACATGCCACGTGGCAGGCGCATGTTGGGCGCATGTTGGGCGCCACATGGGTGCAATTCAGGCGCAAGCTGGGCGCAGATTTGAGAAAAAATGATATTTTAAATAATTAGCATAAAATCGGCACGATCTGGACGCATAATTTACGAGACGATATTTTTATTTATTTCAAGGGACATATATTATTGATCAGCATGTCGATACGAGTTCAACAGCTGTATCCGTGATCCGATCTGAGCTCGTTTGAGGTTCCCTCGTCAGAAATCAGCATTTCAGTACGCGTACAAGGGGCAAGGGGGTAAGTGCAATTTTTAGTTTTTTTGGCGCAACTTGGGCGCATGTACTGTGCGTGTATAGCGCATGACCGGCCAGCAAAAATGTGCGTCGTTAGGGTGCCGGCCTAGGTCAATGGTTTAATTTCATAAAACAGGACTTCCTTCAATTAGTTAAAAACAAGTATAATGGATAGTCCGGAGTATCGATCTACAGGGAAAAAGATAGTTGAATTTAAAGATTCCGTAAATTAGGTTTTTCGACGTTTCGGACGTCAACCTCAAAGTTGGTTTGGTGATTGTTAACAAGTATACTACTAAGTGAGGGAAAACTAAGTTAAGGAGTGGGGTTAAGTCTTTAAGCTTGGTCTATTCAAAACTTTCGTTGGTCTATCTCTTCTCCTTATAACTCAATCTAGCCTCCGGTCTCGGGTTTTAGATCGGAAAATACTTCGATGAAAATCAGGATTTTAATTCATAAAATAGTTTGACGGATCCTTTCAAGTTCAAGAAAATGGGATCAAAAGATGAAGGTCATCGATCCAAGTATTAGATATGCCAACTCTAAGGTTGGCTATAACTAAGCAAGGACTTAACTCTTCATTTCTTTGTTTCAAGCAGAAGAACTTAGAAAGATCCATCAATGGGCATTGGATATATATTGAGAAGATGTAGACCAACATGATTTAGAATAAACCTCACATTTAGACTTAACCCACACTAGTTTAGCTACTCATATTTACCATAAACATGAGAGAAGTAAGAGAAAACATGATTAACAAACTTATCTAAAGAGAAAAGGAATGATCTAGCCAAAACTATACTAGAAATCTCTTAGAAAATCAGGTTTTAAGATGGGAAATGCAATACTAATGGAAACATAAAAGTAGATCTTACCAATATTTGATTGATTCCAAGAGAGTGAAAGGATTCACAAGAGCAAAACACTAAAGATTAATAATCTTACTCAAAACTTGAAGTTTAATACATGAAGAACAAAATATCCTAAGGCAAAAGGAAGGCAAGAGCTCTCTATCTCTCTAACAATCTGATATTATCTATCTATTGTGTGTGTGTATGTGTGTGTAGAGAGGCCCCCTTTGCCAAGGAATAACAACCCTACAAAATATCCTAATAATCTAGGTGCTATTACAAATCTACCCTCCAAAATGGACTAAAAAGAAGCTTCTTATTCTTTCCCCAGGCTAAAAGCCTTTTTGGACCCCTAACTTGGCACAAAAATCAAGGTAAAGTGGTCCCCAAGAGTCAGCCATCCCAGACAAGATGTTGGTCTGTCGTACTTGATACACCGGTGTCAAGGAAATGAGGCACCGGTGTCACTGGTGCTCTGTATCTGGTATTGTTGTGAAAGGAGGGGCACCGGTGTAAAGGAATTGAGGCACCGGTGTCATTGGTACTCTGTATTCTGGATCTTCTTTGAAATAGGAAGAGACACCGGTGTAAAAAAATAGAGGCACCGGTGTCATGGGCACTCTGTATTCTCCATCCTTCACTGCCATCAGAGGGGACACTGGTGTATAGAAATCAGAAGCACCGGTGTCATTGGTCTCTGGAACTTGGTTTCTCAGTGGAATAAGGGGAGACACCGGTGTCAAGGAAATGAAGCACCGATGTCACTGATCTCTGGAAATTGCTTCTTCCAACCAAGTTCGGGCTTTGACCACTCGGACCTCGTGTGACCTCTCGAGGCCTTCTTTGACTTTTGAAGAGTTTGACTTTCGCACTTCAGGGTCCTCTTTTCTCTGTTTGACCTGCGAGGGACATGAAATACATTTTCGTGCATTATCGAGTGTAAACATGGAATAATACGTGCACGCAAGTTAAAATAGACGTGTTGAGCCGTAAAATACACAATAACATGCGCTCATCACACCCCCCCAACTTGAAGGTTGCTAGTCCCTAGTAACTAATCAGGCAATCTTATCTCCTTAATGATGCAAGTGAATGATTTATATGCTTTTTGTAGTTTCCCAAGCGGTTTGTATCATCGGATACCACAACCAACTCGTGCACAGTGTTATGAACCCAAGTTGAACAATTCCGATCATTAGATGTGTGCAAAGTGTATGGTTTCAGATCTTTCTCACTCTCAAAAAGGGATTCTCTCCAGTATATGGCAATAGTCACCTCCACTTAGTGCGCACAATAATGCAAAAGCGAACAAGATGCTAATCATTCCACAGAATTCAATAGACAATCAACGAGAAGTATGTACGCACATGATTCACAAGGAATAGGAGAAGAAACGATTACCATACATTCTACACTACAATGCATATAATTGGGAATCCAAAACACACTTAAGATCAGAAAGGACTTTATAGCTTATAATGATTCGGTTTTCAAAGAGATGTGTAACAAAACAGTGCCGGCATATAATGAATGGCTCAGGTCATAACTACCCCCAATTTTTGCCGGCACTACACCACTACTCAATGCTAGATATGTGATAACAATGAAAAACAAATAAGAAAAATGACAATTAGATAACCACCGACTCCACATATGACACATGAACCTAAATTCTCTCTCCACAAGCCAAGTCGAGTGTGTGTAGCATGCAATCACTGCTCCGGTGGTGGGGGCACATACACAACCAGTGCTCTATCTAACCCGGTCTCATCTTCAATAGACCCACCCTCTGCTGAATCACTCAAGTAGATCACATTTGTACCGGCAGGAGATTCAGAAGCATGGGTGGAGGGTGGATCAGTGGCACGTCTCACAGAAGGCCCG
Source organism: Arctostaphylos glauca (assembly GCA_019985065.2). Taxonomy (NCBI): domain Eukaryota; kingdom Viridiplantae; phylum Streptophyta; class Magnoliopsida; order Ericales; family Ericaceae; genus Arctostaphylos; species Arctostaphylos glauca. Next base: position 4,900,517 of record JAHSPW020000015.1, read on the forward strand.
GTGGGTGTATCATCCTCATCTTCTTCAGCTTCTGATAACACCGGTGTCATCACCTTTTTCTTCCCCTTTCCCCTCTCTCTGTTTTTCAGCTCTAGTGCGTTTGGGAAGCCTTGGTGCGACGCTTCGGGAGATTTCCAGCAAAACTCTCCCTTTCTCATCCCTTGTCACTCTCATCTTCATCTTTACTGTCGTCCTTTTCACTATCCATCTCATTTTCATTGACTTCATCGTTCTCCTCCTCATTCTCATCATCCCCACTTTCTTCGCTCTCCTCATCAGAACTCTCCACGAATCTCTTTCCTGCCAACTCGCCCATATATTTGGCTGTAAACCGGGCAATGCTCAAACACTTTTGGATTTTTCTTTCCGCTTTGTCCTGCCGTTTATGCACCTTTTTCAGCTCGCTCAAGATTAAGGTTTGGCGTTGGACAATGATCTCATTCCATTGTTCTTGTCTCTCCCGGGGGTTCTTGGATTTAGGTGCTTTCACACCGGAGTGGAAGTCGGGCTTGGGGTGTTTGTTGGATAGTGCATGGCTTTTGGCTTTGGAGGTTTCGGTGATTGGTCCGGGTACTCCCTCAGTCATCTTTTCCCCTGCCCTTCTAAGCACCTTGTGTTGCAAACAGAAATGAGTAACCATGGCCGGGAAGACGAAGTTTGCAGTCCCACTTGCCCTTTCTCTGAAGTACACCATCTCTTGGAAGATTGTTCGGCCAAAGTCTATCACCTTTCCCAACATGAAAGCATGCATGAAGGCTATCGTTCGCGGGGGTACCCTTTTGTCACTTGCCAAGGGTACACATTATGCTTCATGATTTTGTTCAGGAGACGGTAATTCTCGTGTAATGTCCTGGGTGAGAACTTGCCTTTGTATTCTTTTGGATTGGTCAACCCCCTCTTTGCAAACATCTTCCCATCGAAAGATGCCGGATCAAAAGCATACTTGGGAATAATAACGGTCTCTGGATCGGGTATAGGGCATTGCAAGTATTCTGATATCCTCTCGGCGGTGATCCACACATTGACCCCTCTCACTTCCGCCACCATTCTTGGTTCGGCGGTGTTCAAATTTTTCAACCTCACCGACCAATAGAAACCTTCTACCATTCCTCGAATGTAGCCCGGAACCACTTCAAAGAACCGGGTCAAACCCCTTTGGTCTAAGTTTTGAACAATCACATTCGAGTCCGTCAAACTCTCCCTCAACACTTGCCTCTCACATGTAACCTTCTTCCTTTCGCATTTTTCTTCCCAATTTTTCTGTCCTTTATCCCCCTCCCCTGTCACTCTCTGTTTCTTTTGCCTAGACCCACTTCCTTCCCCTTGATTTTTCCGTTTTGAACCACTCGGAGTCTTTGAAGCAGAGGATTTCTTTGGTGTTGGCTTCGTTTTTGACTTGGAACGGGAAGTAGAGGACATAGGGGATTTCCCCTTACCCCTTGGTATGGCCATGGCCGTGTTTTCAAGTTCCCTCCATATGGGATCGTCATTATCCGAATCGGATTGTGGTGGGGTGTCATCCTGGTTGGGCTCTCCAATGGAGATGCCCTGGCTCTTACGTCTAACCATTATGAATACGGAGAGAAAGAGTCAAAATCTTACCCTTTGAGTGCTTCACACTAAGAGAGGGAGAAAACAGAGCACTGATCCAAACTCAGATCCCAAACCCTGACCTTTTCTGTTGCAGCCGAACCAGGAAGAGAGAGAGAGAGAGAGCAGGCACGGTGGAGAAGTGGGAGAGGCGCGGTGGCTGGTGGAGAGGTGCGGTGGTTGGTGGGAGAGAGAGTTCGCTTTATAGAGAGAGAGAGAGAGAGAGAGGAGTGAACCGGTGTGAGGAGGCGAAACGGCGGGAGAGGAAACCGGTGTAACCCTCCCCAATCGTTATAACGATTGGGGTTTTATAACCCTGATATTTTTTTTTTAAATTTTCTCACGAGGCACCGGTGTAACGGTTTAGAGGCACCGGTGTCAAGAAGCCTCTGTATCTCAGTGGTTTGTGTTTGGGAAGAGGAGACACCGGTGTAATAGTTTATGAAGCACCGGTGTAATGCACTCTCTGTATCTCGGTTTTTCCTGTTTTTGAAGAAGAGGCACCGATGTAAGCTTTTGGAGGCACCGGTGTCAAGACCTCTCTGCATTTCAGTTTTTCCTGTGGGACAAAGGGAGGCACCAGTGTAATGGATTGGAGGCACCGGTGTCTTTACCATTCTGTATCTCATCCATAGAGTGATGTAGGGTGAAGCACTGGTGTAACAATTTCAGAGGCACCGGTGTCGTGACCATTCTGTATCTCCTGAATTCTGATCTGTAGTGGATTACACCGGTGTCATGGAAATGAGGCACCGGTGTCTCTGGGCTCTGTAAAATTCCTCCTTCCTGAAATTTTTGCTCCCGATTGCAATACCACACACACCAACAACAATACCCCATCCGACCTTATCTCATCCGGTTTCCTAAGCTTGTTTCAATGGATATGAATTGGACAAGGATCAAATCAAGGTCAATGGGACTCATATGTGGCACGGATCATGGAAAATGGCCTTTTATCATTTGTCAAATGTTTCATGGATTCCACAATGATGCACACAAGTGTAAAACATGAGTAAACACGCAATTGTAGAAGCAAGAAATCGATGAATTCAACTCTGTGGCATGGAATGGGTTAATATTGGATCTCCACTCACAACTTTTGATTCCAAATTGTTCAACATAGTTCATGATCAATGCACGTGTAGTGAAGTGGTAATTCATTGTTCAACGTGATGCTTATGTGAACATATGTTAAGTTACTCGCAAGCATTTCAGGAGAAGATTGCCTACTACAACGATGTGCCAATTTTTATTTATTTTTTCAAAATTTTTCATGCTAAACGGAACTAACACAACTAAAACTAAAACAACTAGAACAACTAAAACAACAATGGGCTAACACACTAATGAATCATCCCCCCCCCCCCCAACTTAATTTTTGCATTGTCCTCAATGCAAGGAGATAACGCATCATAAAGCATAAAAAGAGGGACGATCATACCTGCGAGGTGGAATGTCAACCACCATATACCTCGACCAAGTTTGAGGATTTCTCGTCACGTGCACTGTTTATCATTGGGAGGGCTTCCAAGGTGTACTCTTCCGGCTCCAACTTGTGGACCATAGCTAGTCACATAGGATCATCACCGGAGCTTTGTTGGACTAACAACCGTAGCACATAGCTACACCCATGACTTTGGGCTCTTGAATGCCGCAATCACCCCGTACTTAGACCCAAACTACCAAGGCTGATGTGCTAGCGTGCACACCTTGCAAAGACTGAGCCACCAACTACCTACTAAGAGCAAACATGACTTCATGGAACACAAATTTCATTAGCGGGTTAGTCCAAAAATGACAATAATGAAAATAAGCAATAAATCCACCACTTCTTCATGCGAAGGACACGAGTACTACTTTTCTTCCTTGTCGAAGGCTATGTTTCCCTATTGTTGGAAGGACAGTATGCGTGGGGTTCAACAATATCTTGAGAAGCAACGCCATCATCTAATTGGCTACCACTCCCTTTGGAAGGGGACCCCCCAAATTCCTTACCCCTCCATTCCACTTTGAAGCAATCTCCACGGAACTTGACATTAAAGCCGAAAGGGTTCGGACAGATTTCTCATTGTCCACGCGCCTGCCGTCAGACCCAACCTCAAGGTACTACATACGTAGCTTGACAAGGTGGCTATACCAGACCGTCGAATGCCGTTCGAGCACAGCAAACATTGGAGGTATCACATACTCCATGGATTTATAGTCTCCTAGACTTCAATAAAGCTCACGGACCCAAAGGATTGGGGTCCACGTTGTCTACATCGGACCCCTTATAGACCAGTCACTCAATTCCTCAACGGATTCCTATGGATCAAAATGTTCAATGAAAGGCTTCAACCGGTGGCCATTCACCTTAAATGTGGTTCCACTCTTAGGGTTCTCAAGTTCAACCGCTCCATGAGTGGAGACGGTTTTCACAATGTAGGGACCTCCCCACCGGGATCGCAATTTACCCGGGAAAATATGCAACCTCGAGTTGTACAATAACACTTTTTGGCCGGGGGTGAATGTTTTACGGACAATGTTCTTGTCGTGAAAGGCCTTGACCTTACACTTGTAGATGTGGGCATTGTCATAAGCGTCCCGACGGATTTCTTCAAGCTCATCCAATTAGAGCTTGCGGTGGGCACCGGCTTCGGGCATCCGATAATTCAACTGTTTAATAGCCCAAAAAGCCTTATGTTCCATTTCCACCGGTAAGTGGCAAGCCTTGCCATATACCAAGCGGAAGGGAGACATGCCCAACACTGTTTTGTAGGCGGTACGGTAAGCCCACAAAGCATCAAAGTCTAAGAGACCAATCTTTGCGATTCGGGTTCACCGTTTTCTCGAGTATGTGCTTGATTTCCCGATTGGCCAACTCAGCTTGGCCATTAGTTTGAGAGTGGTAGGCAGTAGACACCTTATGGTTGACACCATACTTGATCATGAGGGTGGCCATAGGTCAGTTACAAAAATGTGTGCCTTGGTCACTAATGAGGACCTTAGGCATTCCAAACCTCGCGAAGATGTGTTCCTTGAGAAATATTACCACAACTGAGTGGTCATTGGTGCGAGTAGGGATTGCCTCCACCCACGTAGACACGTAGTCTACGGCGAGTAGGATGAATAGATGCCCACAAGAATTAGGGAATGGTCCCATAAAGTCAATCCCCCAACAATCAAAAATTTCGACTATTAGGATGGGGGTGAGGGGCATCATATTCCTCCGGGAAAGAGCTCCCAATTGTTGACACCTATCACATGATTTGCAATACTCAAAGGTGTCCTTGAAAAGATTTGGCCAATAGAAGCCACATTGTAAAACCTTGGCGGCGGTTTTCTTGGGTAAAAAATGGCCACCACATGCTTCGGTGTGGCAAAATGAGAGAATGGCTTGTTGCTCATCGTTAGGCACACACCGCCGGATAATTTGATCCGGACAAAATTTAAATAGGTAAGGATCATCGAAGACAAATCTTCTCACCTCCACTAAGAATCTCCTCCGATCTTGCGGAGTCCAATATTGAGGAGTTGCCCCGTGGCCAAATAATTGACAATGTCAGCATACCACGGGCAACTAGAAATGGCCAAGAGTTGCTCATCGAGAAAGGATTCGGGAATGGGTATGTTAGTGGTATGATCCTCAAACTCGAGGCGGGATAAATGGTCGCCACCACATTCTCCACTCCTTTCTTGTCTTTGATAGTGAGATCAAACTCTTGGAGAAGTAATACCCACCTAATTAGCCGAGCTTTAGCATCGGGCTTGGTCATGAGGTACTTGAGGGCGGCATGGTCAGTGTAAATCACGATGGGTGATCCTATGAGATAGGACCAAAATTTGTCAAGAGCAAATACCACCGCCAACAACTCCTTTTCGGTGGTAGTGTAGTTCAATTGGGCGTCATTCAATGTCTTGCTTGCATAAGCAATGACATGAGGCACCTTCCCATCTCTTTGGCCCAAGACCGCCCCAATGGCATAGTCCCTAGCATCGCACATGAGCTCAAATGGTAAGCTTCAATTAGGGGATTGCATGATGGGAGGAGTCGTGAGAGCGACTTTGAGTTTTGAAAAGGCCTCCTCACAATCATGTGTCTACACAAAGGTTGTGTCTTTTGATAGCAAGTGACACAAGGGACGAGAAATGGCGCTGAAATTTTGAATGAAGCGCCTATAGAACCTGGCATGCCCAAGGAAAGAATGGATATCCTTGACACACTTAGGGGTGGGTAGTTTAGAGATAAGTTCCACTTTGGACTTGTCTACCTCAATCCCCTTGGAAGAGACTATGTGCCCAAGAACGATACCTTGGGTAACCATGAAATGGCATTTTTCCCAATTAAGCAGAAGGTTTGTCTCTTCACACCTCACAAGTACAGATTCCAGATTATTAAGACACGACTCAAAGGAGTCACCAAAGACAGAAAATTCATCCATAAACACTTCCACCACCTTCTCAATCATGTCACTAAAAATACCCGTCATACACCTAGAGAAGGTGCCGGGAGCATTGCAAAGCCCGAAAGGCATGCGACGGTAGGCAAAAGTGCCAAATGGGCAAGTGAAAGTGGTCTTTTCTTGGTCCTCTAGGGCCACCTCTATTTGGTTATATCCAGAATAACCATCTAGGAAGCAATAAAATGGTTGACCGGCTACCCTCTCCAACATTTGGTCAATGAAAGGGAGAGGGAAGTGGTCTTTCCTAGTAGAGGTATTTAGCTTCCGGTAGTCAATGCACACCCTCCATCCGGTGACAACACGTGTGGGGATTAAGTCCCCTTCCTCATTGGCCACCACCGTTACTCCGGACTTTTTGGGAACCACTTGGATGGGGCTTACCCACTTGCTATCGGCAATAGGGTAGATGATTCCCACATCTAAAAATTTCAATACTTCATCTCGCACAACATCCCTCATGATGGGATTTAAACGGCGTTGGGGTTGGCGAGATGGTTTGATGTCATCCTCAAGGTATATATGGTGTTTGCAAAGTAAGGGGCTAATACCTTGGATGTCGGCTATGGTCCACCCTATAGCTCTCTTGTGGTCCCTCAAAATTGTCAAGAGGGCTTGTTCTTGGTGATCCTCAAGGTTAGATGAGATCACTACCGGAAAGGTTTCGGAATCACCAAGAAAAGCATACTTGAGAGTAGAGGGAAGAGTTTTGAGCTCAAGCTTGGGTGGTTGGATGGTGGAAGGTAGAGTCTTGCTTTTCGCGGGTGGTAATGTTTCAAAAGTGGGTACCCACCTTTCGGTACCCATCACCTCTTCATCATTTAGGAGGGAGTAAATGTACTCCACCTCGGGTGAATCTAAGAACTCGGTCTCTTCTGCGGTAAGCATAGCCTCTAGGGGGTCGAAAAAGAGATGACAATCAACGTGTTCTTGGACAAGTGTGTCAACGATGCTCACGTAACGGATGTCATCATCATCCCTCATTTGGCTCCCAATGTTGAATATGTTAAGCTCAAGGGTCATGTTCCCAAACGTCATCTTTAGTAGCCCATTTCGACAATGGATCACCGCATTGGACGTGGCCAAGAAGGGCCTTCAAAGGATGATGGGCGTTTGTGTTTGAAGATTCGACGTGGGACAAGTGTCATGGACTATGAAGTCCACCGGGTATACAAAGTTGTCCACTTGGACAAGCACATCCTCCACTAATCCCCTCGGTACCCGGACACTACGGTCGGCTAATTGAAGGTTCACCGAGGTTGGTTTCATGTCCCCCAACCCAAGTTGCTCATACACCGAGTATGGCAACAAATTCACACTAGCCCCCAAGTCAAGCAGGGCTTTCTCCACTATCTTTCCCCCAACTCTCACAGAAATGGTAGGACAACCGGGGTCCTTATACTTGGGTGCAATGTGGGTTTGGATGATCGAACTCACTTGTTGAGTCAAGAACACCTTCTTTTGAACGTTGTGCTTGTGCTTGATTGTGCACAAGTCTTTCAAAAATTTTGCATAAGAAGGTATTTGCTTGATTGCATCAAGTAACGGGATATTAATTTTAACTTGCTTGAAAAGCTCAAATATCTCGTTGGAGTTCGTCAACTTAGGTAGAGGCCTCAATCGTTGTGGGTATGGGGCCGGCATTGGACAAGAGGGGACCATTGGTTCTCCCATAGGAAGGGATGTGGAAGTGAAAGTGGAGGGAGAGGGAGGCACACCACTCACCGGTTCATCATCTTGGGGTTGTGGAGTAGGCACCGGAGGAGGAGTGGGGATGGCTTTTGGGAGAATGGTCTTGTCGACCTCTTTCCCACTCCTCAATGTGGTAATGGCCTTTGCTTGTTCCATATTGGACCCGGAAGGAGAATTTCCTTGCACAAAATGTTGACCTTGGGGGTTTGCTTGTGGTTGGGCTGGAAATTTCCCTTTTTCATGTTGCATGGTCCCCAATGTGGTGGTCAACTTGGTAAGTTGGGAGCAGATGTCCCCAATGGCTTGCGTGTTTTGCTCATTGACATTAGCTTGCCCTTGCATGAACATTTGCAAGGTATCCTCCAAACTTCTCCGGTTAGGCGGGTGGTAAGAGTTGGGACCCGTGGAGGGACCCGAAGGATTGTAAGCATTTGGTGGATACCGAGGTGGTGCGGGCCCTTGTGCATTTTGATGGGCCGGGTATTGTCCTTGAAATCCCGGGGGTCCTTGGGGTTGGCCACCCGACTCATTGTTCCTCCAATTGAAATTTGGATGATTTCTCAATCCCGGATGGTAAGTGTTGTTGTAGGCCAAGTTGGTGGGCTTTTGTCCCTGATGAAGGGCATGGACCTCGGCTTGGTCCGGACCATGAAGTACCTCTTTGAAAGCAGGTATGGTTGGACAATTGTTTGTCGTATGGTCCAAGGTATCACAGATGGCACAAGCCTCCCCGGGCTTAGAAATGGAAGAGACCTCGTTCACTCGGTTGATTTCAAGTTTCTCTAGTTTCCTAGAGATGTGATCAAGGCGTTTTCCAATATCTTCCTCCTCTCTTGACACGTATTTGCTCAGATTTCCTGATTAAGCAGATGGTCTATATGAACGATCATTGGGATCCGAATAATCCCAAGATTGGTTGTTCTCTGTGTGAGACCCCGATCCAAAATAAAGAAAATAAAAAGGAGAGTAAAAAAAAAAATAATAATAATAGTAATAATAATAGTTGATAAATTTGAAAATTCGGTCGAATTAATTCCGATGATATTTTAGAACGTGTTTTAATTCCAGGATTTGATTGGGCGTAGTTAAAATAACGGGTGATTTAAAAAAAAAAAAAGAGAGAATTATATGCTTTTGTAGAATTGGGGTGAGTTAATATACCATATATATATTTGCTTTCCAAAGGGGCTAGATATTTTGGACGTGGGATAGAGATTAACTTTGGCTAGTCATCATTAGCTTCTTTTATTAGTTGACACCAAGCAGCTTGTTTCTACCTCAAGCTTCCTCAGGAGTCTTTATTAAAACATGTCTAGTGCTCTCTCCCGGCTTCCTTTTTCCTTTAGTTCAGGCGTGAGATTAGTAAGAGAGAGAAGAAGAAGAAGAAGAAGAAGAAGAAGAAGAAGAAGAAGCCATTGAAGAAGTACCTCAGCTTTGGGTATACTTCCTTGCTTCTCTTAGTTTAATGGTTTATATAATAATATAACTATGAAATAAACTAATCTAGACTTTAAATAGTGATCATAGAAGTGTATAATGAAAACAAACAGAGGTGTTAGTTGAGGTATTAGAGAGAAGCCATGGCTGAATTTGGGGTTCTGCCACTTCAGATTAATTTGCGCACTTCTGGACCAGTGCCTTCTATTACCGGTAGTCCGGGGCTTATTACCGGTAGTTTGGGGCACTGACTTTTCTTCAGGTGGATCTTTGCCTTCTATTACCGGTAGTCCTTCTATTACCGGTAGTCCGGGGCTTATTACCGATAGTTTGGGGCACTGACTTTTCTTCAGGTGGATCTTTGCCTTCTATTACCGGTAGTCCGGGGCTTATTACGAGTAGTTTGGGGTACTGACTATTCTTCAGGTGGATTATTGCCTCCTACTACCGGTAGTTTGGGTATTCATTACCGGTAGTCTGGCACTTATTACCGATAAATATTAGGATTTTATTAATTTCATTAACCATTAAACATCGATATTAAATAAAGTATCATTGATTTATTGTAGGAGATTGACAAATAATTAATTACTCAGACAAGACAGAAGGTGAGTTCAAATATGACTTGTTACGTGTATAATTTTAAAAGCATGAAAGCATGAGATATTTCAATGTTATATGTTGTTTTAAGCATGAAAATGCCATGCTAGATCATATTGAATTGTTCATACTTAGACCATGCGTTAATTAAGAAAATATTGATTAATACGTTGAAAAGTAGTTCAAACGGTACCCCGACCGCTAGGGGATTAGAATATAGCGAGAGGCGTGAAACAAGATTGTTAACCACGGCCAATGTGGTTTATGGATGACGTCATTCCACGTATGCGATGATGCATAAGGGGGTAGCTCCCACCTACGAACAATTGGCAACCGTTTAAATTGAACTAAATGAGATAAGCTTGAACAAAGTCCTAGGCTTGACCTTTTGGACTATGCTGTTAATTATGTTTATCAAGATCATTATGTTACATGCATTGTGCATATGAATAACATGGCAAACACGTAGAATTTCATATTTGAATTCACACTAGCGTTGTGCTAATGATGTTGTTAAACAACATACCAGGTTCTGAGGAGGCGAGCCATGGACAGTAGGGAGATAAAGGACTTTTGGTTGTGTATATTGCATAGACAGTATGTTTGATTTTGTTTGATCGCTAGGACTTGTTCGGCCACCTGTTAGGCTGATATTTTTGAGGATGATGTTATAGGATGTCTGTATGCTCAGTTTAACACGTACACTTCCCTGGTGTTTGTTTTGAGGTTGTAAATACACGTTTCCATTTACTCTGATTAGTTTTGGCTTAGTTTTTTGCGTGGCAGGTTGGAGATCCTTAACTGTGTTCGTTATTGGCCTTAACGGGATTAGCTCGTTGGCCGGTCACTAATCTATTCCAAATTGGAATGGGTCGTGACACTCTGCCAACTCATCTAAGTAAGCAAGAGCCTCAGAGGCTCCTTGATTCAAAAACTCACCACTAGTCATGAGGTTGATGAATTGGCGATTGCGGACTGATATGGCCTCATAGAAAAATGCCACAATTTGCCAATCCTCATACCCGTGATGAGGAACGGCGAGGAGACGCTCTTTGTATCTCTCCCAACAAGAACAGAAAGATTCGTTGGGTATTTCTTCAAAGTTCTGGATTCTCTTTTTCAAGGTGGTAGTGCGGTGTAGTGGGAACTATTTCTTGTGGAATTCTACTTGCATTTCCACCCAACTAGTCACCGAATGTGACCTCAAAGAGAGAAACCAACGCTTAGCCTTCTCCTTGAGGGAAAAGGGAAAGAGTTTCAAACGAGCCATCTCAAGGTGAGCGGCCACGTTAGTGAAAGTGTTCACCACCTCCTCGAACTCCTTGATGTGAACATAGCAATTTTCCGATTCCATTCCATAGAAGGTAGGCAACATGCCAAGCATGTTAGGTTTAACATGGAATTGATGCCCTTCGGGAATGACAGTAGGAAAAAGGATGCACGAGGTGGTGGTGGTGTGAGTAGGGTGCAAATATTCTCGCATGGTGCGACCCATGGGTGCGTCATTGGCCTCATGTTGTTCGGCCATTGTGTTGAAAGGAAGATTGTCTTGGCGAATAAGCCGATGTGTAGCATCACGAGTGTAAACACTCATACACCAAAGACACTCTCCTAACAATCAAGTGTGAGTTAAAAAAATGAAAAGAAAATCTGCGAATTACACGTCCCTTTGCCTTGCGTTACACCTTAGGTTTACCAATATGGGTAGGTTAAAGGTTTCCGCTAAAGAGACTTGCACTTTGCAAAAATCTGCGACTTCTCTAAATCAATTATTCAAGTTTTTCCCCGGCAACGGCGCCAAAAACATGACCGGCCGGCAAAAGTGTGCGTCGTTAGGGCGCCGGCCTATGTCAATGGTTTAATTTCATAAAATAGGACTTCCTTCAATTAGTTAAAAACAAGTATGATGGATAGTCCGGAGTATCGATCCACAGGTAAAAAGATAGTTGAATTTAAAGATTCCGCAAATTAGGTTTTTCGACGTTTCGGACGTCAACCTCAAAGTTGGTTTGGTGATTGTTAACAAGTACACTACTAAGTGAGGGAAAACTAAGTTAAGGAGTGGGGTTAAGTCTTTAAGCTTGGTCTATTCAAAACTTCCGTTGGTCTATCTCTTCTCCTTATAACTCAATCTAGCCCCCGGTCTCGGGTTTTAGATCGGAAAATACTTCGATGAAAATCAAGATTTTAATTCATAAAATAGTTTGACGGATCCTTTCAAGTTCAAGAAAATGGGATCAAAAGATGAAGGTCATCGATCCAAGTATTAGATATGTCAACTCTAAGGTTGGCTATAACTAAGCAAGGACTTAACTCTTCATTTCTTTGTTTCAAGAAGAAGAACTTAGAAAGATCCATCAATGGGCATTAGATATATATTGAGAAGATGTAGACCAACATGATTTAGAATAAATCTCACATTTAGACTTAACCCACACTAGTTTAGCTACTCATATTTACCATAAACATGAGAGAAGTAAGAGAAAACATGATTAACAAACTTATCTAAAGAGAAAAGGAATGATCTAGCCAAAACTATACTAGAAATCTCTTAGAAAATCAGGTTTTAAGATGGAAAATGCAATACTAATGGAAACATAAAAGTAGATCTTACCAATATTTGATTGATGCCAAGAGAGTGAAAGGATTCACAAGAGCAAAACACTAAAGATTAATAATTTTACTCAAAACTTGAAGTTTAATACATGAAGAACAAAATATCCTAAGGCAAAAGGAAGGCAAGAGCTCTCTATCTCTCTAACAATCTGATATTATCTATCTATTGTGTGTGTATGTGTGTGTAGAGAGGCCCCCTTTGCCAAGGAATAACAACCCTACAAAATATCCTAATAATCTAGGTGCTATTACAAATCTACCCTCCAAAATGGAATAAAAAGAAGCTTCTTATTCTTTCCCCAGGCTAAAAGCCTTTTTGGTCCCCTGATTTGGCACAAAAATCAAGGTAAAGTGGTCCCCAAGAGTTAGCCATCCCAGACAAGATGTTGGTCTGTCGTACTTGATACACCGGTGTCAAGGAAATGAGGCACCGGTGTCACTGGTGCTCTGTATCTGGTATTGTTGTGAAAGGAGGGGCACCGGTGTAAAGGAATTGAGACACCGGTGTCATTGGTACTCTGTATTTAGATCTTCTTTGAAATAGGAAGAGACACCGGTGTAAAGAAATAGAGGCACCGTGTCATGGGCACTCTGTATTCTCCATCCTTCACTGCCATCAGAGGGGACACTGGTGTATAGAAATCAGAGGCACCGGTGTTATTGGTCTCTAGAACTTGGTTTCTCAGTGGAATAAGGGGAGACACCGGTGTCAAGGAAATGAAGCACCGGTGTCACTGATCTCTGGAACTTGCTTCTTCCAACCAAGTTCGGGCTTTGACCACTCGGACCTCGTGTGATCTCTCGGTGGCTTGTTTGACTTTTGAAGAGTTTGACTTTCGCACTTCAGGGTCCTCTTTTCTCTGTTTGACCTGCGAGGGACATGAAATACCTTTTCGTGCATTATCAAGTGTAAACATGGAATAATACGTGCACGCAAGTTAAAATAGACGTGTTGAGCCGTAAAATACACAATAACATGCGCTCATCAGCGCACATCTTAAAAAATAATTTTGGGAAGCTTTGGGTGAAAAATAATAATATCAAATGAGTAATTACTTAGTATTAAGGGTTTACGTTTAAATCGCCTATAAATAGTGCTTAAACCTCACATTTCTGGGGAGTTTTTTTTTTAAGCCGGCCAGACCCTCCTCTCGTTCCCCCAAAATATTTTGCACCCAAAAGTAGAAAAATTTCGTGTTCTGTTTCCTCTCTTCTCTTTCGGTTCTTAGTTTCTAAAAAGAGAGACTTATTTTTATTATTCTGTATCCGAGTTAGTTCTTAACTTTTTAGTTTTGGACTCTCAATATCAGAATAAGATTAGGATTAGGATCCTTTAGTTAGGATTTTTAGTCCAAATATAAGTTAAAACTCTGCCCTTTTTTTATTTTCCATTAGAAATATCTAAAGGAATTATTGGCCCAAAAATAAGTAGAAATTCTGCCCATTTTGTTAAGAAGATCCGAAAGTATTTTTGCTTTAGCATAACCCAGGGTACCACCGGAATTCAATATCCGTTGTTACACTAGTTTATGTTTTAGCTTAGCCTTTCGCGTACTTTTACCTATAATCAACGGGCCGAGATATCAATACAAGGTAAAATTGCAACAGTTGTCCTTTTTTTAACTTCCGCTTCCTTAATTTAATTTCCATTTAGTTTCCGCCCCTTTTATTTATTTCTATCCTCTGTATTTAATTACTGCATGTTTCATTTAATTTATGTTTTCTTTTTCTTTTTTTAAAAATCAAATTGTAAATATTACGCTTATAAGTATTAATATTCGCATATCTAGTCCGCAACTCTAGAGATTTCTAGTTCATTTCTAGAAATTTCTAGTCCGCATTTTTAGAATGTTAAAATATCTGTTTTTAGTCTTTTTCTTATTTTTTTTACACTCTCGGCATATTGCTCGGTTGCATCGATACCTGCCAGAGCTAACTCCTAACTTTTATCCCTTTCCCGAATCCCCTAACATTTATCTACTTTTATCCCTTTCCCAAATCCCATAACATTTATTTGCTTTTATCCCTTTCCCAAGTCCCGTAACATTTTTCTGCTTTTATCCCTTTCCCGTCTCCCCGTGACAGATACTACTATTTATTTATTTATTTATTATTTCACGTAAAATTAATAAAAGCAAAAATTCATTACTTCATGATTAAGTAATACGAATAGTGCTGTTAGTTCACGCCGACGGCTGTCCGTATCACCTGGTTAAAAATTTCGATAATCTTGGAATTCTATAAACACACGGGTGACATAGGTAGCCCATGCTAGTGTTTTTTGAAAAGAAAATTTAACGGGCATTGCACGTTATCTTTTCACGATAGATTATCGCGATCGAAGTGATATTTATTATTCTACAATTTGGACCGTCAGTGTTTGTGTAGCTGCCGGGATGAAGGATTGTAGTTAAAAAAAATAATATATATAAAATATAACAAAAAAATAAATTTCGTCAGCAATGTCACCGATCCTGCCACCATAGGGACCGTCAACTTGCCGAGCGACCAGACTATAGCTCCATTGAAACCGACCAACGACACTTCAATTGGTTGGAGATCGATGTCTTTGTACTCCATCTTTCTGAATAGGCTGTAATACATTATCTTAGCTGAATTGCTAAGATCCACTAGGATCCTCTTCACAAACCACGTGTCAATTTCTAACTTTATAACCAGGTCATCGTTATGTGGATATCGTACTAACTCTAGGTCTTTGTCTATGAAGGTGATTACCCCTTCCGGCTCCATTAGATGGTTTTCGAGGGCCGACGCCAGGCTTAGAACTTCTTGTCCTGCAATAAGTTGTAGTTCGGCCTTAAGCCTTTCTTCTTTCTCCAAGTCCACCATACCGAGTATAACACTAATCGCCCGTGCCTCCTCAGCATCTGTTGTACAAATGTCGTCATCTTTTTGTGTGTCGGCCTGGTTCTTCTCCTCGTTAATCCATTCTTTCAAGCGGCCCTCGGCCACCATCTCCTCCAAGAAGGTCTTGAAATGCCGACAATTCGCCGTCATGTGTCCGCGATCCTTATGATACAAACACCTCGACCTCTGATTTCTTGACTTCAACTCCCCCAAAAATTTGTTCAGCCATTTAAAGAAGGGCTCGTGCTCAATCTTTCAAACAAGTTGGTACAGAGGGATTCTGAATACTGCATTTTCAGCCACAAATTCAAACGGGCAAATTTCTTTCTTTTTCCTGTGTGCACGACATTTGTTTCCCTTCGGTGTTCCCTATTCGGATCATTTTGGTCTATACCATTCTATTCAGCCTTGCTCCTTTCCTCCTTGGCTTCCTCAAGCCAGGCATGTTGCTCAATTCAGCCCATCAATTCGTCCATATGCGTGGGTGGGACTAGAAGTAAATCCTCAAAAGTCTTAATTTTTTGGGTCGAGATCGAGCTTGAAGGAAGTGATGGCAAGCTTGAAGGTCACAATCTTCGATTTTATTGTACAAATCCCAGTACCGAGCCACATACTCCCAAAGTGATTCAAACTTACTTGCATAGCTCGAGCAGGGTATCCACCTCCTTCCTGACTTTGGTATTAGTAATGAATCACACAGAAAACGCAAGAAAAAGGTCCTTCCAACTGTCAATCGATCCCTTTGGGAGCTAATCAAACCATAGGAGGCCGAGCTCTCCTAGGCTTGATGGGAATAATTTGCACATGAGTGCGTCATTACTAGAGTACAGTGACATCATATGCCTATAGTGTACCAAATGGGTATACGAGTTAATCTTCGGTCGTACTTGTTGAATTTAGGGTGGTGGAACCCAGCGGGTGGTTTTACCAACTCAATTTGCCGCGTGAATGGGGTCAAAATAAGACGTTTGTGTGCAGCTTTCAACCAAGATTGAGCCAAAGCATCAGGCCGGGCCATCGGCCGAACGTCCTTGGCCCGCACCTGTTTCTATCCAATTTATCCCCCAGATCGTCTTGGTACCATTTTTCGATTCAGCCTGCAGCTTGGGGGTTGTATACGGGATAGTTGTCCACTTCCTGGTCTCCCAGCCTGTCGAACTGTCACGCCCTCAATTTTAAATAAAATAGAATAATACGAAATATTAATAAAAACCTCACAAACCTCATAAGTAAACCCAAAATATTTATTCATGATATATGGATAAGTTCAAAGTTGAAAGGGTACACAAAGAGGGCAATATCCGACCCAAATATATCAAGATCATAGTAGAAGTTTTAACATTCCCCTTTCGGATCAAAAGAATGAACAATAGAAGTTACAACACATCCTTTCAAAAATAATATTTTATAAAGATGCAAAATAAATTATTCGTATGAGCTTTCAAAAATAAATGTATCACTTCACGCAAGTCAAGCAATCCATGTTAGTGCTCTGGATCATTACCTGAAAAGAAGGAAGGGTTGAGCTACAAAACCCAGTAAAAAAATCTATACAATATCGATGAATATGAATAAGGTGGCATAAGGCATGAGTATCAATGACAAAGAGGAAATGCCATAACTAAAACATATAAATATTCAAGAATAACATATTCATCAATTAAATAAATCTAAGTGATTATCTAAGTAAGCCATCCTTCCATTCTAGCACTCGTTATCTCGTGTCATGTCAAAATCATGTGTTCAATCGTACCTCCTAGCACACTCCCGAAGGACGCTAATAATATCATGTTATCTCCTAGAACACTTCCGAAGGTAGCTAGTAACATAGGGTCATATCCTAGCACAATCTCAAGGGAAGATTGTAATGTGGGATCATCTCCTACCACACTCTCGAAGGAAGCTAGTAATGTGGTATTACCCCCCCTAGCACACTCCCGAATGAAGCTAGTAACGTTCGCGTATTGGTCACATGTCAACATTTTTTAAGTATTTAGATTCAATACCCATCTATTTTATTATTCCAACAAGTTCATTCGATCTTATAATCCTGATGAAAGACCAAGAATTAAAGCATAGGCGAAACCTCATCAAATATCTCAGGTCATCCGAATGGGGCAAGAACAGGCCATCCAGATGGATCAAAAATCCCAGCAATAAAGACAAAAGTTGCAGTCAAGGTCATCTGGATGGGACAACACAGGCCATCCGAATGAGATATAAAATCTCAGCACAAGAAAAAATAAAGAGAGCAAAGTCATTCGGATGGGCAAAACAAGTCATCCGGATAAGATGTAAAATTCCAGAACAACAGGAGATGCAGCAAACAGGCTTACCCAGTAGGCCAAGGATAGGCCATCCGGTTGATCATGGATGAATAGCAATACGAAGGAAATCTGTAGATTTGAGATTTGAATCCCAACTTTTCAAAGAACAATTTAGGCATGAAATAAGGTTCACAACAAGTCATAAACACTCAATGAAGATGAGAAATCCCTACCCCAAGCTTCAATCTGCGAGATCCAAGCTCCAATAGCAAGTCCTAGATCCAAATGTTGAAAACTCTTGAAACAAAGCTCCTCCAAGAAAATACACACCCAATATCTTCAAAAATCAATGGATTATGAAAGGTTCTTGAAGGAATCGAAACTTGGAGTAAGAAATTTTGGTGGAGGATTTGAGAGAGAGAGCGTACGATAGAGAGAGAGTTATACGGTATGGGTTTTAGGAATAAAACTCATCTAATATAAATAAAATCAACCAATGTTATTACATTCAACCCCTCTACATTGCAAACATGCTAACGGCTTAAATTGTCGACGCATATCATGATACATATTCGTTCCTCCAAGATGAATGGCTAACGGTGAATGGTGAAACTCTCACAAAATCTTTCCCCGACACAACGTAGGTACAAATAATTTCTCTTGGAAATGTAGACTCCGGTCGGAGTGAACTATCCACCCATCTCGTGCATTGCCACTGAAGAATATCTTATGTAGCTCATTCGTTTCTTCATCGTGTTATTGGGCGTCAACCATTCGAGTTGATAACGTCGATTGAACCGTCAAATTGCACAAAGACACCCCTTCCTGAACTTCCTCAAAACACGTCGCATAATGCCCCAAATTTTGAATTGTCTTCCAGGATTGTTAAGCTCGCCAAACGTGTAAGTTTTCTACTCAATGCATCTGCTACCACGTTGGCCTTCCCGTGGTGATACTGCAAGTCAAAATCATAATCTTCAATATGCTCCATCTAACGACACTGTCGCAAATTCAATTCTTTCTGGGAGAATAGATACTTCAAACTCTTGTAATCGGAGAAGACTTCAAATTTCTCACCGTACAAATAATGCCGCCAAATTTTCAAAGCAAAAACGACAGTTGCAAGCTCCAAGTCATGTGTAGGATAATTTCATTTGTGAATCTTCAATTGTCTCGACCTATACACTACCACCCTTCCCATTTGCATCAACATGCACCCAAGTCCCTCTTTCGAAGCATCACAATACACAGAGTAGCCAACTCCTCGTTCGGGCACAATCAAAATTGGTGCACTAGTCAAATGTCGCTTTAACTCATCGAAAGCCACCTCACAAGCATCATCTCATACAAAACGTGTTCCCTTACGTGTCAATCGTGTCATCAGAGCCGCCAAATGAGAAAAATCTAGAACG
Source organism: Arctostaphylos glauca (assembly GCA_019985065.2). Lineage (NCBI taxonomy): Eukaryota > Viridiplantae > Streptophyta > Magnoliopsida > Ericales > Ericaceae > Arctostaphylos > Arctostaphylos glauca. The sequence continues at coordinate 4,919,438 of JAHSPW020000015.1, forward strand.
AAACGACGGTAGTATCCGGCCAACCCCAAGAAGCTACGGATCTCAAAAATATTCTTCGATCGTTGTCAATCCATAACTTATTCCACTTTACCTGGATCAATGGACACACCTCCTTGCAAAACAACATGCCCAAAAAACTTAAAAAGCCAAAACTCACACTTGCTAAGTTTGGCATACAAGCGGTACTCTCTCAAAAGTTCAAGGACAATGCCAAGATGAGAATGGTGCTCCTCTTTTGTATGCGAGTATATTAGGATGTCATCCACAAAAACCACGACAAATCGGTCAAGATACGTGCGAAAAATACAATTTATAAGGTCCATGAACGTCACCGGCACATTCGTCAATCCAAAAGGCATAACTACGAACTCATAGTGCCCATATCGCATACGAAATGTAGTTTTGGGAATATCCTCCTTCTGAACTCTCAATTGGTGGTAATCCGACCGTAAGTCAATCTTTGAGAAATTAAGTCGCACCTCGAAATTGGTCAAACAAGTCGTTAATCCTCGGCATAGGATACTTATTTTTAACGGTAACACAATTAATCTTACGGTAATCGATGCACAAGCATAGTGTTCCATCTTTCTTCGAGCAAATAAGACGGGTGCTCCCCACGATGATGTACTAGGTCGAACAAATATCAAAATCTTTCAACTCCTGCAACTGTCTTCAATTCCCTCAATTCAGCAGGTGCAAAAGGATAATAAGGTATAGAGATAGGAGCGGTACTGGGAAATAAATCTATCATCAACTCAACTTCTCTGTCGGGTGATAAACCGAGCAACTCTTCGAGGAACACATCCAGAAAATTGCAAACCACTAATGGTAACTCTCCACATATAGAGACATCCTCATCTAGAGTCAAACTCGCCAACAAGGCATACATAGATTTTTGCTCTTGAGCTCCACATACATAAGGCTCTAATGGTTCCTGACGCTCCCTAAAGAATTCAAAGCAATCACCCCCGAGTGAACTCATACGAACCCGATGCTTGAAACAATAAATGGTAGCAAGAAAAATGGATGGCCAATCCATACCCAAAATGAGGTCAAACCCCAACATGTCTAGTACGGTGAAGTAAAAAATGAAACAACGGTCAAGGATAACAAGTTCGCAATTTGTACAAATACGATCAAGTGGAGATCTTCCTCCAAGAGTTGTTTCAACAAATAATGGTGGCTCAAGTCGTCCAGTTTTCAATTCCAAAGCATGTAAAAATGATGCAGCAATGAAGGAATGCGATGCTCCAGAATCAAAAAGAACTTTAGCAAATGAGTTGAATAAAAGGAATGCACCCCTCACAACTGACGCTTCTGGAGCTTGAGAAGTAAAAGGTGGAGTGGTAGAAGTAATATTGAAAACCCAACCATGGGTGTGCTGGCCCTGAGTATATTCACCCCTTTATCCCGAACTCTGAGTCGGTGCTGTAGAACTCGCTCCTCGCTCAACATGAGAATCCTCGCCAGAAGTGGTCTGATGAAAGTGAGGCTGCTACTGCCTCTGTGCACTCTTGAACTGTTGTTGTCCGTAACCCTGTCCAAACCCTAGTTGTTGTACCGAACCTGCCTCACTGCGCACCCTCGCTCCTTGAGGACAATCTCTCGCACTATGATCATTTTTGCCACAAGCTTCAAAATGCGAGATCCAAACTCCAATAGCAAGCCCTAGATCTAAATGTTGAAAACCCTTGAAACAAAGCTCTTCCAAGCAAATACACGTCCAATATCTTCAAAAATCAACGGATTATGAAAGGTTCTTGAAGGAATCAAAGTTTCGAGCAAGAAATTTTGGTGGAGGATTTGAGAGAGAGAGAGCATATGGTAGAGAGAGAGTTATACGGTATGGGTTTTAGGAATAAAACTCATCTGATATAAACAAAATCAACCTATGTTATTGCACTCAACCCCTCTACATTGCAAACATGCTAACTTCAAGTCTCATGACTCCTTCTATTACAGAATGGCCCCAAATCACATAATTATGCACAAATATAATACCTAATCATTTCCCAAACATTAATATTTAAAAAAAAAATCCGGGTCTCTACACAAACGCTGAAGTCCTGGTGCCGTCCTTCCATTTGCGCAGTTGTCGGTCAGGCGATGGGGTTCGCGCGTTTTCATCGTCACGACAAAAAGTTAGTGTTTTTGAGCCTAACTTGTTTCACACATGTTCTCGTTCGGAACGCTCTCCACGAGGTGAAGTAAGAGTTCTGGTGTATTCTTTACCCTGAGTTTGGCTCACCATCGGAGCCTAATTCCTGTGCATGTCTGCCCTCAGTTGGATGAGTTCCAAGTGTAGACTGGTCAAGACCTCATCCCTTTTCCCACATCTCGCTCCAGCTACTTGATGTATTCACGTGTGGTCGGTTTCTGAGGAGCCACCGAAGGTTCCTCCGAACGGACGTCGCCGACTTGTCTTTCGAGACCAAGGAGCCCACTTGTCCTTCTCTGTTGGCTTTGGTAGTTTTGATTTTAGCCATCTAAGTATTTCAGTTCATGTGAGACTATCCTCCCTAGCGAAGTCACCAATTGTGGGGGTGCGAATATTTTTTCGTCTGAATCGCTCTAGTAACCTGCGCAGTGAACAACCAATTAGCGCCAACGAGTTGTTTTCAACCTAATGGGACTCTGATGCTAAAGTCAGAACATTTGAGAAATTAAAGCACAATAGTAATTGCACGATGAATGATAGCGTGCCTAATTGGCCTATGATCTCGTATTTATAAGCCATCAAGTGCGTATAATTGGTAACGTAGTTTCTAGAGAATCTTCCCTTATTCATCAATATCAAATCACAATATTTCCATTCGTGAGAACCTTCCATTCTTGACGCATGCCCAAATTTGGTTACTGCCTTAATGTGCAGTTTCCTAAGTGGGACTTGCCATTCTTCCAGAAGGGTTCCCACCACCTCAGCAAAGTAGAAAGCCAATAGGTCAGTACTCGTAGCCCATGTCTTCCTCGTATCAAGCCCGTTTGGCTCTCCTTGGCAGAAGCCAATGGTGCCGGAGCCGGAACATTATCATTATGCCAACTTGTCCAGAGAAAGCCCTATTCGGTCAATACATCCTGTTGACACAGCCCATGTTCCTCTGTCCAGTCTAATTCTCATTTAACCAAAGATGTTTCGGCCCTCCACATTGATCATTGTGAACCAACTAAGACGGAATGGAGACAAGATGGAAGATATTAGAGTGGTGGAGAAGATACTTCGATTGTTGGATCTGGACTTTGATTTTGTTGTTATTGCCATCGAGAAATCTAAAGAACTCAATGTCATGATCGTAGATAAGTTGACGGCCACGATAGAGATCCACGAGCAGAAAATGAACAGGAGGACTTCTTCAAGTGCCCAAGAGCAAGCACTACAGGCGAAGATGATGTTCAGGAGGAACGTGATAGAGCAAGGTGAGACTTTGCATGGAGGAAGAGGTTGTGGTCAGTTCAGAGATCGAGGTAATAGAGGTCCAGACAAAGGAGGAAGAGAATTAGATGAGTTTGTTCAGAGAAAGAGAGACAAAAATAGAGACAAATGAGGTAGAGGGTAGATCTAGGGTTATTGATAGGAGCCAGGTGCAATGTTATACTTGTAACGAATACAGACACTATAGCACGAAGTGTATTGTAGACGTGCAGTGCTACGACCGTGGTAAGTATGGCCGCTACAACTATGAGTGCACAAAGATGATGGCTACAGAGAAGTGGAAGAGCATGTCCATCTTGTAGAGAAGCTTAAAGTTGTAGTGCTTCAAGCAGTAGTTGTTGCGAAAGAAGAGAAGGGAAGTATTTTGTAAAGAGAATCAAGCTTAAGGGGGATGTTGAAAAATAAGCTTGATTGAGGTTCACTGAGTGAAGTGCGGTTCATTGAGTGAAGTGCGGCTCATTGTCATGTGGGTAAGGAACAAGATGACGGTCTGAGTTGTCCACAGATTATGAGTGAGTTGGTGAGTTGTTTTTCTGATTATAGTTTTTTGTGTGGCCATGAATGAGTTATAGCGAGTTTAAATGCGTGTGAGCGTGTAATTGTTAGTCTTGTGGAAATCTAACTTGTAAGAGAGAGAGAGAGATCAGTCAATGTGAGAGTGGCGAAGAATTTATTATTTTAAATCGAATAAGAACAGTGAATTGTGTGTGTGTGTGATATCGTTGTGTGCTTGCGTTTGGTGTTTCCCACCCAACAGACCTTTAATTTGGTTAATCCTACAGGCTGTTAATCCTTATAGCATTTATACGTATTAATGAAAAGCGAACACAGCGAACTCTTTTTTTCTTTTGCTTCTTGAGGATGACTGCCAGGCTTTCCCTTCAACAATTCGTTTTTTTTTTGAAAAAAATAAAAAATAATAACTGAGGTATCCCGTCAATTTGGCATATCCATATGTTGCCGACTAATCTTTAGGGTCTTGAAGTTAACGACCGGACAAAACTCCAGTGGCCCCAAAGTTATTGTCAAGATTTGACCCCATGATGTTTAAGTTTACAGTTCGTTCCAATCTCTATTTGGAAAATTCTTCGGGTTTTGAACAATTCGTATTAATGAAAGGATACAGAGCAAATGGAATAGACAGCTTTGAATTAATGGCAAAGTGGGTGGACGTACCTATAGTTTGATCAAGTCAATGAAATGAACAAACATCAACTTGTTAAACTCCCTCCATACACAACGAATAGCCAAATTAAAAATATATAGATATTAATGAAGAATACAGGGTGATGGTGATTCAATGATATATTGGTTAAGCATGCCCCCATTACCATTTTAAATGCAATTCTGACCTACTAAACTAAAACATTGTTGGGCTTATCTTGTCTAACAAAAGGTATTATATCTCCATCAACAAGTAGTACTTGGATAAACTCTAGCAAGAAACATACTATATTGCTAAACAAACGTCTTGCCATACTGTTACTACATCCATTTTATATACACACACAACCAATTCTAAAAGACCACTCTTTTGTCTAAAGATATCTTACCGCCGCACTGATCATTAGGAGCAAAAGGAGCCAACAGGTGGAGCCAAGTCTTGAAATTTGTTCATAGTTTTCATGAATAAATTAAGAGAATACGTCTTTTGATGAGAACCCAGTCTTGAAGCCGGCTCACACATTGACTTTCCAAAAAAAAAACTTAAAAACCTTCGTCCACCTTAATAACTGTAGGGATATTTACGTAAAAGAATTGTTCTAAAAAAATTGCTCCCTAAACTACTCAAAAATAACTGTTTTAAAAAATTTGCTAACAAAAAAACTACTTGATGAAAAAAAAATCATTCTTTACGACAACTATACAAATTATCAACTATGTTTGTACGTGCATTGTATTTGCACACGCATCACGTTTGCTATGAACGCTAGATGAAGTGTAGCAACATCTGACCAAGCTTCTTGTTTTATTAACATATAGGCGGAGGTCGAGTGGGTCAAGTTCAGTTATCCTGTTGATAAGATGAAGACTAAATGGGCTATGTCTCAATTAACATATTAAGCATTTAATGATTGATTCTAAAATTATGGCATGATTAATAAAAGAGATTTGAGTAGAGGGTTAGGTAACAAACAAGATAAGACAATTAAACTTGTATAAGAATAAAATCTTGTAGTCAGCTTTGAATGGAGAATTAGCTGGGCAAGTGAATAGACAGCTAGCTTTGAATTAAATGGCAAACTGGGTCGACGTACCCAACAAATAACATATTATTGAACTCCATATATATACAATACAGAGTAATATTAAGAACACAGATATTTCGAATAAATACAGATAAAAATGTATCCAGAATCATTGGATACACGTGGAGTCCTCAATAATTTGTAAATCTCAAGTGTATCCAACAATTTCGGACACAAATATGTTAGAATGTGTCCAGAACATCTGTGTTCTTAAACTTTTCCATACAACAAATCTCAAAACTCAATGAAGAATATAAGAATTGTACATGATCACACAACATCAGGCATGCCTTCTCTTAAAGATCTTAAGCACATATGTTATGATTTCGTGGTTCTTATGATCCTAAAATGCATTGAATACCTCAAAAAAAACAAAAAATAGTAATGAAATTAAAAATGAAAAATGAAAACATTCACTGTTTTTGGTCATTCTATATCTCTCTTACCTTTACTAAGTAACCTACTACAACCATCGTATGCTCATTCTTATTCTTATTATTATTTTTATTCTTATTTTTATTTTTACAACCTGGTCTGACGACAAGGCTATATCTTTAAGTGCGCATGAAAAAGTTAAACCTGATTAAAAATGCTAATCGAAATGTGTCAGAAGCATAAGGTAAAAGAATTTAGAACTAATAAAGTAGTGAATTGTGGATTAGTTGTTATGCCAATATTGGGTTGACTCCTTTAAATAGTATTCCAAATTGAAAAGCAATTCAAATGGCGTATATATCCTTCAAACCTACAAAGAAGGTGTGAGGAAAATGCAACACAAGAAAGAAGACATATTCACACACACACCAAACCCAATAAAAGGGACCCAAAAAAAGGTCTTGAAGTATTTCATTGGGGTCATTGCCCTCCATCTGAAAAGAATAGGGAGAGACAGGAGAAAGAGAAGCAAAGAAAGTTGAGAAAATGGAAGGTCTAATCCCTCTGGTATGCAAGACCCTAAAGAAGAACCAGACTCGCTGGAGATACAAGTGTCTCTCCTCATCCTCCGCCTCTGCCGCTGCTAAAACCTACAACATATCAGATTTCTATCCCCAAGGTTTCAGCTACCAGTACCCAACACCCCAGATGGAAATTAAGACTAGTGCCGCAGCCAACGGTGGTGGTTGTGCTCAGAGTATTAGCAACGCTCAAAACCACCACCGTCGACACAATTCATCGGTGGCCGATTATTCTAGTGGGCTTTCGGCAGCAGAGGATATGGCAATTGTGAAACCTAACCAGCTGGTGCGATTTCGGAGCCATAGATTCTTCTCTTGTGTCACCGGTGATGCCTAAAAAATACCAAGCCGACATAGGCCCACTATTTTGTTCTGGTGTGATATCAAATTTTGAGTATTACCGGGTCCCTTTTGTATATAATTAATTTGCTGTTTTGGGCAAGGTTCATGTTTTTGATAAATGGTTTTCGTCATAGTTTCTGGTTACAAAAAGTCTAAGAACACTCGGGCACATCAAGAGACACATATGTTTTCAGAACTATTAGATGCACATAGGGTCCACAATTATTAAGAGTTCAGACACATTTGTGTTCGAATATGTCCGAAACATTTGTGTTCCTAAGATTACTCTTCTGGAGTTTCTGTAGTTGCCAATTAGATTGAGAATTTTCAAGAGAGAGGGGAGAGAAGACTCGGTGCATTACTGTCTGCAAGACTTGTCAGCTAATCCAATAAAGTGTGTGATGAGAAATGGTCAGTCAACAATGTTAAATTTTTAATGACTTTGTGGGCTAGCCTTTTTTAGTTTGTTAACTTTTGTTTTATTTTTATATTGGGCTTATTTATCTTTTGTAAAACCCATATTAGTTGTGAGGGTTTTGCTCTTATATGCTTGCTGATGTATGAGAGAGAAAGCAGCTGTCTCTCCACTTTTCCACTTTGAAAAAAAACCTCCGTTGTTCACTGTTTTCTCTGTACTTTTCTGCTGAAAAAGGGCAGCCCCCATTTTCTTCCAAAAATCTTCATTCCTCCCTCTAAAAATCAAATATTAGTGAGGGGTAATTCCAACAAACAAAAGTAAGGAGAAATATATGTGGAATTGTTCAATTATACGAGAAGTATTCTGATCGATCTCCTTGTTGGAAAGAGAAAATCTGCTGATAAATTTGATATATACGAGAAGTATTCTGATCTGATGAATATAATTCTTTGAGAGTGTCCCAAACAGCTTTGGACGTCTCGTGGCAAGCAACATTATTAAAAATATCGGGTTCAAGACTATTCCAAAGTAAAGTCATGATATGAGCATCATTTTGGGTCCAAGTGGGATCAGTAGATGCATCATCAGTGATGTAGGAAGTCTCGCCACTAGCGCGCAGAGATACAGTTACAACATCCTTGGTGCCTGATGCACCAATGTCTTTATTC